>QPKB01000006.1:26086008-26137115 GCA_003546025.1 Camphora micrantha | reverse complement strand
TCGTCAAGCCAAGCTGATACTCAGCAAGCTCAACCTGCTCTCACTCCATTGGAGGCACCTGCTGGCATAGACGATCCAGCATCAGCTTCCTTCGTTGTTCCGACAACCTCACCAGAAGAAAAGCCGATCTTTTTCCACAGGTCGGCGGCTTCTTCATCAAACTCTTCGCTTGAGCCTTTCCAAAACGAAGGTATGCCACAACTATCCTTGTATAGTCCAATGGCGCAAGCTATCATGAAGAAAATGGGCTATGACGCTCGAAATCCAATCGGCTTGGGAGGTGGCCGCGGTATTCTCGTATCATTGGAGCCCACCCTAACAAAAGGCCAGCAGGAGGATTGGAAACTCTATCGTCATATAGAAAAGTCTTCATACGAACTGTGCTACGACCCTGATGTTCCCATGAGACAGTTGACCCAAAGGCTACAAAGTCATCTGGCCGACGAAGCCTCAACATCTCCTGTCTGTGAAGATATTGATCTCCCTGGATATCTCTTTGAAGAGTTACCCGTCAAGGATCCAGTGATGGACCCGATTCTTCCCTCTCTCCCGCTGCCTTCGCCCCGGGTCTTTCGGGGTACGGCGGAGGGGAGGAGAAGAAAAGTAAAGGGTATCAACATCTTTCTTTCTTTTTGTACGGGTATGCCAATTTCACTTTTCTACTTGGAATTTAGAAACGGTGATCTGAAGATCCACCTTCACAAGTAGAAAGGGGAAATAAACTTTTTCTAGTTTTCCATTGCACACATATTTTAAGAAAAGAGACAAAGGTTTTTTCTTTATATGCCGTGAAAGGCGATTTCATTTGTTTGTCGTAAAAGGCGATTTTGCCGTAAAAGTTGATTTACAAATCTTATCTATCATGAAAGACAAGAATTGTGATTTTTGTCTCTAAAAGAAAAATAAAGTACAATAGAAATCAAGAAAAGGAATCTGACTTCTCATTCGATTGTGGGGACACGTTCAGATCGACGGTCGCGAGTCATGTATGGGCTCCTTCGTCGTCCATGCAGATGAGAACACGATGCTTGGATTCTTGGCTTGGCTTTTAACCTCAGATTTTTAAAGGACAAAGACCAAGAGAAGGTCTTATATCCGATAAAAAGCTAAGTAAACGTGCTGAAAAGCCACGTTTTAGCCATGTTGGTAGAAGAAGGGAGGTCCTTGGGGGGATGGCCCCCCAAGGGTGCTTCAATCACCTTTTGGTGGTCTTTGCAGCAGAGTTGCAGGGCCTCTGGATTTTCCGGGCAATTCTCTGGATTCTTTTTCCGTTCTTCGTCTCTTTTTTACTGATCCCTTTTCCCTTTGGAATGCCCTCCTATTTATAGGCCTTTGGTAGCCATTTAGGAGGGTTTATGAGCATTGAATGCATTAATGCTCATAATGGGAGGAGTTACAAGTTTTAAAGTATTTGTTTTGTAACTCCTTTTTCCTTGAATCTGATTGGCCGATGGAGAACAATGAGCTTTTAATTGTCTTTAATCCCCATCATGGGAGGAGTTTCATGGCTTTAATGCCATAAATCCTTTGACTTGTAACTCCCATTTGCTTGCTTTTGATTGGGCCGTCCAAAATAATGAGTTAATGACCGCATTAACTTGTCATAAAATGGGTCATTTAACTTCATTAATTGGTCGCCAAGTCGCTTGAAGAGTCGCGGGCCGCGCCGCGTCTTTTGGAATTCTTCTTGCGATGACCGCCGGTGGATCCACATGTTGTTTGATGTCGGATGGCGATGCAATTTCAGACATTGATTAATGTCAACGTGCCGGCAACATCTGTCATGTCGATTTCGCGATCGGGCGGGCGGAAAGTGTGCTTTCTTTGTCGGCCGGTTGGCGATTTCAAGGCATCTAATGATCATCCAATGATTTCGGCGGCGAATCCGTGATGTTGACGAAGATCGACGGCTTTCATACACGAAAAATCAGATTTTGGAAAAATCACAGGGGCCAATCAACTCGAAACGCGAAAAGGACCCGAAAAAGGGGTCTTCCGGCGATTTTTGGGTCGCCGGAATTCCATGGTCGCCGGCGAACATGCACCCATGGTCGCCGGCGACCATGGGCCTTAGGCCCATTTTTCGGCCGCCGTTCGGTCGCCTTTTCTTCGCCGTTTTTCGATCTTTTTTCATTCTTTTTTCTTCTGTATTTTTCCTGAAATTTCCCCTCATTTATGGGCCTGATTCTCTTGAAGAAAACCCGACGAGAAGCCACGCAAATCGGAGAACAAAGTTTCCTATTTTTCTGGAAAGCCGAAGACTTTGTTGTGCGGTATTGCCGATTTTTTGTCAAGCATTGAAACTAGGCCAAACGATGTCGGAATGACCTGAAATTTGACGTGGAGCTTCTTGAGCAGTAGATAGGACCAACCATAGGCTTTGGTTTGAGTTTTCAAGCCGTTCGGGGTCCCGCAAACGCTTGCCTTAATTTCGCCATGAGAGAAATGCCGAGCTTTGACTTGTGGTCAACCGATGTCCGATTGACCTGAAATTTGACAGGGAGCCTCCTGAGTAGTAAGTAAGACCAACCATGGGCTTTGGTTTGAGTTTTGAAGCCTTTTGGGGTCCCTCAAATGCTCGCCTTGATTTCACCTCGAGGAAAATGCCGAGCTTTGAAACTAGGCCAAACGATGTCCGTTTGACCTAAAACTTGACAGGGGACCTATTGGAGTCATTTTGAGATGATCCATTTGCTCCAATTTGGATGCCATGATTCCGGGGTGCTCCGCCGCCGGTAGGCCTGTTTTTGCTTCCTGAGAGTTGATGAAGGGTCAAACGTCGTCTGTTTGACTTGAAATTTGGCAGGGGGCCTTTTGGAGGTATTTTGAGACCATCCGTAGGCTCTGATCGAAGTTTTGAAGTCTTTGACACTGTCGCTGCTGGGAGCTCTTGTCTGGCTGTCGGAGGAGTGAAGTTAGGCCAAATGATGTCGAAATGGCCCGAAACTTCATGTGTACCCCTCTTTTGGCTGCTTTGAAGGATCTTGCAATTTTTGTTTGATTCTGACAAGATCTAGTGCTTGAAGTGGCACCTAACTGTTTATGGCAGGATGTGGCTCCATGTAGCTTTTGGTGTTGAAGGGACATAGTGACATTTTTGGTGTCAACATCCAGGAAGCTCCTCCAATTGGTACGATTTCTCTGATGATGAAGAGGAATTGTCCGATGATACAGATGCACAGTCTTCTGGTCCAGAAGAACCATCATCTCCAAAAGAAGTGCCATACTTCGATCCAGTTTCAACAGGTGATTGGAACCATCTCATAGCAGGTCTTGAGAAGAGTGCCGATCAAGAAGACCCATGGTCAGAAGCACAGCCTTGGTCTGAGAATACCTTTGAAACTCCGGAAGGTCTTGTTGAGTTGGAAGCCTCCGAAAATATTATGGAGGAACCACCTTCAAGTCTTCCAACAAAAGATTCTGTTCAAAAGATAGACTTGGGAACGCCAGATAGCCCACGTCCTGTATTCATAAGCAAGAATATGAAGGATGATGAGTTACCCGAGTATATCGCTTTTCTTCGTGAGTTTGTTGATTGTTTTGCATGGTCTTACGCTGAAATGCCTGGTTTAGACCCCAAAATAGCAGTTCACAAACTCAATCTACAAAAAGATATCAAGCCTGTCAAACAAGGCCAAAGAAGATTTCGTCTTGACATAATGGACAAAATTGAACAAGAAGTTCAGAAACTCAAAAACGTTGGCTTCATCCGCGAGGAACAACATCCTGAATGGTTGGCCAACATCGTCCCAGTGACAAAGAAAAATGGGCAGATTAGGGTCTGTATTGATTATAGAGGCCTGAACAATGCATGTCCTAAAGATGAATTTCAGCTCCCCATACCGGAGGTGATGATCGACAACACCTGTGGATTCGAGCGGATGACATTCATGGATGGTTTCTCTGGGTACAATCAGATAAAAATGCATCCTGAAGATGAAAGACACACATCATTTCGGACCCCATTTGGCGTGTATTGTTACACTGTAATGCCATTTGGTCTGAAAAATGCTGGTGCGACATATCAGAGGGCTATGATGAAGATATTCCAAGATATGCAGCATAAGACGGTCGAATGTTACGTTGATGACCTCGCCGTCAAAAGCAAAAGGAAAGAAGACCATCTCAAAGATCTTCGAGAAGTCTTCCTCCGACTACGCAGGCACAAACTGCGAATGAATCCCCTCAAATGCTTCTTCGGTGTATCATCGGGTAAGTTCCTCGGATTCGTAGTTCGAAAAGCCGGAATAGAGCTTGACCCTATCAAAGTCAAGGCTATCCTAGAAATGCCATCCCCAAAAACCCTGAGACAGTTAAAAGGGCTTCAAGGAAGATTGGCATACATTCGACGGTTCATCTCCAACCTGTCAGGGAAATGCCGTCCATTCTCCCGCCTAATGAAAAAGGGCGTGGACTTTGTCTGGGATGCTGAATGCGAAATTACGTTCCAAGACATCAAGTCATACCTGACCAAACCTCCAGTACTGGCTGCCCCCACAACTGGAAAACCATTTATCTTGTACACAAGAGCCCTCGACCACTCTTTGGGAGCTCTACTTGCATAAGGAAATCACGAGGGAAAAGAAGCTGCTCTATACTATCTCAGCCGCATGCTGGTAGGTGCAGAGCATCGCTACTCTCCAGTCGAAAAAGAATGCCTTGCAGTGATGTTTGCTGTACAAAAGCTACGTCATTATCTACTGTCCAACACAGTATACCTGATCTCGAGGATCAATCTCCTGAAGGTCCTTGTCACAAAAGCAGGTTCCCTCAATGCCTGACTGGCAAAATGGTCTATCCTCCTGTCACAATTTGATATTAGGTATGTACCACAAAAAGCAATCAAAGGTCAAGCCCTGGCAGACTTTCTTGCAAAGCATCCGTTGCCTGAAAATTCTCCACTCAGGGATGATCTCCCAGACGAGTCAGTCTACAACGTGGAGGCTTCCTTATCAAATGCTTCCTGGGATATGTACTTCGACGGTGCAACCAGGACAAGTGAAAAAGGAAATCAAATATCAGGGATTGGCATCCTCTTTGTTAGTCCCGACAAATACATGATTCCACACGCCTCCTCGCTACTGGAACCATGTTCAAACAATGCAGCTGAGTACCAAGCCCTGATTGTAGGATTGGAACTCGCCTTCGAATCCGGCATCACAGTGCTAGAAGCCTTCGGGGATTCTCAACTGATCGTCAGCCAGATGAATTAGAAATTTGAAATCAGGAAGCCTGATCTGTTGCCTTACTACAACAAGGCGCAATCACTTCGGCAAAAATTTGACATCTGTCATATCACCCACATTCGTAGAGGCGAAAACATCCGTGCAGATGCCCTGGCTGGACTCACCGCCTCTATGGTTGTCCAAGAAGGAGAACACGTGCAAGTTACAGTGTGTGAGAGAAGGATCCTCCCTCCCCTCAATACACACCAAGCAGTTGCTGAGTGCCACCAACTAGTTGGAAGTCGGATCTCCATCCTCAGACCTCCGATCGGCGACTGGAGGGATCCGTTCATTGATTATATTATGTTCAGAATCCTGCCTGAAGATCCAAAAGAACGGGTAAGTGTTCAAAGACGAACCCCAAACTTTCATCTGGACATTCCTTCAAAGATGCTCTACAGAAAATCCTACAATGGAGTACTTCTACGCTGCTTATCACAACAAGAAGCTAAAGAAACTCTCGAAGAGGTGCATGCTGGTCTTTATGGAGCTCATCAGGCTGGTCCAAAGCTCTACGATCAGATAAAAAGGTTAGATTATTATTAGCCTACCATGGTAGCTGACGCAATGCAATTTGCTAAACGCTGCCAACAATGCCAAGTTCATGGAGACTATGTCCACATGCCTCCAGAATGGCTACATCCTACAGCAATTTCATGGCCTTTCGAAGCCTGGGGTATGGACATCGTAGGTCCTGTTTCCCCTCCGTCAAGCAAAGGTCATCGCTTCATCTTCGCCGCTACGGATTATTTCTCCAAGTGGTCAGAAGCTTTTGCGCTCAATGAAATGAAAACCTCATCAGTCCTTCACTTCTTGCGCACCAACATCATTTGTCGCTTCGGCATACCTAAAAGATTCGTCCATGATAACGGACCACAATTCCGTGATCACAGATTCTACAGGTTCTGCGACAAATACAAAATCCAAAGTTGTCCTTCAACTCCGTACAATCCGGCGGCGAATGGACTGGCAGAGGCCTTCAACAAGACACTCTGTAAAATTCTCAAGAAAATGGTCTCTAGCCACAAAAGGGACTGGGGCGACAAACTACCCGAAGCTTTGTGGGCCTACCGAACCACCGTTCGAGGACCGACCCATAGCACGCCATTCTCCTTGGTCTATGGATGTGAGGCTGTTGTCCCTTTAGAGGTACAAATTCCTTCCTTAAGGGTATCTCTACAAAATGACATGACGCAAGAAAGCAATGTCAAACTAAGACTCCAAGAGCTGGACAATCTCGATGAGAGACGGCTCGAGGCACTCCAAAGCATTGAGCTCTACCAAGCACGCATGGCTGGATCTTTCGACAAAAAGGTCAGGCAACGCGCCCACAAAAAGGGTGACTTGGTTCTTGCGGTAAAAAGGCCGATGGTTTTCGCTCACAAATCCAAAGGCAAATTTGAACCAAAATGGGAGGGACCCTTCGTCATCGACAAAGTCTTCTCCAATGGCGCATACGCACTTCTAAACATGGAAGGTGATAGATGTATGCTGCCCATCAACGGCAAGTTCTTGAAGCGGTACTACCCTTGAAGACTTCCTCCACTGGGTCAGAGCGACGCCTGCAAGGCCAAAGCCTATTTCTAGGTACTTGCTCGTCAAACCCACTCCTTTTGGAGTTTTAACCTTTATGTTGAACTTTCAAAACAATGCTTACTTTCATCGTTTCATTGTTCAAAAGAAAATCAAAATCCGAAAATCTAAGTTTAGGAGCCCCTTCCCAAACTTAACCAAAATTTTCGATCCTTGAACCCAAAATTCTTGGTTTGAAACAAAAATCAGGACTTAGGAATTTCCATCCTAGTCCGCCTTACCTTTTACCGCCAAAAATGGTTTTAGGTCAAAATTTACGACCCTCGTGTCTAAAAAACAAAAATCGGGAAAGCGATGTCAAGTCGATACTCGCAAAAAACCCATTGGAAGGATGCAAACCCCATTCGATACTTCCAAAACCTCAAAATCGCAAGGAAGCAACACCTCGTTGATACTTGCAAAATTTCAAAAATCGTGGAGACGCAACATTCGAGTTGATATCCACAACCCAAATGTCAAAAGAAAAATAAAGGTTCGAAAAAACCTCAAATTTCAAAAATCGTGGGGAGGCGACATTCCATCGATACCCACAAAACAAAATTTTTGAAGAAAAAGCAGGGAAGCGACGCTTAGTCGATACTTGCACCCAACTTCGCGAGGAAGCGACATTCCATCGATACTTGCAACCGAATGAGCAAGGAGGCGACATTCCATCGATACTTGCAATACCATTCAGCAGGGAGGAGACTCTTAGTCGATACTTGCATTTTTGAAAACCAAAAACCTGGCTTTTACGCCAAAAACTCGGCTTTTACGCCAAAAAACTCGGCTTCCAAGCCAAAAATCGGCTTTCACGCCAAAAATCAAAACAAAATCTGGCTCTCATGCGAACAAAACAAAACTTGGTTTTCAAAAAATCCGGCTTTTACGCCAAAAAAAATCGGCTCTCATGCCAAAAATCCGGCTTTTACGCCAAAAACAAAAAATCGGCTCTCATGCCAAAATCCGGCTTTTACGCCAAAAACAAAATACCGGCTCTCATGCCAAAAATCGGCTTCCATGCCACATCGGCTTTCATGCCACCAAAATTTGGCTTTCACGCCACCAAAATCGGCTTTCATGCCACCTCAAAATTTTCGGCTTTCAAGCCATCAAAAACCAGGCTTTGTGCCACAAAATCTGGCTTTCATGCCAAAACAACACTTTTGACAAAAGATTTTCACAAATTGATAAACTTTTGATCAAGATTTTCAAAACAAACATTCCCATCCAACTTTTGCTTATTTTCAACAAAAAGAATTTAAGAAGAACAAGGGGATACAAAAAATAGAGTGCCAAAATGTTTATACATGGAGGTACCAAAAAAAATGAACGAAGAAAGTTTGTTACAAAAGAAATTCAAAAGCTCAGTCCATCATAGTCTTCAACCAAAGACTGAGGTCCTCGAGCAGACTCTTGGCCTCAGCCTCCAAAGCTTCCAGGCCACGCTTCTTCAAAATGCTGCCATAAAATACGGCAGAAAACCGCGATCCATCTTCAGCACGAGGAAATTCCTCCCAAAGAAGTTGCCATCGCTCATGCTCCTGAGTCTTTCTTCGGAGATTCCCGTGAACCTCTTCCCACGCCTGTTGAACGGCCGCATTGGAAGATCTGGCAGATCGGCGATGTGCATCAGTAACAAGGCCCTTACCCTTGTTCGTTCTGGAGGAACCGCCTGCAAAAGTCAGAAAGGAAGAAATCAAGCACCAAATGACAGAATTTTGCTAAAAAAAATCCTAACGAAATTTTGGCATGGTTCCGGGGCAATTTCGAAGAAAAGGGAGGCACCCCGAAAAAGAAAGAAAGCTTGAAGATGAGCTCAACATTGCTACGAGCTCATAATCAATGAAGGATTCTCGAAGAAGACTCGAATTCAAACATTGCTGCGAGATCAAGCCTTTCTTCTCAAATCTTCGCAAGATCAGAAAAGAGCTCAACATTGCTGTGAGCTCAAAATGCCAAAACTTGCAAAGCTCCTCGAAATTCTGCGACACTGGAGAAGTGGGCTCAACATTGCTGCAAGCTCCAAAAATCCCAAGACTTGCAAGAAAATTCGAGGTATGCATCATCATGGTCCCAATTCCATTTACCAAAAATCATGCATAAAACCATCATGCATTAGATGCTAGGAAAACTTTGACAAAAGTTTGACCAATTCCAACCCAATTTGGTCAAAACCAATCAAACTTTGTCTAAGTCAAAATCCATGTTGACTTGACCTAGAAATTCTAGCCTTTTATCTTGATGCATTTAAAAAAAAAAAAAATGCATGATCATCTTGAATTGCATAAACCTCATATCATGGTGAGCAAAAAAAAAAAAAAAGAAAAGAAAAACTCTTCAAAAAACAAAAAAAAAAAAAGGGAAAGAAATAAAAAAAGAAAAAAAAGAGAACATGTAAAAAAAAAAAGAGGAAAAGAAAACACGTGAAAAAAAAATA
Source organism: Camphora micrantha (assembly GCA_003546025.1). Taxonomy (NCBI): domain Eukaryota; kingdom Viridiplantae; phylum Streptophyta; class Magnoliopsida; order Laurales; family Lauraceae; genus Camphora; species Camphora micrantha. Next base: position 26,127,878 of record QPKB01000006.1, on the reverse strand, counting down.
AAAAAAAAAAAGAGAAAGAAAAGAAAAGAAAAGAAGAAAACAAAAAAGAAAAGGAAACTTTTCTACATCTACATGGGGTTTTCCTTGGAAAAAGAAGACCTACTTGAAGCCATGGAGAAGAAGAAGAAGAAACTTGAAGATCCTTGAGAAATTCTTTATCTTGGAGCACTCTTGAAGGTTTTGCAAAAAGAAAGCAACAAGAGAAAGAAACCCATCTCCATTGCTTTTATAGAAAAAGCAAACCAAAAGAGGAAAGGAGGAGAAAAGCAAGGAGGTAAGTGCTAAAAATTAGCAAACTTCCTAAAAGAAAAGGAGATTTGAGATATTCTCTCCTAAAGAGGAGATTCTTGAGAAATTCTCTCCAAAAAGAAAGGGGATTTGAGAAACTTTGAGAAAATCTCTCCCAAAATCAAGGAAACTCGAGAGATTCTCTCCAAGTAAGGATATTTTTAGATATTCTCTACACAAAAGGGATATTTTTAGATATTCTTTACAAAATGACACCACATGAGATCTAAGCCATTTTTAAAAGCTTAAGGTCCCATGAGTTAGCCCATATGAGCCAGGTTTGACCACCTAGGCACTAAAAGTGGCTTTTAGTCAAAATTTCTCTTACCAAGAGCATACAAAAATGGTTCCATGCCTCTCTTGAGTTGATTGGACCATACAAAAAATTCCAAGCTTCATGGGCTTCCAAAAGAAACCCAAACCATCCAACCCCATGCACCAAATCAAGCCACAATCTTGAAATTGACATTCCACAAAAAACCAAACCACTCCACTGGACCCAAAATTGTCCCAAAGAGTGACCAAAAACCAAACCATGGTCCCCTAACTTGCCACATACAGCTTGTTAGGTCACAAGACCGAAACCAAAAACCAAAATCCCGACCCCCTAACTCGCCACATACAGCCTGTTAGGTCACAAGGTCAAAAACCAAAAACCTTCTTAACCGCCTAATGTGCCACATAAAGCCTTTAGGTTCACAAGGTTAAAAGGGAAAACCAAAAACCAAAAACCCATATCCAAATGTCATTTCAAAATCCTTGCCTTGAGACGGTACATGACCCCTCTCATTACCGCGAAATCCCTTGGAAGCTCAAAAAAGCAACTCCATCAAAAGAAAAACGCTCAAGACTCTTGGTCAAGCAAGAAGATCTCCTTCAATTCTCTTCGAGGCACACCGACTGCCAGAGCTGCACACCTCATCGCTGTACCTCGAGGGGGCATTTGTTGACACCAAAAATATTACTATGTCCCTTTAACACCAAAAGCTACATGGAGCCACATCCTGCCATAAATAGGAAGGCGCCACTTCAAGCACCAGATCTTGTCAGAATCAAACAAAAACTGCAGGATCCTTCAAAGCAGCCAAAAGAGGGGTACACATGAAGTTTCGGGCCATTTCGACGTCATTTGGCCTAACTTCACTCCTCCAACAGCCAGACAGAAGCTCCCGGCAGCGACAGTGTCGAAGACTTCAAAACTTCGATCAGAGCCTACGGATGGTCTCAGAATACCTCCAAAAGGCCCCATGCCAAATTTCAAGTCAAACGGACAACGTTTGACCCTTCATCAACTCTCGGGAAGCAAAATCAGGCCTGCCGACGGCGAAGCACCCCGGAATCATGGCATCCAAATTGGAGCTAATGGATCATCTCAAAATGACTCCAATAGGTCCCCTGTCAAGTTTTAGGTCAAACGGACATCGTTTGGCCTAGTTTCAAAGCTCGGCATTTTCTCTCATGGTGAAATCAAGGCGAGCATTTGCGGGACCCCAAAAGGCTTCAAAACTCAAACCAAAGCCCATGGTTGGTCTTACTTACTACTCAGGAGGCTCCCTGTCAAATTTCAGGTCAATCGGACATCGGTTGACCACAGGTCAAAGCTCGCATTTCTCTCATGGCGAAATTAAGGGAAGCATTTGCGGGACCCCGAACGGCTTCAAAACTCAAACCAAAGCCTATGGTTGGTCCTATCTACTGTTCAAGAAGCTCCACGTCAAATTTCAGGTCATTCCGACATCGTTTGGCCTAGTTTCAATGCTTGACAAAAAATCAGCAGTACCGCACAACAAAGTCTTTGGCTTTCCAGAAAAATAGGAAACTTTGTGCTCCGATTTGCGTGGCTTCTCATCGGGTTTTCTTCAAGAGAATCAGGCCAATAAATGAGGGGAAATGTCAGGAAAAATACAGAAGAAAAAAGAATGAAAAAAGATCGAAAAACGGCGAAGAAAAGGCGACCGAACGGCGGCCGAAAAATGGGCCCAAGGCCCATGGTCGCCGGCGACCTTGGCCCATGGTCGCCGGCGACCTTGGCCCATGGTCGCCGGCGACCATGGCCCAAGGTCGCCAGCCCCATGGTCGCTGGCGACCGTGGGTGAATGGTCGCCGGCGACCATGGAATTCCGGCGACCCGAAAATCACCGGAAAACCCCTTTTTCGGGTCCTTTTCGCGTTTCGAGTTGATTGGCCCCTGTGATTTTTCCAAAATCTGATTTTTCGTGCATGAAATCCGTCGATCTTCGTCAACATCACGGATTCGCCGCCAAAATCATTGGATGATCATTAGATGCCTCGAAATCGCCAACCGGCCGACAAAGAAAGCACACTTTCCGCCCGCCCGATCGTGAAATCGACAGGACAGATGTTGCCGGCACGTTGACATTAATCAATATCTGAAATTGCATCGCCATCCGACATCAAACAACATGTGGATCCACCGGCGGTCATCGCAAGAAGAATTCAAAAAGACGCGGCGCGGCCCGCGACTCTTCAAGCGACTTGGCGACCAATTAATGAGGTTAAATGACCCGTTTTATGACAAGTTAATGCGGTCATTAACTCATTATTTTGGATGGCCCAATCAAAAGCAAGCAAATGGGAGTTACAAGTCAAAGGATTTATGGCATTAAAGCCATGAAACTCCTCCCATGATGGGGATTAAAGGCAAATAAAAGCTCATTATTCTCCATCGGCCAATCAGATTCAAGGAAAAAGGAGTTACAAAACAAACAATTTAAAACTTGTAACTCCTCCCATTATGAGCATTAATGCATTCAATGCTCATAAACCCTCCTAAATGGCTACCAAAGGCCTATAAATAGGAGGGCATTCCAAAGGGAAAAACCTAGACAAGAGTAGTACGGAAAAAAATCCAAAGAAATCGCTAGAGAAATTCACCCGAAGTCCGGAGAATTGCCCAGAAAATCCAGAACTCCTGCAACTCTGCTGCAAGACCACCAAAAGGTGATTGAAGCACCCTTGGGGGGCCACCCCCCCCAAGGACCTCCCTTCTTCTACCAACATGGCCAAAACGTGGCTTTTCAGCCCGTTTACTTAGCTTTTTATCGGATATAAGACCTTCTCTTGGTCTTTGTCCTTTAAAAATCAGAAGTTAAAAAGCCAAGCCAAGAATCCAAGAATCATGTTCTCATCTGCATGGACGACGGAGGAGCCCATACATGACTCGCGACCGTCGATCTGAACGTGTCCCCACAATCGAATGAGAAGTTAGATCCCTTTTCTTGCTTTTCCTTTTGTACTTTGTATTTTTTTTAAGAGACAAAAAATCACAATTCTTGTCTTTCATAATGGATAAGATTTGTAAATCGCCTTTTACGGCAAAATCGCCTTCCACGGCAACAAATGAAATCGCCTTTCACGGCATATAAAAAAAAACCCTTTTGTCTCTTTTCTTAAAATATGTGTGCAATGGGAAACTAGAAAAAGTTTCATTTCCCCTTTCTACTTGTGAAGGTGGATCTTCGGATCACCGTTTCTAAATTTCAAGTAGAAAAGTGAAATTGGCATACCCATACAAAAAGAAAGAAAGATGTTGATACCCTTTACCTTTTTTCTGCTCCCCTCCGCCGTAACCCGAAAGACCCGGGGCGGAGGCAGCGGGAGAGAGAGGGAAGAATCGGGTCCATCACGCTAGAAAATTTTATGATATCTTCTTATTGTAAAACATGTTCAAGGAAAATTAAAACTACATAACTAATCTTGTGGGATTCAAGCTCGTTTCTGACCAGCCAACAACTTCTTTCATGCGATCAATAGCGAGCGTGTAACTAGTTAAAACCGCATGCTGAATGATTCTAGTACATTTTAGGGTATTTTGGTCCCGTATTTTACTTTAAAATGTGTTTCATGCGAGATTGTGTCCTCAAATATGAATTTAGATATCATGAGATACTATTCTTTCTTAAACTTGGTTTTAGACGATTGTACAGTTCGGAATGCTTTAAATGGGATTTAGGGTTGCACTCTAAAGAATTTTGGGATATATTTTTCCTTTGAAACAGGTTTCACATATTTCGTGTTATCAATAGCCTATATTTATATAAAAACACGTGCTGTGTGATTTTAAGGCATTTCGGGGTATTCTAGTCTAGTCTTTTTCTTTGAAATACGTTTCGTGCAATTATACATTGATATATGCATTTTAGGGTATTCTGAGATACTTTTCTCTTTAATATGGGTTTCAGGCGATTTTAGGATTAGGCACTCATTACATGGGATTTAGGCAGTTCGTAAGGGGTTATAGAAGGCTCTGGGAAAATGTTGTCACCAAATTGTATTTCTAGCGGGTCCATCTCATGGGTCCACCATTACTAATTCCTTGTTTAGAACCCTTTCCAAAATATTAAATTGATTTGACCAATTACTATAACTGTTGTGTTTGGATCAGATTTTAGAAAAAAAATAAAATAAAGCAAGCAACCATGCAAATATAAAAAGTCTAACTAAAACAAGTATCCATGCAAAATTATAAATTCTAATTTTAGTAAGTACCCTCCTCCACGTGGCCCAATTTGGAAAGATGTCTTGGACTTTCTGGTCTTCCAAACTCTTTGGGGTTCCTCACACTCTGAGTAACTCCAAACTCATTGGTCAAGAGTCAATCGTCACCATCTATCTTGTCTTGAGAGCCGCTGGAATTTACAAATAATAAAAACTGAAAAATACATAAATTCCCAATATCTCAAAAATTGAGATTTACATGGCAATCTATTAATGGAAATAGGAGGGGCTTAGGGAAACCATCATGCCTTGCCCTTTCGCGGGAAAACCAAGAAAACCATGATACCCTTTACAAGTTGCCCAAAATAACCAATAATAATGATAAAAATAGAAACTTGTTGGGCCACATGGAGAGGACAACCACCTGCAGGTTAGTATCACATATACAATAGAAATTAGGGCTAAGAAGGTGTCATTCATCATCTCATGATGAAAAATCAGGACTATCAAAACAAATTACGCCCTGTGCGCTCGAGCGGAGATGAACCTGCTTGAGTGGGCACTTCATAGAGACCAGGTTCGCTCGAGCTCGAGCACCCTACTCGCAGAAACTGGATCCACTCGAGCGTGGATGAATCCGCTCGAGCGCCCGACAAACAGTGATTTTTTCCCAACCAGTTCCTTCTCACGCATAAAGAAAACATAATACATGAGTAAAACAATAAAAAAATGATCCTTACACAACCCTAAAACCATCCACTCCACATATCATGTAGAGATTAGATTTAGAAGACCAATCTAACCTTATGAGAATATAGGGATCACCCTGATACCAATTGTTGGAAGTAGGTGGGCCTCATGGATAGGTATTCATAAACTTTTGACCCATTTGATGCATGGATCAAAAACCGATAAGGCCAAAAACCAACCCCGAGATCTAAAACCCTAATCTCATGCATTAAGATCAAATAATCCATCAAGAAGATAGATAAAAAAACAAACAAGCACAACTAGATCTACTAAAACAAATAGATAATAAATCTATACCTTTAGAGCTTGGTTGCGCTCAAATCGAGAAGTTGAAAACTCGATCTCTACGAAAACTCTTCTCACAGATTTTGATCTCATATTTCCTTTGTGTTCTTCCACGCTGTTACCCTCTTTGGGAACAAGGACTTAACTTTCTAGCCTGTCATTAAAAAGTTAGAGAAGCTATCAAAGATTAATTCTTAAATTTGGTGTTATAGAGACTTCATGTTATCACCTTTGTCCAAACTAAACAATGCCTTCATCATTTTAATATCTTTATAAAACCCCATTTACTATGAGTTCTTGGGAATTCAATTCAAAGTAGGCAATGGGGCCTGAATTTTGTTAGTCACTCTTTCAACTTGGTTTCAATCACAATGATCCGTTAAGAATATAGAAATAATTTTTTTAACAATTTTAATGATTAAAGTTACTAAAAATTTAACCAAATCGGATACAGGTAGAAAGAAATGATGGTATTTCGATGAAAACTAAATGATGCCTAGGAACTATTATTTCATGATGAATTGGGTTATGACATAAGGCAGACAAATATAAATTGGTTCGTAAGTTCCCTTATACAAGAGTTGGAAGCAAAAATCTAGTAGTCCGGAAAGCAAACTGAACTCTAATATCCACCGAGGAATATGGGCTCATTTGGAACTACTTGAACATGGAAGTTTTGTTGTAAGGACTATTGGCTCAACTTGAGAAGGGCGGATTGGCTCAAGATTCATTAAAGCCAAGTAAATCAAGGTAAGTCTGAAGTTGAAGAGCTTCATACTGGATCAATCGATTGCTAGATAAGAACATGCATTATCTGTGATATTGCTTTTTATTTAGGGGTTTGTACATTGTGCAGATATCAAAACAGATCTAAAATGATTCATTTAATATAGAAGTGGTAGGTGGCACACATTGGGCTAGCCCTTGTATAGAAGCCAACATTTAGGCAGGTGCCATCACCCAAGACCCTTGCCCTTGCGTTGATGACTCCATCAATGGAAATGAAGGCTTGATTAGCTGAGTTAGGAAAAGTATCAGCTAGAGAGATGTGAAGTTTTGCATGTGAGATGTTTAGGTTGCCAAAAGCAAAGCCCCCTATTTCAAGATTTTCATCAACTGGACTATTGTAAGAAGAGAAATGGACCACACCCATTTCAACATTTTGTAAATAGCTTTAATCATTATATGGTTTTCATGAACTAGAATTTGTAAGTTGATTATGCTACATTGTACAAGGAGAGTAGAACCGAAACCCAAAATTCGTGAAGCCAGATGTTTTAGGTGGGATTAAATGTGAAACAAACAACCAATACATCGACTTAAAGAGATCAATAATAGTTAAAAAAAATTATCAATCTGCCTAGTAGTCCATTGAAAAACATTCAAAACCTCACCAAATAGGAGACACAATGTACCAAGTTAATTAATAGCCACTTCCTCTCCGCTTTGTACATTGACAACTGAGTCAAGCAAATTAAGCACAGAAACATAAGAACAACTTTCCATGTAATTTGAAAATAGATGGAAAAAAAAAAAAAAACGTAGCATAAATAATGGAAGAAAATTTCCAACAAATACCTAGATCAAGCTTTTCAAAAGATATCAACAACGGCCATGATCGCAGCGTGCGACAGAAATGGATCTCTTGTTATTTCTGTATAGATGGTTCCAAACCAGTGCCAACAACCATAGCCCATGAAATGGCATGTCCACCTTCGAAATCCACAAAAATTGTCACCCTTAGGGGATAGCCAATTTTAGAGGATTCTAGACAGCTCTAGAAAAATGTTGGCTCTAAATCGCATTTCATGCAATTCACGGTTGACAGATGTGCTCTAGAAAATTCTGGGATATCCTTTTCGCTTTAAATCGAGATTTAGGTAAATTCAGCCACAAGAACTAATCTCGTGAGATTCTGAGCCGTTTCTAACTAAAAAAATGTATTTCGTGAAATCAATAGCCAATATTTGGATAAAAATGCGTGCCGGGTGAATCTAAGGAATTTCTGGGCATTACTCACTGGATTCTGCCCCATTTCTGACTGATAAATGTATTAAATGCGATGAATAGTGTGTATTTGGATAAAAACACGTGTTGTATGATTCTAGGGAATTTTGGGTATTCTCATTTAGTCGTTTGCTTTGAAATGCGTTTCATGCAATTCCATGTTGAAATACACATTTTAGTACATTCTAAGATACTTTTCTCTTTAAAATTGAGTCTAGGGTTAGGTATGCTTTACATGGGATTTAGGGTTTTTAAGACCGAAACGCGTGCTTCGAGCAATTTAGGGGTTATTTTAATATGAAATCACATTCTCGGAAGCTCTAGGAAAATGTTGGCTCCAAACAGTGTTTCACGTAAATCACGGTTGAAAGACGCGGTTTAGAAAATTCTAGGAGATCGTTTCCCTTTAAAACGAGTTTCACGCAAATTGGAGCTTAAGAAGTAATCTCGTGGGATTCTGAGTGGTTTCGGACTACAAACCGTATTTGGTGCAAATAGAGCCTAACAGAAAGGAGAGAAGAAGAATAGGAAAACAAACAGAAGTAGAAGCATTAACAGCAGCATTAGCTATAGCAGCAGCAAGTCCAGCCTAGCTGCATAAGCTACTACTTGAGGAAACAAGGCGCAAAAATTTTATAGCAGCTTAACCAGCTCTAAGGAATCTGCATCAAGGAGCTCTCCATCTCCCTTTCCCTTCTCTTTTTCTCCTTTTATATGAACCTCTGAAAGAGGAAATAGACCCAGAACAGATTGTTGGCGTGATGATAACACTTCCTCACACTCCCATGCTAAACATGGATCTGTTAATCACTCAACCTTAGAAAACCTAATGGCCTTAGGAAATACTCTCAGTGACAATATGCTTTGGCTTAGGTTAAGGGAATTTCCCATTGTCTGGGTGAGGTGTAGGCTAGATTGTTTTTCTAGCTCTGTTTTGTGGATCAGGAATTCCTGACCTCCTCTGAGGATTACCTTTTGGATTCTTTGGAGGAATTCTTCCAGCGGAGTAATATTTATTTCATATGCTGGCTCTAGGTTTTCATAAGGTACAACATTCATTATGGACATTATAACTTATTTAAGTCTGCGCCAGTAGCTTTTTCAATGGCTACTATTCTTTGAGTAAGTTCTTGGATCCCTAAGAGAACTTGCTTGATGTCTTCAAAGAGTTGTCCCAACTTATTGTCGCAACCCCGGACCGGGTCCCACGAGATGGGGGAGGGGGGGGGGGGGGGGGGGGGGGGCCTAATCCGAGATCGGGACTAATGGTGTGATTGATGTATGTATGATTGTGCATGAATTAATTTAAAACCCAAAACGTATACCAGTCTACCAAAGAGTACCACTCGAACACGCGATTTCCCATAGGTGTCCGCGGTGAGGATATCACATCAACATGAATATTTCTTTTATGTGCAGAAGCATGTAGCAAATCTATTTCATACATTCATGTCCAAGATAACCAGATTAACACATGTTTAATACTAGTATCAAAATGAGCAATGATCATTAAAGCTATAACCCCAAAAGAAAGTTAAGGTTTACAACAATATAGTTTAATTACATTGTCCCCAAAAATAGAGGCCAACAAAGGCCAATATGAATAAAATAACAAGTTCCTCAAAAGAATGGTTAGTTTCTATTCCCAAAATTTTTCATCACTCGGCAACCGAATGTCTAGACGACATCATCGGCGTGCCACTCAACTAGACGTTGCGGTTCTCCGACCGCCTCCTCATGCTCCTCCTCGGGGAGACCAATAACGGGATCTGAGTACCAAAGTAAAGGGTCAAACACGACGGTTTGGTAAACAGGTGAAAAGACATAACAATAAAGAAATTACCTTGGAAAACGTTTAAACCTGCCAAAGCAATAGTTTCGTAAAACAAGAGAATCATTTATTCAAATACATATGCAATATAAAACATGTAAGGTATCCAAGGAAACGGGAAACAGACAAGATGGCAACCACACATAGTTAAGTCCTCTATCACCGAAGTGACATGAGCATATCGGGATGTTGTCTCAGTCACCGAAGTGAGGAAATGCAACATAAGTAACATATACATATACATACTATAATATGGGACAGGACCACGGTAGCGAACCGGGTATCAGGACAAGACCACGGTAATAACCGGGTAGCGGGATCCAAACTGCAGCTGGCTGGACGGGAAGGGGACTCCAAGTCGGTGGATCAGACCGGCAAGGAAAGCCAAGCTTAGTGGTGCCGATTCATAGATCAAATGACAAGTCAAATCATGTATAAAACATATCAAGTGCATGTATGTAACCGAGCGGGACGGGATGCTCAAAGGCATAAGTATCATTTTATTCGGGCATATATAAACAGGCTAGCAAAATGCTACAATATGCTTTCAATACTTTCGGGAATGATAAATCATAATTCGAGAAATTGGGGACAAGTATCGGGATTCACGATAAATCATAATTCGAGAAATTCGGGACAAGTGTCGAGATTTAAGATAAATCAGGTGGTTAAGGACCCCGTATGTCCATTGTAATAATGACTTGATACTCGTTGAGTTTGGAGACATTCCGGGCTCTTTATACACCTTAGTGATTTTCAAACTTTTAAATGAACTTCAAAACAAACGAAATCTCAAATTCGCAGTTGGCCCGGTCGACCCGGCCCTTGGCCGGTAGACCGCGTACACTGCAGTCTCAGGTCGACCTGAGGAGGTCAGGTCGACCCTCTCATGAAGGCCCGGTCGACCGAGCCCTTGGCCGGTCGACCTGCAGTTGTAACTAAAAATGGGTGAACAGTATTTTGGACAGGTTCCAGAGAACCTGACCCCTGTGTGGCCGGTTGACCGAGCCCCCTGGCCGGTCGACCGCGTGAACTGCGTAATAGTGTTTCCCGCAGTGCACTGGGTCATTCATCAGGGGACCTGATCCAGTGTGCCCGGTCGACCGAGCCCGCTGGCTGTTCGACTGCGTGAACTGAGTAACAGAACCCAGTTCTGTTTTCTGCAGTTCAGTGGTTCATTCCTTTTTCCTTTCTTTTGTGTTCATTCTTTTAGACCTCATTAGCAATCTAAATCATAGATAAAATAAGCTAATAAGTTTCACAAAATGTGCATTTATTTCAAACCTAAACAAGTCATTAATATCACAAAACATTAGGTGAAATCATAAATGCATTTCATAAAACTCATTCAAAGCTAAAAGTATCAAATCATCCACTTGCCTGGGGTCTCAAATCAAAGGAAAACAAGCTCCTAAGCACCCTTGCAAGCCAAGAACACAATCTCTACAAAACCCCCCCAAAACAAACCCTAAAATGGGTCAAAACAATGATGGAGAAGAGAAAGCTTTCAATAATGGAAATGGAGCTTCTCAAGGACTATAAGAACACAAATCTAGAAGATTAGGGAGAGAGCTTACCAATAGGTGCTCCAAATGAGCAAGGCAAGCTAAATGAGGATCTTAGAGAGATGAGATTTCACCACAAATGGTACCAATGGAGAGCCCTTGAAGTGGTGAAGAAGATGGTAAAATCCTCTTTGATGTTGGTGCAAGTTTGGTTGTGTCTTGATGATGGAGAAGCCAAGAAAAAGAAGAAAAGAGTGCAGGAAAAACCCTAGGTTGGCTGTTGTGCTGGAAAAGGGAAAAAGGAGGGGATAAGCTCTCTTTTATAAGCAACACAAGTGGGCTCCACCAACTAGCAACCTTGTTGGGCTGAAATAGCAGTTCTCGGGATCTCGGATGAAATCGACGAAGAAGGAAGAAATGATCGTCGAAATTTCTAGTTTCCAAAAAGTATATGTTTCGCGGGTTTCGGGAATATCAATTATTTGGTTCAGATTTAGTGTAAAAAGACTGTTTTGCCCAAGAAGCTAGAAAAGTCGAGTTTCGGGATTCGGGACGGGAACGGGATCAACATGAAAGTTGAAGGGATTAACAAAATAAGTAAATCGAGATAAAACACCAAATCAAAAGAATCTTGAGTAATCCCCCAAGTACTCGTAAGTCATAAAAAGGAACCCCCAAAGGGCCCCACTAATTCCAAAGGCACTCAAAATTCCCCAAAGCTATGACAAAGCTATTCTAAACCAACTAACCAAAATCCACAAAACAAATACAAGACTAACACGCAACTTAATTAGTACTAATCGATGTCACTCGGGTCGGGGTCTTACACTTATCTTGTATTCCTTGGGTAGAGTCTACTACGTGTTCAAGGACTTCACTAAAATTAGTGGGGATTTGTTTATTAATTTTCTGGGAGACCGCTTCTATGAGATCTATCCTGAACCTAAGCCAAAGCATATGTTACGAAAGGTACCTAATCACATAAGGAATTCTCGCAGTAGAATACCAAAGCAGGGTCATGTTCACTCATTTCCCACAAGAAGGATTACTGATGGACCCGATTCTTCCCTCTCTCTCCCGCTGCCTCCGCCCAGGGTCTTTCGGGGTACGGCGGAGGGGAGGAGAAGAAAAGATAAGGGGTATCAACATCTTTCTTTTTTTTTGTACGGGTATGCCAATTTCACTTTTCTACTTGGAATTTAGAAACGGTGATCCGAAGATCCACCTTCACAAGTAGAAAGGGGAAATGAAACTTTTTCTAGTTTCTATTGCACACATATTTTAAGAAAAGAGACAAAAGGGTTTTTTTTGAATGCCGTGAAAGGCGATTTCATTTGTTGCCGTAAAAGGCGATTTTGCCGTAAAAGGCGATTTACAAGTCTTATCCATTATGAAAGACAAGAGTTGTGATTTTTGTCTCTAAAAGAAAAATAAAGTACAACAGAAATCAAGAAAAGGAATCTGACTTCTCATTCGATTGTGGGGACACGTTCAGATCGACGGTCGCGAGTCATGTATGGGCTCCTCCATCGTCCATGCAGATGAGAACACGATGCTTGGATTCTTGGCTTGGCTTTTTAACCTCAGATTTTTAAAGGACAAAGACCAAGAGAAGGTCTTATATCAGATAAAAAGCTAAGTAAACGGGCTGAAAAGCCACGTTTTAGCCATGTTGGTAGAAGAAGGGAGGTCCTTGGGGGGGTGGCCCCCCAAGGGTGCTTCAATCACCTTTTGGTGGTCTTTGCAGCAGAGTTGCAGGGACTCTGGATTTTTTTGTCTTCGTCGGGGGGAGAGCGAGAGCTAGATGCTTTCCCTTTGGAATGCCCTCCTATTTATAGGCCTTTGGTAGCCATTTAGGAGGGTTTATGAGCATTGAATGCATTAATACTCATAATGGGAGGAGTTACAAGTTTTTAAATTACTTGTTTTGTAACTCCTTTTTCCTTGAATCTGATTGGCCGATGGAGAATAATGAGCCTTTAATTGCCTTTAATCCCCATCATGGGAGGAGTTTCATGGCTTTAATGCCATAAATCCTTTGACTTGTAACTCCCATTTGCTTGCTTTTGATTGGGCCGTCCAAAATAATGAGTTAATGACCGCATTAACTTGTCATAAAACGGGTCATTTAACCTCATTAATTGGTCGCCAAGTCGCTCGAAGAGTCGCGGGCCGCGCCGCGTCTTTTGGAATTCTTCTTGCGATGACCGCCAGTGGATCCACATGTTGTTTGATGTCGGATGGCGATGCAATTTCAGACATTGATTAATGTCAACGTGCCGGCAACATCTGTCCTGTCGATTTCACGATCGGGCGGGCAGAAAGTGTGCTTTCTTTGTCGGCCGGTTGGCGATTTCGAGGCATCTAATGATCATCCAATGATTTCGGCGGCGAATCCGTGATGTTGACGAAGATCGACGGATTTCACGCATGAAAAATCAGATTTTGGAAAAATCACAGGGGCCAATCAACTCGAAACGCGAAAAGAACCCGAAAAAAGGTCTTCCGGCGATTTTTTGGGTCGCCGGAATTCCATGGTCGCCGGCGACCATGCACCCATGGTCGCCGGCGACCATGGGCCTTGGGCCCATTTTTTGGCCGCCGTTCGGTCGCCGTTTCTTCGCCGTTTTTCGATCTTTTTTCATTCTTTTTTGTTCTGTATTTTTCCTGACATTTCCCCTCATTTATTGGCCTGATTCTCTTGAAGAAAACCCGACGACAAGCCGCGCAAATCGGAGCACAAAGTTTCCTATTTTTCTGGAAAGCCGAAGACTTTGTTATGCGGTTTTGCCGATTTTTTGTCAAGCATTGAAACTAGGTCAAACGATGTCGGAATGACCTGAAATTTGACGTGGAGCTTCTTGAGCAGTAGATAGGACCAACCGTAGGCTTTGGTTTGAGTTTTGAAGCCTTTTGGGGTCCCGCAAACGCTTGCCTTAATTTCGTCATGAGAGAAATGCCGAGCTTTGACTTGTGGTCAACCGATGTCCGATTGACCTGAAATTTGACAGGGAGCCTCCTGAGTAGTAAGCAAGACCAACCATGGGCTTTGGTTTGAGTTTTGAAGCCTTTTGGGGTCCCGCAAATGCTCGCCTTGATTTCACCTCGAGGAAAATGCCGAGCTTTGAAACTAGGCCAAACGATGTCCGTTTGACCTAAAACTTGACAGGGGACCTATTGGGGTCATTTTGGGATGATCCATTAGCTCAAATTTGGATGCCATGATTCCGGGGTGCTCCGCTGCCGGTAGGCCTGTTTTTGCTTCCTAAGAGTTGATGAAGGGTCAAACGTCGTCCGTTTGACTTGAAATTTGGCAGGGGGCCTTTTGGAGGTATTTTGAGACCATCCGTAGGCTCTGATCGAAGTTTTGAAGTCTTCGACACTGTCGCTGCCGGGAGCTCCTGCCTGGCTGTCGGAGGAGTGAAGTTAGGCCAAATGATGTCGAAATGACCCAAAACTTCATGTGTACCCTTCTTTTGGCTGCTTTGAAGGATCTTGTAGTTTTTGTTTGATTCTGACAAGATCTGGTGCTTGAAGTGGCGCCTTCCTATTTATGGCAGGATGTGGCTCCATGTAGCTTTTGGTGTTGAAGGGACATAGTGACATTTTTTGTGTCAACAAATGCCCCCTCGAGGTACAATGACGAGGTGCGCAGCTCTGGCAGTCGGTGTGCCTCGAAGAGAATTGAAGGAGATCTTCTTGCTTGACCAAGAGTCTTGAGCGTTTTTCTTTTGATGGAGTTGCTTTTTTGAGCTTCCAAGGGATTTCGCGGTAATGAGAGGGGTCATGTACCGTCTCAAGGCAAGGATTTTGAAATGACATTTGGATATGGGTTTTTGGTTTTGGTTTTTCCCTTTTAACCTTGTGAACCTAAAGGCTTTATGTGGCACATTAGGCGGTTAAGAAGGTTTTTGGTTTTTGACCTTGTGACCTAACAGGCTGTATGTGGCGAGTTAGGGGGTCGGGATTTTGGTTTTTTGGTTTCGGCCTTGTGACCTAACAAGCTGTATGTGGCAAGTTAGGGGACCATGGTTTGGTTTTTGGTCACTCTTTGGGACAATTTTGGGTCCATTGGAGTGGTTTGGTTTTTTGTGGAATGCCAATTTCAAGATTATGGCTTGATTTGGTGCATGGGGTTGGATGGTTGGGTTTCTTTTGGAAGCTTATGAAGCTCGGAATTTTTTGTATGGTCCAATCAACTCAAGAGAGGCATGGAACCATTTTTGTATGCTCTTGGTAAGAGAAATTTTGACTAAAAGCCACTTTTAGTGCCTAGGTGGTCAAACCTGGCTCATATGGGCTAACCCATGGGACCTTAAGCTTTTAAGAATGGCTTAGATCTCATGTGGTGTCATTTTGTAAAGAATATCTAAAAATATCCATTTTGTGTAGAGAATATCTAAAAAATATCCTTACTTGGAGAGAATCTCTCAAGTTTCCTTGATTTTGGGAGAGATTTTCTCAAAGTTTCTCTCTTTGGGAGAAAGTTTCTCAAATCCCCTTTCTTTTTGGAGAGAATTTCTCAAGAATCTCCTCTTTAGGAGAGAATATTTCAAATCTCCCTTTCTTTTATGAAGTTTGCTAATTTTTAGCACTTACCTCCTTGCTTTTCTCCTCCTTTCCTTTTTTGGTTTGCTTTTTCTATAAGAGCAATGGAGATGGGTTTTCTTTCTCTTGTTGCTTTCTTTTTGCAAAAACCTTCAAGAGTGCTCCAAGACAAAGAGTTTCTCAAGGATCTTCAAGTTTCTTCTCCTTCTCCTCCATGGCTTCAAGTAGGTCTTCTTTTTCCAAGAAAAAAAAAAAACCCCATGTAGATGTAGGAAAGTTTCCTTTTCTCTTTTTTTTTCTTCTTTTCTTTTATTTTTTTTTCTCTTTTTTTTTTACGTGTTTTCTTTTCCTCTTTTTTTTTTCTTTTCTTTTTCCCACGTGCTTTCTTTCTCTTTTTTTTTTTTTTGTGCACGTTCTGCCCCCTTTTTTTTTCTTTTTTTTTTATTTATTTTCCTTTTTTTTCTTTTTTTTTCCGCCCCTTTTTTTTTTTGTACTGTACGGACAGGTCCATACGGACCTGGCCGTACAGCCACGTGGCTTGTGGGCCACGTCCCATGGGCCAGCCCCTCTTTCTCTCTCTTTTTTTTTGAAGAGGTTTTTTTTTGTTATTTTTTTTTTTTTTTTTTTTTTTTTGCTCACCATGGTATGAGGTTTATGCAATTCAAGATGATCATGCATTTTTTCTTCTCTTTTTTTTAAAATGCATCAAGATAAAAGGCTAGAATTTCTAGGTCAAGTCAACATGGATTTTGACTTAGACAAAGTTTGATTGGTTTTGACCAAATTGGGCTGGAATTGGTCAAACTTTTGTCAAAGTTTTCCTAGCATCTAATGCATGATGGTTTTGTACATGATTTTTGGTAAATGGAATTGGGAGCATGATGATGCATACCTCGAATTTTCTTGCAAGTCTTGGGATTTTTGGAGCTTGCAGCAATGTTGAGCCCACTTCTCCAGTCTCGCAGAATTTCGAGGAGCTTTGCAAGTTTCGGCATTTTGAGCTCGCAGCAATGTTGAGCTCTTTTCTGATCTTGCGGAGATTTGAGAAGAAAGGCTTGATCTCACAGCAATGTTTGAATTCAAGTCTTCTTCGAGAACCCTTCATTGATTATGAGCTCGCAGCAATGTTGAGCTCATCTTCAAGCTTCCTTTCTTTTTCGGGGTGCCTCCCTTTTCTTCGAAATTGCCCCGGAACCATGCCAAAATCTCGCTAGGATTTTTTTATAGCAAAATTCTGTCATTTGGTGTTTGATTTCTTCCTTTCTGACTTTTGCAGGTGGTTCCTCCAGAACGAACAAGGGTAAGGGCCTTGTTACTGTTGCACCTCGCCGATCTGCCAGATCTTCCAATGCGGCCGTTCAACAGGCTTGGGAAGAGGTTGACGGGAATCTCCAAAGAAAGACTCAGGAGCATGAGCGATGGCAACTTCTTTGGGAGGAATTCCCTCGTGCTGAAGATGGATCGCGGTTTTTTGCCACATTTTATGTCGGCATCTTGAAGAAGCGTGGCCTGGAAGCTTTGGAGGCTGAGGCCAAGAGTCTGCTCGAGAGGACCTTAGTCTTTGGTTGAAGACTATGATGGACTGAGCTTTTGACAAACTTTCTTCTTTCATTTTTTTTTTGTACCTCCATGTATAAACATTTTGGCACTCTATTTTTTGTATCCCCTTGTTCTACTTAAATTCTTTTTTGTTGAAAATAAGCAAAAGTTGAACGGGAATGTTTGTTTGAAAATCTTGATCAAAAGGTTATCGTTTTGTGAAATCTTTTGTCAAAAGTGTTGTTTTGGCATGAAAGCCAGATTTTGTGGCATAAAGCCTGGTTTTTGATGGCTTGAAAGCCGAAAATTTTGAAGTGGCATGAAAGCCGATTTTGGTGGCGTGAAAGCCAAATTTTGGTGGCATGAAAGCCGATGTGGCATGGAAGCCGATTTTTGGCATGAGAGCCGATTTTTTGTTTTTGGCGTAAAAGCCGGATTTTGGCATGAGAGCCGATTTTTTGTTTTTGGCGTAAAAGCCGGATTTTTGGCATGAGAGCCGATTTTTTGTTTTTGGCGTAAAAGCCAGATTTTGGCATGAGAGCCGATTTTTTGTTTTTGGCGTAAAAGCCGGATTTTTTGAAAACCAAGTTTTGTTTTGTTGGCATGAGAGCCAGATTTTGTTTTGATTTTTGGCGTGAAAGCCGATTTTTGGCGTGGAAGCCGAGTTTTTTTTTTTTTTGCGTAAAAGCCGATTTTTTGGCGTAAAAGCCAGGTTTTTGGTTTTCAAAAATGCAAGTATCGACTAATTGTTTTGATTTTTGGCGTGAAAGCCGATTTTTGGCGTGGAAGCCGAGTTTTTTTTTTTGCGTAAAAGCCGAGTTTTTGGCGTAAAAGCCAGGTTTTTGGTTTTCAAAAATGCAAGTATCGACTAAGAGTCGCCTCCCTGCTGAATGGTATTGCAAGTATCGATGGAATGTCGCCTCCTTGCTCATTCGGTTGCGAGTATCGATGGAATGTCGCTTCCTCGCGAAGTTGGGTGCAAGTATCGACTAAGCGTCGCTTCCCTGCTTTTTCTTCAAAAATTTTGTTTTGCGGGTATCGATGGAATGTCGCCTCCCACGATTTTTGAAATTTGAGGTTTTTTCGAACCTTTGTTTTTTCTTTGGAAATTTGGGTTGTGGATATCAACTGGAATGTTGCGTCTCCACGATTTTTTGAAATTTTGCAAGTATCAACGAGGTGTTGCTTCCTTGCGATTTTGAGGTTTTGGAAGTATCGAATGGGGTTCGCATCCTTCCAATGGGTTTTTGCGAGTGTCGACTTGACATCGCTTTCCCGATTTTTGTTTTTCGACACGAGGGTCGTAAATTTTAACCTAAAACCATTTTTGGCGATAAAAGGCAAGGCGGACTAGGGTGGAAATTCCTAAGTCCTGATTTTTGTTTCAAACCAAGAATTTTGGGTTCAAGGATCGAAAATTTTGGTTAAGTTTGGGAAGAGGCTCCTAAACTTAGATTTTTGGGTTTTGATTTTCTTTTGAACAATGAAACGATGAAAGTAAGCATTGTTTTGAAAGTTCAACGTAAAGGTGAAAATTCCAAAAGGAGTGGGTTTGACGAGCAAGTACCTAGAAATAGGCTTTGGCCTTGCAGGCGTCGCTCTGACCCAGTGGAGGAAGTCTTCAAGGGTAGTACCGCTTCAAGAACTTGCCGTTGATGGGCAGCATACATCTATCACCTTCCATGTTTAGAAGTGCATATGCGCCATTGGAGAAGACTTGGTCGATGACGAAGGGTCCCTCCCATTTTGGTTCAAATTTGCCTTTGGATTTGTGAGCGAAAACCATCGGCCTTTTCACCGCAAGAACAAAGTCACCCTTTTTGTGGGCGCGTTGTCTGACCTTTTTGTCGAAAGATCCAGCCATGCGTGCTTGGTAGAGCTCAATGCTTTGGAGTGCCTCGAGCCGTCTCTCATCGAGATTGTCCAGCTCTTGGAGTCTTAATTTGACATTGCTTTCTTGCGTCATGTCATTTTGTAGAGATACCCTTAAGGAAGGAATTTGTACCTCTAAAGGGACAACAGCTTCGCATCTATAGACCAAAGAGAATGGCGTGCTATGGGTCGGTCCTCGAACGGTGGTTCGGTAGGCCCACAAAGCTTCGAATAGTTTGTCGCCCCAGTCCCTTTTATGGCTAGAGACCATTTTCTTGAGAATTTTGCAGAGTGTCTTGTTGAAGGCCTCTGCCAGTCCATTCACCGCCGGATTGTACGGAGTTGAAGGACAACTTTGGATTTTGTATTTGTCGCAGAACCTGTAGAATCTGTGATCACGGAATTGTGGTCCGTTATCATGGACGAATCTTTTAGGTATGCCGAAGCGACAAATGATGTTGGTGCGCAAGAACTGAAGGACTGATGAGGTCTTCATTTCATTGAGCGCAAAAGCTTCTGACCACTTGGAGAAATAATCCGTAGCGGCGAAGATGAAGCGATGACCTTTGCTTGACGGAGGGGAGACAGGACATACGATGTCCATACCCCAGGCTTCGAAAGGCCATGAAATTGCTGTAGGATGTAACCATTCTGGAGGCATGTGGACATAGTCTCCATGAACTTGGCATTGTTGGCAGCGTTTAGCAAATTGCATTGCGTCAGCTACCATGGTAGGCCAATAATAACAAAGGAGATGACAAACTTGCCCCCAGGCTTTTGTTTGGTCTTCTTTGCCTTGGTAGTGATCACCAGCGGCTCTGAAGACTTGAGGGAGACAACAAAAGGAGATTGGTTGATCTCCTTGGTTTTGCCGGATGGTTGATTTTCTTCCGGTGATTGCTGAGGAGCCTTGCCTTTATCTTTCTGGAGACTTTCGGCAAAGGATGTTGTTTCTTTCTCCTTTTCCTCGTTTTCATCTTTGTACATCTGCAAGTCTGCGAAATGGACTTCTTTGCCTTTGAAAGGCTTTTTGTCCGCAAATACGCGATGTACCAAGCCGTCGTTGCTAGGCGGGATGCCCAGCTCTTCGAGTGCCGAAGTAGAGATGAGGTTGAGGGCAGAACTCGGATCGATCTGTACTCTGTGTATCGGCATCTCTTTGATGTACCCTGTAAAGTATAAGGGCCGGTTGTGCTTTGTTTCGCCTAGTAGGAGGTCTTCCTTAGTGAAGGCGATAGTTGCACTTGCTGCTTTTTGAACTGAGAGGCAATCATTGCAAGATCCCTCAGTCTTCTTCTTTTCTCCTTTTGAGGAGGTATTTGATTTTTTAACCCTATAGTCCATTTCAATTTGTAGGACTTGTGGGGCATGCTTGTCGACATCCACATTCAGTCTTTGCAGTTCTGAAATGAGACTATCACGAGTTTGGGGAGACATTCGTAATAAGTCTAGGATGTGCAGACGTGCAGGTATGTGTCTAAAGTGCTCAATCAAGTCATACTTGAAAGCCTCCTTAGGGCCTGCATTTTCATTAATGTTGCCACTTGGGGCGCTTACATTCTGTCCCGAAGGATTTACATAAGAAGAAGAAGTTAGATTGTAGTTTTTGTGGTAATCCCGGCCAGAGCGGGTACCTTTACCAACTTCGAGAGCTTCTGGAGACGGTTCTTCATTCGGAAGTCCACGCTCGGGATTGAGGGGCCGATCCTTTTCATTTGCTGAAGATGCTTTCGTGTCAACCTTACTATCCTCAGTGATTGCATTGCATGGGGCATTTTCCGGGAACATGTCCTGAACAGCGTCCAGCAATTTGTCTTCTTTGTTTACAATTTCATCGGTAGAGACGTCTTCAAGGTAGTCAGCCAGAAGAGGTCTGTACTCTGATGTGACAGTCTCGGAAGACGAAGGTTGAGAAGATGCCATCTCCGAGGTAGTAATATCAGAGGATATACTACCTGATATAGTATGGGAGTTTGTGGCCTCGGCAGATGAAGCTCCAGAGGCGCTGTCGTCTCGAACTATCGCATTGCAAGCAATAGGAAACGTCTCCGTAACGGATTGTTGGGAGTCAGATTCATCATCTGATGTAAGGGGATCATCCACCCAGCAGTTTTCTTTATTTTCAGGAGTTACTAGAGGGGACTCCTGTAGATTTTCCGGGACCACCGGTTCTGGATTGCGATGAAGCTGATTGATGTGATCTTGTCCTTGCTCTATGGCAAGATGCTGCAAGATCCTTGCATATTCTTCGAGATCAGGCATAGGGGCCAGATCTACTCCTTGTAATTCCTCCTGATCGGGTTCTACCGGAGCATTGGCAGGTGTTGTGTCAGCAGCATTTTCTTGAACAACCTCTTGGTCTCCTTCATCATCAGACCAAGATCCCTGTGGTTGTAAAGGGTTATACCAGATCACCGGCATGAGGTGGGATTTGGGGATCCATTCCTCGTCGGAGAGGTATTCTCCTGTTTCGAGGGATTCCTCCCATTCATCGGTGTCACTGGCGGTGTCACTGGACTCGTACCCATCCATGGGGAATCCAACTACTGAATTGCAAGAGTATGATGCCCCCTGCTGATGGACCCGATTCTTCCCTCTCTCCCGCTGCCTCCGCCCCGGGTCTTTCGGGGTACGGCGGAGGGGAGGAGAAGAAAAGATAAAGGGTATCAACATCTTTTTTTTTGTACGGGTATGCCAATTTCACTTTTCTACTTGGAATTTAGAAACGGTGATCCGAAGATCCACCTTCACAAGTAGAAAGGGGAAATGAAACTTTTTTTAGTTTCTATTGCACACATATTTTAAGAAAAGAGACAAAGGTTTTTTTTTGAATGCCGTGAAAGGCGATTTTGCCGTAAGAGGCGATTTACAAGTCTTATCCGTTATGAAAGACAAGAATTGTGATTTTTGTCTCTAAAAGAAAAATAAAGTACAATAGAAATCAAGAAAAGGAATCTGACTTCTCATTCGATTGTGGGGACACGTTCAGATCGACGGTCGCGAGTCATGTATGGGCTCCTCCATCGTCCATGCAGATGAGAACACGATGCTTGGATTCTTGGCTTGGCTTTCTAACCTCAGATTTTTAAAGGACAAAGACCAAGAGAAGGTTTTATATCCGATAAAAAGCTAAGTAAACGGGCTGAAAAGCCACGTTTTAGCCATGTTGGTAGAAGAAGGGAGGTCCTTGGGGGGGTGGCCCCCCAAGGGTGCTTCAATCACCTTTTGGTGGTCTTTGCAGCAGAGTTGCAAGGCCTCTGGATTTTTTTGTCTTCGTCGGGGGGAGAGCGAGAGCTAGATCCGGATCGTTTCCCTTTGGAATGCCCTCCTATTTATAGGCCTTTGGTAGCCATTTAGGAGGGTTTATGAGCATTGAATGCATTAATGCTCATAATGGGAGGAGTTACAAGTTTTTAAATTACTTGTTTTGTAACTCCTTTTTCCTTGAATTTGATTGGCCGATGGAGAATAATGAGCCTTTAATTGCCTTCAATCCCCATCATGGGAGGAGTTTCATGGCTTTAATGCCATAAATCCTCTGACTTGTAACTCCTATTTGCTTGCTTTTGATTGGGCCGTCCAAAATAATGAGTTAATGACCGCATTAACTTGTCATAAAGCGGGTCATTTAACCTCATTAATTGGTCGCCAAGTCGCTCGAAGAGTCGCGGGCCGCGCCGCGTCTTTTGGAATTCTTCTTGCGATGACCGCCGGTGGATCCACATGTTGTTTAATGTCGGATGGCGATGCAATTTCAGACATTGATTAATGTCAAAGTGCCGGCAACATCTGTCCTGTCGATTTCACGATCGGGCGGGCAGAAAGTGTGCTTTCTTTGTCGGTCGGTTGGCGATTTCGAGGCATCTAATGATCATCCAATGATTTCGGCGGCGAATCCGTGATGTTGACGAAGATCGACGGATTTCATGCACGAAAAATCAGATTTTGGAAAAATCACAGGGGCCAATCAACTCGAAAAGCGAAAAGGACCCGAAAAAGGGTCTTCCGGCGAATTTTTGGGTCGCCGGAATTTCCATGGTCGCCGGCGACATGCACCCATGGTCATTTTTGTTTCAAACCAAGAATTTTGGGTTCAAGGATCGAAAATTTTGGTTAAGTTTGGGAAGAGGCTCCTAAACTTAGATTTTTGGATTTTGATTTTCTTTTGAACAATGAAACGATGAAAGTAAGCATTGTTTTGAAAGTTCAACATAAAGGTGAAAATTCCAAAAGGAGTGGGTTTGACGAGCAAGTACCTAGAAATAGGCTTTGGCCTTGCAGGCGTCGCTCTGACCCAGTGGAGGAAGTCTTCAAGGGTAGTACCGCTTCAAGAACTTGCCGTTGATGGGCAGCATACATCTATCACCTTCCATGTTTAGAAGTGCATATGCGCCATTGGAGAAGACTTGGTCGATGACGAAGGGTCCCTCCCATTTTGGTTCAAATTTGCCTTTGGATTTGTGAGCGAAAACCATCGGCCTTTTTACCGCAAGAACTAAGTCACCCTTTTTGTGGGCGCGTTGCCTGACTTTTTTGTCGAAAGATCCAGCCATGCGTGCTTGGTAGAGCTCAATGCTTTGGAGTGCCTCGAGCTGTCTCTCATCGAGATTGTCCAGCTCTTGGAGTCTTAGTTTGATATTGCTTTCTTGCGTCATGTTATTTTGTAGAGATACCCTTAAGGAAGGAATTTGTACCTCTAAAGGGACAACAGCTTCGCATCCATAGACCAAGGAGAATGGCGTGCTATGGGTCGGTCCTCGAACGGTGGTTCGGTAGGCCCACAAAGCTTCGGATGGTTTGTCGCCCCAGTCCCTTTTGTGGCTAGAGACCATTTTCTTGAGAATTTTGCAGAGTGTCTTGTTGAAGGCCTCTGCCAGTTCATTCGCCGCCGGATTGTACGGAGTTGAAGGACAACTTTGGATTTTGTATTTGTCGCAGAACCTGTAGAATCTGTGATCACGGAATTGTGGTCCGTTATCATGGACGAATCTTTTAGGTATGCCGAAGCGACAAATGATGTTGGTGCGCAAGAACTGAAGGACTGATGAGGTCTTCATTTCATTGAGCGCAAAAGCTTCTGACCACTTGGAGAAATAATCCGTAGCGGCGAAGATGAAGCGATGACCTTTGCTTGACGGAGGGGAGACAGGACCTGCGATGTCCATGCCCCAGGCTTCGAAAGGCCATGAAATTGCTGTAGGATGTAACCATTCTGGAGGCATGTGGACATAGTCACCATGAACTTGGCATTGTTGGCAGCGTTTAGCAAATTGCATTGCGTTAGCTACCATGGTAGGCCAATAAGAACCTAACCTTTTTATCTGATCGTAGAGCTTTGGACCAGCCTGATGAGCTCCACAAAGACCAGCATGCACCTCTTTGAGAGTTTCTTTAGCTTCTTGTTGTGATAAGCAGCGTAGAAGTACTCCATTGTAGGATTTTCTGTAGAGCATCTTTGAAGGAATGTTCAGATGAAAGTTTGGGGTTCGTCTTTGAACACTTACCCGTTCTTTTGGATCTTCAGGCAGGATTCCGAACATAATATAATCAATGAACGGATCCCTCCAGTCGCCGATCGGAGGTCTGAGGATGGAGATCCGACTTCCAACCAGTTGGTGGCACTCAGCAACTGCTTGGTGTGTATTGAGGGGAGGGAGAATCCTTCTCTCACACACTGTAACTTGCATGTGTTGTCCTTCTTGGACCGCCATAGAGGCGGCGAGTCCAGCCAGGGCATCTGCACGGATGTTTTCGCCTCTACGAATGTGGGTGATATGACAGATGTCAAATTTTTGCCGAAGTGATTGCGCCTCGTTGTAGTAAGGCAGCAGATCAGGCTTCCTGATTTCAAATTTCTAATTCATCTGGTTGACGATCAGTAGAGAATCCCCGAAGGCTTCTAGCACTGTGATGCCGGATTCGAGGGCGAGTTCCAATCCTACAATCAGGGCTTGGTACTCAGCTGCATTGTTTGAACATGGTTCCAGTAGCGAGAAGGCGTGTGGAATCATGTATTTGTTGGGACTAACAAAGAGGATGCCAATCCCTGATATTTGATTTCCTTTTTCACTTGTCCTGGTTGCACCGTCGAAGTACATATCCCAGGAAGCATTTGATAAGGAAGCCTCCACGTTGTAGACTGACTCGTCTGGGAGATCATCCCTGAGTGGAGAGTCTTCAGGCAACGGATGCTCTGCGAGAAAGTCTGTCAGAGCTTGACCTTTGATTGCTTTTTGTGGTACATACCTAATATCAAATTGTGACAGGAGGATAGACCATTTTGCCAGTCGGGCATTGAGGGAATCTGTTTTTGTGACAAGGACCTTCAGGAGATTGATCCTCGAGATCAGGTATACTATGTTGGACAGCAGATAGTGACGTAGCTTTTGTACAGCAAACATCACTGCAAAACATTCTTTTTCGACTGGAGAGTAGCGATGCTCTGCACCTACCAGCATGCGGCTGAGATAGTATAGAGCAGCTTCTTTTCCCTCGTGATTTCCTTGTGCGAGTAGAGCTCCCAAAGAGTGGTCGAGGGCTCTTGTGTACAAGATAAATGGCTTTCCAGTTGTGGGGGCAGCTAGTACTGGAGGTTTGGTCAAGTATGGCTTGATGTCTTGGAACGCAGTTTCGCATTCAGCATCCCAGACAAAGTCCACGCCCTTTTTCATTAGGCGGGAGAATGGACGGCATTTCCTTGACAGGTTGGAGATGAACCGTCGAATGTATGCCAATCTTCCTTGAAGCCCTTTTAACTGTCTCAGGGTTTTTGGGGATGGCATTTCTAGGATAGCCTTGACTTTGATAGGGTCAAGCTCTATTCCCGCTTTCCGAACTATGAATCCGAGGAACTTACCCGATGATACACCGAAGAAGCATTTTAGGGGATTCATTCGCAGTTTGTGCCAGCGTAGTCGGAGGAAGACTTCTCGAAGATCTTTGAGATGGTCTTCTTTCCTTTTGCTTTTGACGGCGAGGTCATCAACGTAGCATTCGACCGTCTTATGCTGCATATCTTGGAATATCTTCATCATAGGCCTCTGATATGTCGCACCAGCATTCTTCAGACCAAATGGCATTACAGTGTAACAATACACGCCGAATGGGGTCCGAAATGATGTGTGTCTTTCATCTTCAGGATGCATTTTTATCTGATTGTACCCAGAGAAACCATCCATGAATGTCATCCGCTCGAATCCACAGGTGTTGTCGATCATCACCTCCGGTATGGGGAGCGGAAATTCATCCTTAGGACATGCATTGTTCAGGTCTCTATAATCAATACAAACCCTGATCTGCCCATTTTTCTTTGTCACTGGGACGATGTTGGCCAACCATTCAGGATGCTATTCCTCGCGGATGAAGCCAACGTTTTTGAGTTTCTGAACTTCTTGTTCAATTTTGTTCATTATGTCAGGACGAAATCTTCTTTGGCCTTGTTTGACAGGCTTGATATCTTTTTGTAGATTGAGTTTGTGAACTGCTATTTTGGGGTCTAAACCAGGCATTTCAGCGTAAGACCATGCAAAACAATCAACAAACTCACGAAGAAAAGCGATATACTCGGGTAACTGATCATCCTTTATATTCTTGCTTATGAATACAGGACGTGGGCTATCTGGCGTTCCCAAGTCTATCTTTTGAACAGAATCTTCTGTTGGAAGACTTGAAGGTGGTTCCTCCATAATATTTTCGGAGGCTTCCAACTCAACAAGACCTTCCGGAGTTTCAAAGGTATTCTCAGACCAAGGCTGTGCTTCTGACCATGGGTCTTCTTGATCGGCACTCTTCTCAAGACTTGCTATGAGATGGTCCCAATCACCTGCTGAAACTGGATCGAAGTATGGCACTTCTTTTGGAGATGATGGTTCTTTTGGACCAGAAGACTGTGCATCTGTATCATCGGACAATTCCTCTTTATCATCAGAGAAATCGTACCAATTGGAGGGGCTTCCTGGATCCTTGACGGGTAACTCTTCAAAGAGATATCCAAGGAGATCAATATCTTCAAAGATACGAGATGTTGAGGCTTCGTCGGCCAGACGACTTTGTAGCCTTTGGGTCAACTGTCTCATGGGAGCATCAGGGTCCTAGCCCAGTCCGTATGAAGACTTTTCTATATGACGATAGAGTTTCCAATCCTCTTGCTGGCCTTTTTTCAGGGTGGGCTCCAATGGTACGATTATACCGTGGCCACCTCCCAAGCCGATTGGATTTCGAGCGTCATAGCCCATTTTTTTCATGATAGCTTGCGCCATTGAACTATACAAGGATAGTTGTGGCATACCTTCGTTTTGGAAAGGCTCAAGCGAAGAGTTTGATGAAGAAGCCGCCGACCTGTGGAAAAAGATCGGCTTTTCTTTTGGTGACTTTGTCGGAACAACGAAGGAAGCTGATGCTGGATCGCCTATGCCAGTAGGTGTCTCCAATGGAGTGAGAGCAGGTTGAGCTTGCTGAGTATCAGCTTGGCTTGACGACGTGTCGTCTTCTGTCTCTGAATCCGAATCTGTGTCTTGCATAATAGACACAAAGGAGATGACGAACTTGCCCCCAAGCTTTTGTTTGGTCTTCTTTGCCTTGGTAGTTATCACTAGCGGCTTTGAAGACTTGAGGGAGACAACAAAAGGACATTGGTTGATCTCCTCGGTTTTGTCGGATGGTTGATTTTCTTCCGGTGGTTGCTGGGGAGCCTTGCCTTTATCTTTCTGGAGACTTTCGGCAAAGGATGATGTTTCTTTCTCCTTTTCTTCGTTTTCATCTTTGTACATCTGCGAGTCTGCGAAATGGACTTCTTTGCCTTTGAAAGGCTTTTTGTCCGCAAATACCCGATGTACCAAGTCGTCGTTGCCAACAAACTTGATGCATTGATGAAGAGTTGAAGGAACAACACCACTCTCGTGTATCCAAAGGGCGTCCGAGAGATAAGATCACCGATTTGCAACTTGAACCTAATCTTGACGATAGGCCTCTGAGCGCTTCCATCGTATCCAAAGATAGACACGGATGTATGACTCAGTTTGCTAGGCGGGATGCCCAGCTCTTCGAGTGCCGAAGTAGAGATGAGGTTGAGGGCAGAACTCGGATCGATCTGTACTCTGTGTATCGGCATCTCTTTGATGTACCCTGTAAAGTATAAGGGCCGGTTGTGCTTTGTTTCGCCTAGTAGGAGGTCTTCCTTAGTGAAGGCGATAGTTGCACTTGCTGCTTTTTGAACTGAGAGGCAATCATTGCAAGATCCCTCAGTCTTCTTCTTTTCTCCTTTTGAGGAGGTATTTGATTTTTTAACCCTATAGTCCATTTCAATTTGTAGGACTTGTGGGGCATGCTTGTCGACATCCATATTCAGTCTTTGCAGTTCTGAAATGAGACTATCACGAGTTTGGGGAGACATTCGTAATAAGTCTAGGATGTGCAGGCGTGCAGGTATGTGTCTAAAGTGCTCAATCAAGTCATACTTGAAAGCCTCCTTAGGGCCTGCATTTTCATTAATGTTGCCACTTGGGGCGCTTACATTCTGTCCCGAAGGATTTACATAAGAAGAAGAAGTTAGATTGTAGTTTTTGTGGTAATCCCGACCAGAGCGGGTACCTTTACCAACTTCGAGAGCTTCTGGAGACGGTTCTTCATTCGGAAGTCCACCCTCGGGATTGAGGGGCTGATCCTTTTCATTTGCTGAAGATGCTTCCGTGTCAACATTACCTTCCTCAGTGATTGCATTGCATGGGGCATTTTCCGGGAACAAGTCCTGAACAGCGTCCAGCAATTTGTCTTCTTTGTTTACAATTTCATCGGTAGAGACGTCTTCAAGGTAGTCAGCCAGAAGAGGTCTGTACTCTGATGTGACAGTCTCGGAAGACGAAGGTTGAGAAGATGCCATTTCCGAGGTAGTAATATCAGAGGATATACTACCTGATGTAGTATGGGAGTTTGTGGCCTCGACAGATGAAGCTCCAGAGGCGCTTTCGTTTCGAACTATCGCATTGCAAGCAATAGGAAACGTCTTCGGAACGGATTGTTGGGAGTCAGATTCATCCTCTGATGTAAGGGGATCATCCACCCAGCAGCTTTCTTCATTTTCAGGAGTTACTGGAGGGGACTCCTGTAGATTTTCCGGGATCACCGGTTCTGGATTGCGATGAAGCTGATTGATGTGATCTTGTCCTCGCTCTATGGCAAGATGTTGCAAGATCCTTGCATATTCTTCGAGATCAGGCATAGGGGCCAGATCTTCTTCTTCATCTACTCCTTGTAGTTCCTCCTGATCGGGTTCTACCGGAGCATTGGCAGGTGCTGTGTCAACAGCATTTTCCTGAACAACCTCTTGGTCTCCTTCATCATCAGACCAAGATCCCTGTGGTTGTAAAGGGTTATACCAGATCACCGGCATGAGATGGGATTCAGGGATCCATTCCTCGTCGGAGAGGTATTCTCCTGTTTCGAGGGATTCCTCCCATTCATCGGTGTCACTGGCGGTGTCACTGGACTCGTACCCATCCATGGGGAATCCAACTACTGAATTGCAAGAGTATGATGCCCCCTGCATGTCTTCAGTCTTTAGTAGTGATGGCATGAAATCACGGAGGGTGAATTTCCTTGCCGGCCTCGAAGTCTCGGAAGGAGACTTTTCTGCTGCCCCCAGTGAGGGGGTAGGGGAAGTTTCTGCCTTTTCAGGAACTTCTTGTTTTGGCTGAGCTTTCTCCTGCTGTTTAAGCTTACGGAGTTGTCTCCTGGCTTGCCTTCGCTGTTGAGCGGTCGGCTTTGTTTTGACGATCTCCCAGTTTTCATCTTCCAGGAGATCGGGATGTACCCATATGGGCTGTCCATCTGGTGTTGGGCACGGGACTAGCTCTTGGGATGTTTGAGCCATTTTTATCACCTTGAAGGAAGTAGTGACCTTCTTCTTTGGTGACTTTTGTGTTTGTCCATATGACACCATGTTGACAGAGGCAGACCCATAGTTTTTGTCAAAGGTGATGACTCCGTTTTTCCACATCTCGTTGATCTTTTCTCTCACAACGAAGCATTGGTTGAGAGGATGCGAGATCATCTGGTGGTATGGACAGTACCGGGGATCGTTGGTTTTGCCAACATCTCCTGGTCTTTTGGGTTCAGGCAGGGTGAGCTTCCCGTTTGCCAAGAGAGCCTCGAAGATTTCTTCGACATCTTCATCGAACGGGTATTTCTTTTCTACTCGTTCTTTGAAGGCATCAGAGAGTTCAGGTCTCTTACCTGCACCTTTGTTTTCAGCTTTCTTTGGTGGCTGCGGAGCTGACTTGGTTTGCACATTGAGAACCTCCTTTTTCTTCTGCTTCGAGGTTGCAATGGCGGTCGGCTCCTTCTTTGATGATTTCTGACTGCTGAGGTCTTTGATCACCGTTTCAGCCTCCATTGATGCTTCTAGGAGTTCTCCCAGATTCTTTGACTTGTTGCCGATAATCATGGAGCGTATCTTTGCTCTCATGTTGTTACGGCAGATGTCGACCAGCGACGCTTGTGGCAGTACGTCTGAACATTTGTACGCCATTGCCTTCCATTTGTGAATGTAGTCGTATGTCGACTCATTCTCTCCCTGTTTTAGACTGCAGAGTTGAGTCATAGTCACAGGATGATCCTCACCTCTGAAGTGAGTTAGGAAGCGTGTCTCAATCATGGCCCAGTTTTGGATAGAGTCCTCCTAAAGAGTGGAGTACCAATCAAAGGCCGTACCTTTTAGGGTACTTGCGAAGAGACGGATCTTGAGGGCGTCTTGATTCGCGATGGCTCCTGTCAGGATTTTGAAATGGATGACATGTTGTCTGGCCGAACCCTTCCCCGTATATGTTTGGAGAGTGGGCTGTTTGAATTTGGTAGGAAACGGTACCGAGTCCATCCATAAGGGATATGGTGGCTTGATTCCGTGTTCCTTTAGTGAATCCTCTTCCTTTGCTTTGGCGAGGATATTGTCAACGTCCTTTTTGGTAAGGGCGCGTGACTCATTTACCTCCTCTTCGTGGTGACTTGGAGGAGCTTCATTATTCGGTGGACGTTGGAGGGTAAGAAGTAAGTTCTCCATGAGAGCTTCTATCCTCTGCTGTCCCTGCTCCAGCTGCTGGATGCGTGCGGCTACGTCATCTTGCGGAGGAGGTTGCTCAGCATTTGTGACGAAGACGTTCATTTTTCGAGAGTCGAATGAGGATATCGTCTTGGTGACTGAGCTGGAGCTCATTCTTTTGGATGAAGAGCTCGAAGAGTGATCGCTCCGGTGTCCTTGACTTGAAGGAGTGGGAGAATCTTCTCTATGTCTTCGCGCCCGGGAGACGCTGCGAGTCACCGGTCGCTTGACATGGAGTTTTGTTGCTGACTTCTGGCGCCTTCTGGTTTTGCCAACCATATGGACAGTAGCAACTTGGTTGGGTGTTTCTTTTTCGACCCATTTTTGAGAGACCTGGAGCGTAGAGTGCTGAGCTGTTTGCTTCTTTAGTCTCTTTTGCCGATACGCCGCGCGGCGATGCATACGACGAGCGATTTGAGCTTCAGTTAGCTCGGGCTGTGCTCTAGCCACGAAGGAGGTGGTCCCTCGCGCGCAACAGCCGAGCTTGTCCCTCTTTGTAATTTGGCAAGGACAGGATCTGGATGCGGTCCTTAGCCTGTCGCAGCGAAGCTTTAAATCTGGCGAGCTCGGCCCCTGTTGAGATGAAGGGCCGAGTTGCAGGAATACAGGCCTTGACAGATTCTCGCTGAGGCCTGATGATGCACGACTTGATCTTGGGCTTATAGGAATAAGCCGGCTCGTGCTGGGTGGATTTTGTTTGGTGGAGGGCTGGTTTCTCCTCTTTCGTGTACGAGAGAGGGTAGAACCGGTTCTCCTTGAGCGGGGCCAGGTATGCTGGCCTTGCAGATCTTTGGGACCTTCTTTGTTTTGGAGAAGGTCTTGGGGACCAAGTCTTGAGGTAGACCTGGTTTCTTGCAGGCTGAGGTTCCGCGGGATTGTCGCGGGCTTCAGTCTTCTTGGCGGTTGCCTTTGGTGTCACGGTAGTGACGCGCCCAGGGGCGGTTTTCTGCTTCTTGGCAGGAGTTGTTTCTTCTGCGGGAAGTGGGAAGGGTCCCAGCGACCCAAAGACGATGGACCGGGGAGAGGAGGTCGACCCGGTGTCCTGTGTGTTACCGAAGGAAGTGACACTTCGGCCGCTGGCGAGGCGCTTAGGAGCGCATTTGTTTTGCTTCTCTTGAAGCATCAGCTGGTACTTGTTCTCGTCGAAGGTGATTGTCAGCGAAGCTGCCATGTTAGTTTTTGAAAAACCTTTCTGAAACAAGACCGGATCCATTAGTAATCACAAGAATGTGGTGATCATAAATGGAAATAAACTATGGTTTTTTCTTTTCAATTTGCTCGAGGGGACAAGGCCCGGCCCAAGCAAAATGAAGAAGGCAAAAGGCCATAGAGTATACAATTGTTCTAAACGCGAGTATGAAAGGCTCAGAGTGAGCGTTCCAGTGACTGCTAGAAGCAATTGTGAACCTTAATTCAGATTACCGAGGAGAGAGGCTCACTCGAGGTAAAATGATATAAGGTTGGGAGTACAAATGTGTCGGTCGCGAATACAGTAGACCTAAGAGGGCGTACTAGCACCGCTAGGCACAGATGTTGTAAATCGCATCCTTGAAATGGACACGAGATGGGATTTTTTGAAAGGTCAAGGTTGGGTTCATAAAAGAGAGCAAATGGCACTCCGATCCGAAAACGTGCTCAACATTTCTGCGAGCACAGAGTCCGAAAGGGAAATAACCAGAATTTCTCGAATCTGGACCCAACAATGACGGAAGTTTTTTTTTTTTTTTCAGATTCATCAAAGAAAAGTCAGATCAGATTCATCAAAGAGAGCAAATGACGTTCCAACCCAAACACGTGCTCAACATTTCTGCGAGCACAGTAATCCAAGGTGGAAGAGGTCAAGATTTCTCGACTTTGAACCCAAACGTGACAGAAGTTTTTTTTTTTTTTAGGGTTTGAGAATACATCGATTTCTCACGATTCGTTCTTATGAAACCAATGTTGATAGATCAGCCCCCAGGTAAGGGTAGGATTACTTAATGAACCCGTTTGGAGGACACTTACCTAGAACAGCCTAGCTGTCTCCAAACTCTGGACAAGGCTTTTCTTAGGTCAACTTCGATCAAAGAACGCAATCGGTAAAACTTTCGTGTTCTCAAATGCATCCCCGTTTTTTTTTATGGACTCATCAGAGAGAGCGAATGGTCCGTTCCCAGTCTGAACAGGGGCTCAAACAATTTCTGCGAGCCCTAAGTCAGAAAGGAAAAGAAAACCAAAATTTCTCAAATTTGGATCCAAAAGAAACGAGGAAATTTTTTTTTTTTTTTTTTGAAACCTGACAAGTTTGAAATCAGATTTTTTTTTGGAACTCACCAGCGAGGGCGAATGGTCCGTTCCCCGTCTGAACAGGGGCTCAAACAATTTCTGCGAGCCCTAAGTCAGAAAGGAAAAGAAAACCAAAATTTCTCAAATTTGGATCCAAAAGAGAGAAGATTTTTTTTTTTGAAAATCTGACAAGTTTGAAATCAGATTTTTTTTTTCGAACCCATCAAAGAGAGCAAACGGTCCCTTTCCCAATCTGAAAACGTGCTCAAACATTTCTGCGGGCACTGAGTCCAAAAGGGAGGAGATCGAGATTTCTCAGATCTGAATTCAAAGAACAAGAGAAGATTTTTTTTTTCGAGAAGGAGAAAGATTGGAAATATACTTAAAGAAAGAAATTTCCAAAACAAAAAAAAAATCCCATCTCATGTTTTTTTTTTTTTTTTTTTTTTGCGAGATTCAACATTGGCCGCCAACTAGAAAGGTGCCAAAGAATCTAAGTTCATGTTCTCAAATGAACGTGTCCCACCGGGTATGCCAGCTTGATGGACCCGATTCTTCCCTCTCTCCCGCTGCCTCCGCCCCGGGTCTTTCGGGGTACGGCGGAGGGGAGGAGAAGAAAAGATAAAGGGTATCAACATCTTTTTTTTTGTACGGGTATGCCAATTTCACTTTTCTACTTGGAATTTAGAAACGGTGATCCGAAGATCCACCTTCACAAGTAGAAAGGGGAAATGAAACTTTTTCTAGTTTCTAATGCACACATATTTTAAGAAAAGAGACAAAGGTTTTTTTTTTTAACGCCGTGAAAGGCGATTTTGCCGTAAGAGGCGATTTACAAGTCTTATCCTTTATGAAAGACAAGAATTGTGATTTTCGTCTCTAAAAGAAAAATAAAGTACAATAGAAATCAAGAAAAGGAATCTGACTTCTCATTCGATTGTGGGGACACGTTCAGATCGACGGTCGCGAGTCATGTATGGGCTCCTCCATCGTCCATGCAGATGAGAACACGATGCTTGGATTCTTGGCTTGGCTTTCTAACCTCAGATTTTTAAAGGACAAAGACCAAGAGAAGGTCTTATATCCGATAAAAAGCTAAGTAAACGGGCTGAAAAGCCACGTTTTAGCCATGTTGGTAGAAGAAGGGAGGTCCTTGGGGGGTGGCCCCCCAAGGGTGCTTCAATCACCTTTTGGTGGTCTTTGCAGCAGAGTTGCAGGGCCTCTGGATTTTTTTGTCTTCGTCGGGGGGAGAGCGAGACCTAGATCTGGATCGTTTCCCTTTGGAATGCCCTCCTATTTATAGGCCTTTGGTAGCCATTTAGGAGGGTTTATGAGCATTGAATGCATTAATACTCATAATGGGAGGAATTACAAGTTTTTAGATTACTTGTTTTGTAACTCCTTTTTCCTTGAATTTGATTGGCCGATGGAGAATAATGAGCCTTTAATTGCCTTCAATCCCCATCATGGGAGGAGTTTCATGGCTTTAATGCCATAAATCCTCTGACTTGTAACTCCCATTTGCTTGCTTTTGATTGGGCCGTCCAAAATAATGAGTTAATGACCGCATTAAATTGTCATAAAGCGGGTCATTTAACCTCATTAATTGGTCGCCAAGTCACTCGAAGAGTCGGGAGCCGCGCCGCGTCTTTTGGAATTCTTCTTGCGATGACCGCCGGTGGATCCACATGTTGTTTGATGTCGGATGGCGATGCAATTTCAGACATTGATTAATGTCAAAGTGCCGGCAACATCTGTCCTGTCGATTTCACGATCGGGCGGGCAGAAAGTGTGCTTTCTTTGTCGGCCGGTTGGCGATTTCGAGGCATCTAATGATCATCCAATGATTTCGGCGGCGAATCCGTGATGTTGACGAAGATCGACGGATTGCATGCACGAAAAATCAGATTTTGGAAAAATCACAGGGGCCAATCAACTCGAAACGCGAAAAGGACCCGAAAAAGGGTCTTCCGGCGAATTTTTGGGTCGCTGGAATTTCCATGGTCGCCGGCGACCATGCACCCATGGTCGCCGACGACCATGGGCTTTGGGCCCATTGAATGGTCGCCGTTCGGTCGCCTTTTCTTCGCTGTTTTTCGATCTTTTTTCATTCTTTTTTCTTCTGATTTTTTCCTGACATTTCCCCTCATTTATTGGCCTGATTCTCTTGAAGAAAACCCGACAAGAAGCCACGCAAATCGGGGCACAAAGTTTCCTATTTTTCTGGAAAGCCGAAGACTTTGTTGTGCGGTTTTGCCGATTTTTTGTCAAGCATTGAAACTAGGCCAAACGATGTCGGAATGACCTGAAATTCGACGTGGAGCTTCTTGAGCAGTAGATAGGACCAACCATAGGCTTTGGTTTGAGTTTTCAAGCCGTTCGGGGTCCCGCAAATGCTTGCCTTAATTTCGCCATGAGAGAAATGCCGAGCTTTGACTTGTGGTCAACCGATGTCCGATTGACCTGAAATTTGACAGGGAGCCTCCTGAGTGGTAAGTAAGACCAACCATGGGCTTTGGTTTGAGTTTTGAAGCCTTTTGGGGTCCCGCAAATGCTCGCCTTGAT
Source organism: Camphora micrantha (assembly GCA_003546025.1). Taxonomy (NCBI): domain Eukaryota; kingdom Viridiplantae; phylum Streptophyta; class Magnoliopsida; order Laurales; family Lauraceae; genus Camphora; species Camphora micrantha. The sequence continues at coordinate 26,091,874 of QPKB01000006.1, read as the reverse complement.
TTCACCTCGAGGAAAATGCCGAGCTTTGAAACTAGGCCAAACGATGTCCGTTTGACCTAAAACTTGACAGGGGACCTATTGGAGTCATTTTGAGATGATCCATTAGCTCCAATTTGGATGCCATGATTCCGGGGTGCTCCGCTGCCGGTAGGCCTGTTTTTGCTTCCCGAGAGTTGATGAAGGGTCAAACGTCGTCCGTTTGACTTGAAATTTGGCATGGGGCCTTTTGGAGGTATTCTGAGACCATCCATAGGCTCTGATCGAAGTTTTGAAGTCTTCGATACTGTCGCTGCCGGGAGCCCCTGTCTGGCTGTCGGAGGAGTGAAGTTAAGCCAAATGATGTTGAAATGGCCCGAAACTTCATGTGTACCCCTCTTTTGGTTGCTTTGAAGGATCTTGCAGTTTTTGTTTGATTCTGACAAGATCTAGTGCTTGAAGTGGCGTCTTCCTATTTATGGCAGGATGTGGCTCCATGTAGCTTTTGGTGTTGAAGGGACATAGTGACATTTTTTGGTGTCAACACCTGCATGTCTTCAGTCTTTAGTAGTGATGGCATAAAATCACGAAGGGTGAATTTCCTTGCCGGCCTCGAAGTCTCGGAAGGAGACTTTTCTGCTGCCCCCAGTGAAGGGGTAGGGGAAGTTTCTGTCTTTTCAGGAACTTCTTGTTTTCGTTGAGCTTTCTCCTGCTGTTTAAGCTTGCGGAGTTGTCTCCTGGCTTGCCTTCGCTGTCGAGCGGTCGGCTTTATTTTGACGATCTCCCAGTTTTCATCTTCCAGGAGATCGGGATGTACCCATATCGGCTGTCCATCTGGTGTTGGGCACGGGACTAGCTCTTGGGATGTTTGAGCCATTTTTATCACCTTGAAGGAAGTAGTGACCTTCTTCTTTGGTGACTTTTGTGTTTGTCCATATGACACCATGTTAACGGAGGCAGACCCGTAGTTTTTGTCAAAGGTGATGACTCTGTTTTTCCACATCTCGTTGATCTTTTCTCTCACAACGAAGAATTGGTTGAGAGGATGCGAGATCATCTGGTGGTATGGACAGTACCGGGGATCGTTGGTTTTGCCAACATCTCCTGGTCTTTTAGGTTCAGGCAGGGTGAGCTTCCCGTTTGCCAAGAGAGCCTCGAAGATTTCTTCGACATCTTCATAGAACGGGTATTTCTTTTCTACTCGTTCTTTGAAGGCATCATAGAGTTCAGGTCTCTTACCTGCACCTTTGTTTTCAGCTTTCTTTGGTGGCTGCGGAGCTGACTTGGTTTGCACATTGAGAACCTCCTTTTTCTTTTGCTTCGAGGTTGCAATGGCGGTCGGCTCCTTCTTTGATGATTTCTGACTGCTGAGGTCTTTGATCACCGTCTCAGCCTCCATTGATGCTTCTAGGAGTTCTCCCAGATTCTTTGATTTGTTGCCGATAATCATGGAGCGTATCTTTGCTCTCATGTTGTTACGGCAGATGTCGACCAGCGACGCTTGTGGCAGTACGTCTGAACATTTGTACGCCATTGCCTTCCACTTGTGAATGTAGTCGTATGTCGACTCATTCTCTCCCTGTTTTAGGCTGCAGAGTTGAGCCATAGTCACAGGATGATCCTCACCTCTGAAGTGAGTTAGGAAGCGTGTCTCCATCATGGCCCAGTTTTGGATAGAGTCCTCCTGAAGAGTGGAGTACCAATCAAAGGCTGTACCTTTTAGGGTACTTGCGAAGAGACGGATCTTGAGGGCGTCTTGATCCGCGATGGCTCCCGTCAGGATCTTGAAATGGATGACATGTTGTCTGGCCGAGCCCTTCCCCGTATATGTTTGGAGAGTGGGCTGTTTGAATTTGGTAGGAAACGGTACCGAGTCCATCCATAAGGGATATGGTGGCTTGATTCCGTGTTCCTTTAGTGAATCCTCTTCCTTTGCTTTGGCGAGGATATCGTCAACGTCCTTTTTGGTAAGGGCGCGTGACTCATTTACCTCCTCTTCATGGTAACTTGGAGGAGCTTCATTATTTGGTGGACGTTGGAGGGTAAGAAGTAAGTTTTCCATGAGAGCTTCTATCCTCTGCTGTCCCTGCTCCAGCTGCTGGATGCGTGCGGCTACGTCATCTTGCGGCGGAGGTTGCTCAGCATTTGTGACTAAGACGTTTATTTTTCGAGAGTCGAATGAGGATATCGTCTTGGTGACTGAGCTGGAGCTCATTCTTTTGGATGAAGAGCTCGAAGAGTGATCGCTCCGGTGTCCTTGACTTGAAGGAGTGGGAGAATCTTCTCTATGTCTTCGCGCCCGGGAGACGCTGCGAGTCACCGGTCGCTTGACATGGAGTTTTGTTGCTGACTTCTGGCGCCTTCTGGTTTTGCCAACCATATCGACAGTAGCAACTTGGTTGGGTGTTTCTTTTTTGACCCATTTTTGAGAGACCTGGAGCGTGGAGTGCTGAGCTCTTTGCTTCTTTAGTCTCTTTTGCCGATACGCCGCGCGGCGATGCATACGACGAGCGATTTGAGCTTCAGTTAGCTCGGGCTGTGCTCTAGCCACGAAGGAGGTGGTCCCTCGCGCGCAGCAGCCGAGCTTGTCTTCTTTGTAATTTGGCAAGGACAGGATCTGGATGCGGTCCTTAGCCTGTCGCAGCGAAGCTTTAAATCTGGCGAGCTCGGCCCCTGTTGAGATGAAGGGCCGAGTTGCAGGAATACAGGCCTTGACAGATTCTCGCTGAGGCCTGATGATGCACGACTTGATCTTGGGCTTATAGGAATAAGCCGGCTCGTGCTGGGTGGATTTTGTTTGGTGGAGGGCTGGTTTCTCCTCTTTCGTGTACGAGAGAGGGTAGAACCGGTTCTCCTTGAGCGGGGCCAGGTATGCTGGCCTTGCAGATCTTTGGGACCTTCTTTGTTTTGGAGAAGGTCTTGGGGACCAAGTCTTGAGGTAGACCTGGTTTCTTGCAGGCTGAGGTTCCGCGGGATTGTCGCGGGCTTCAGTCTTCTTGGCGGCTGCCTTTGGTGTCACGGTAGTGACGCGCCCAGGGGCGGTTTTCTGCTTCTTGGCAGGAGTTGTTTCTTCTGCGGGAAGTGGGAAAGGTCCCAGCGACCCAAAGACGATGGACCGGGGAGAGGAGGTCGACCTGGTGTCCTGTGTGTTACCGAAGGAAGTGACACTTCGGCCGCTGGCGAGGCGCTTAGGAGCGCATTTGTTTTGCTTCTCTTGAAGCATCAGCTGGTACTTGTTCTCGTCGAAGGTGATTGTCAGCGAAGCTGCCATGTTAGTTTTTGAAAAACCTTTCTGAAACAAGACCGGATCCATTAGTAATCACAAGAATGTGGTGATCATAAATGGAAATAAACTATGGTTTTTTCTTTTCAATTTGCTCGAGGGGACAAGGCCCGGCCCAAGCAAAATGAAGAAGGCAAAAAGCCATAGAGTATACAATTGTTCTAAACGCGAGTATGAAAGGCTCAGAGTGAGCGTTCCAGTGACTGCTAGAAGCAATTGTGAACCTTAATTCAGATTACCGAGGAGCGAGGCTCACTCGAGGTAAAATGATATAAGGTTGGGAGTACAAATGTGTCGGTCGCGAATACAGTAGACCCAAGAGGGCGTACTAGCACCGCTAGGCACAGATGTTGTAAATCGCATCCTTGAAATGGACATGAGATGGGATTTTTGAAAGGTCAAGGTTGGGTTCATAAAAGAGAGCAAATGGTACTCCGATCCGAAAACGTGCTCAACATTTCTGCGAGCACAGAGTCCGAAAAGGAAATAACCAGAATTTCTCGAATCTGGACCTAACAATGACGGAAGTTTTTTTTTTTTAGAAAAGTCAGGATCAGATTCATCAAAGAGAGCAAATGACGTTCCAACCCAAACACGTGCTCAACATTTCTGCGAGCACAGTAATCCGAGGAGGAAGAGGTCAAGATTTCTCGACTTTGAACCCAAATGTGACAGAAGTTTTTTTTTTTTTTTTTTTTGAAGATTTTTTTTTTGAAAGTCAGTATCGGATTCATCAAAGAGAGCAAATGATGTTCCAGTTCAAACACGTGCTCAACATTTCTGCGAGCACAGAGTCTGAAAAGGAAGAGATCAAGATTTCTCAAATTTGAACCAAAAATCGACGAAATTTTTTTTTTTTTTTTAGGGTTTGAGAATACATCGAGTTCTCACGATTCGTTCTTATGAAACCAATGTTGATAGACCAGCCCCCAGGTAAGGGTAGGATTACTTAATGAACCCGTTTGGAGGACCCTTACCTAGAACAGCCTAGCTGTCTCCAAACTCTGGACATGACTTTTCTTGGATCAACCTCGATTAAAGAACGCAATCGGTAAAACTTTCGTGTTCTCAAGTGCTTCCCCGTTTTTTTTGATTTTTTTTTTTTTTTTTTGTGGACTCATCAGAGAGAGCGAATGGTCCGTTCCCAGTCTGAACAGGGGCTCAAACAATTTCTGCGAGCCCTAAGTCAGAAAGGAAAAGAAAACCAAAATTTCTCAAATTTGGATCCAAAAGAAAGAAGATTTTTTTTTTTTTTAAATCTGACAAGTTTGAAATCAGATTTTTTTTTATGGATTCATCAGCGAGAGCGAATGGTCCGTTCCCAATCTGAACAGGGGCTCAAACAATTTCTGCGAGCCCTAAGTCAGAAAGGAAAAGAAAACCAAAACTTCTCAAATTTGGATCCAAAAGAAAGAAGATTTTTTTTTTTTTAAATTTGACAAGTTTGAAATCAGATTTTTTTCGAACTCAGCAAAGAGAGCAAACGGTCCCTTTCCCAATCTGAAAACGTGCTCAAACATTTCTGCGGGCACTGAGTCCAAAAGGGAGGAGATCGAGATTTCTCAGATCTGAATTCAAAAACAAGAGAAGAGATTTTTTTTTTCGAGAAGGAGAAAGATCGGAAATAGACTTAAAGAAAGAAATTTCCAAAACAAAAAAATCCCATCTCATGTTTTTTTTTTTTTTTTTTTTGCAAGATTCAACATCGGCCACCAACTAGAAAGGTGCCAAAGAATCTAAGTTCATGTTCTCAAATGAACGTGTCCCACCGGGTGTGCCAGCCTGATGGACCCGATTCTTCCCTCTCTCTCCCGCTGCCTCCGCCCCAGGTCTTTCGGGGTACGGCGGAGGGGAGGAGAAGAAAAGATAAAGGGTAACAACATCTTTTTTTTTTTTTTTTGTGTACGGGTATGCCAATTTCACTTTTCTACTTGGAATTTAGGAATGGTGATCCGAAGATCCACCTTCACAAGTAGAAAGGGGAAATGAAACTTTTTCTAGTTTCTATTGCACACATATTTTAAGAAAAGAGACAAAAGGGTTTTTTTGAATGCCGTGAAAGGCGATTTCATTTGTTGCCGTGAAATGCGATTTTGCCGTAAAAGGCGATTTACAAGTCTTATCCATTATGAAAGACAAGAGTTGTGATTTTTGTCTCTAAAAGAAAAATAAAGTACAACAGAAATCAAGAAAAGGAATCTGACTTCTCATTCGATTGTGGGGACACGTTCAGATCGACGGTCGCGAGTCATGTATGGGCTCCTCCATCGTCCATGCAGATGAGAACACGATGCTTGGATTCTTGGCTTGGCTTTTTAACCTCAGATTTTTAAAGGACAAAGACCAAGAGAATGTCTTATATCCGATAAAAAGCTAAGTAAACGGGCTGAAAAGCCACATTTTAGCCATGTTGGTAGAAGAAGGGAGGTCCTTGGGGGGGTGGCCCCCCAAGGGTGCTTCAATCACCTTTTGGTGGTCTTTGCAGCAGAGTTGCAGGGCCTCTGAATTTTTTTGTCTTCGTCGGGGGGAGAGCGAGAGCTAGATCATTTCCCTTTGTAATGCCCTCCTATTTATAGGCCTTTGGTAGCCATTTAGGAGGGTTTATGA
>QPKB01000006.1:22870802-23176043 GCA_003546025.1 Camphora micrantha | reverse complement strand
TCCTTTCATTCTCAGGTTAAAGTATAAGTTGGCAAAGAGAGAGTATCCTAGATCAAGGAGAATATTGCCACCATTTCCATACACAGAAGCAACTAGAGGTACTACATACTACATCTAAGCTTCTACTACTTTATGCATTCAGAAAAGAGAAGAATTCATGACTGAAAGAGATTTACATATTTGTGATATTCCATATAAGTTATATTAAATAAAAGTGGATCGATGCTTTCATTCTCAGGTTAAAGTATAAGTTGGCAAAGAGAGAGTATCCTATATCAAGGAGAATATTGCCTCCCTTTCCATATACAGAAGCAACTAGAGGTAGTACATACTACATCTAAGCTTCTACTACTTTATGCATTCAGAAAAGAGAAGAATTTCATGACTGAAAGAGATTTACATATTTGAGATATTCCATATAAGTTATATTGGAGAAAGATACTGTGACTAAAAAGCATGAGATGTTGCTTGGATAGCAAAACAATATTGCAAAAAACTTACTTAAAATGCTGTAGTGTTTGATCTATGATTTGTAAAAAAAACCCTCAATGGGTGAATGGATCTGACATTCAAGACAAAGCATGGGAAATATTGGTTTTTTTTTTTTTTTTTTTCAGATTATACTTATATTTTGTTAAGTATTTTATCTTTAACCCATCTTGGTTTACATTCTTTTTTATGAAGACTTTTACAGCTAGCCTATCTATAATTTATATCCACTCGTTTGTTCTTAATTTTTATACAGAGAAGTTAATAAGAACGTTGAATCCTCTCTCTCTCTCTCTCTCTCTCTCTCTCTCTCTCATTGCATGGTACACACATTTAGCTTCTCTAAATTTAAAGAGTTGAACTGCGCTTCTCTTTTTCAGTTTGTTGGGAATTTTCAAATATATGAATGTGATAGAGTGTTAGATGCTGAAGAAGTGGAGGCTTTGATAGTGAGGAATGGTCCCCATCAACTCGATCACAGATCTAGTGTCAATTTAGATCAAACACCCAATGTGGAGATCCTAGATTGTCTACTCGAGATCAATCATGTCTATTTCACTCCACACAATTCAAGGGCAGGGATGGAAACTCTGATCATGGAATGAGATGATGGATGGTGTTAGATCAGTGTTTTTTTGGGCATAATTTTTTAGGAACAGGATCTTTCCTCTGTGAACAAGGCCTGCATCTCTACTAGACAGTGAGAAACTGCAGATCACGTCTCCATAAGCTAAAGACTTGGTTCAAATCATGACAGGAACTCGTCAGAATGCACGCAATAACAAAAACAGAGAATACATCTTTGAAATACACATACAAAACACACAATGCAGCAGACTCCACCAGTATTGATCACAAGATCCCATGACTTTTAGTACCAATTCCACATCATTCATGCCTAAGCCTAACCAACTATCTATTGCATTGCATTGCATTCTGCTATCAGGACAAGGATTAGAAGACTTCCTTTTGGGATCACCGTCCATTGGTGGTTAGGCAAATTCGATTGAAATTAACATTGAACTAAAATAAAATCGGCCCACCTCATCAGATCTCGACATGCCATTCAACTAGTTAGAAATCTAATCTAGACTCTAGCGTAGAAATGATAGACGTCAGAGATTGAGTGGGAGATAAGGGCTTACATGGCGAATGTGTGGCACAACCCCTGTAACAGTCGATCCGAAAAGGGTACCATAGAAAGCAAGAGTTTCCAGTTTTAAAATTACCTACGTTTGAAAGGCCTCCACTCTCAATGCTGCTGCATCGTAGAAATCACGTGGCCCGTCTATCATGGGACCAATAAGTAATTGGTACACTGTACAGTTCATAATCTTGCACTTAAAAGTCTTACATTTTGGATTGCAATGGCATACAGGTTTGATATGTTGGCATATGTGATGGGGCCACTTGTGTTTACATGTGGGTGGGCCCCGCTCACGAAAAGGCGCCCCTCACAAAGAGTCTCAATGGTGATAAGGATGAGAGTTGTTTTGAGTTTAATCAAACTCTTTATCCTTTATCATCTCTTCATTCAGATTTGAATTGAAAGATTAGACGTGAGAGAGAGTGGTTGGAGACCATCTTAAAATATCATCACTCATATCCCATAATAGTAGAGTAGAAGAAAGAGAGAAAATATTCATCATCGTCTACATCTAGGGTGTGCATGGATCGTGAAGAGTGAACCATACGTAACTGATCTTCATATACAAGTCATAGATCCGTGCTTCCGCAGCATCTTCGGCTTTTATAATATTCATAGAGCATCTTCGGCTTTTATAATATTCATAGGGAAAACGGAAACGTATTCAGATCTTTCAGAAATCTTTAGCATTCCCATGCCACTCAAAGTGAGTAAGCGTAGAAAGACTTAAAGAGTTTTGAGAATCACTTCCTTTCTATAAATTTCTCCGTGAGATTCATTGATAGAAAATATTACATTTATAAGAAAATACTAACCAACCATATCCAAAGGATAAGGATAAGATAACCTATTAATATCCCTAAAATGCTTATCTTAACTAACTGATAATCTTCAACAAGACTGTGGGGTCAAGCCCATATCAAACCCATCCTGGACTAATACTATATTCCACTATGAACCCGTTTTTGGTCCATGGCTACCAATCATCTACATTAAACAGTAAGGGCATGGAGTAGGATTTGTTGAATATTCACTTATCAAAATCCAATATCATACCATGTCAATTGATCGTATCAATATGATATCAGTTAGTTGCAGTCTACTACTTGATTATTCCTAAAACCACAACAACAAAGCTTTCTAACTAAAAAAGAAGAACAAGAAAAAAAATTAAGGAGGAATGATAGCAGTAATTGGTTAACCATGTAGCTCAACTTAGGCCTTCCAGACCCACAACTGGAATGATATTCATACCTGGCTCTGCTGGGTTCCCTCGGATTGAGAGACCGTAGACGATGGTCCTTCGCCTGGTGGCCCTTGGACGCGTTCGTCCCTTATAACTTGGAAAGGAGGCATCTCTCTCTCTCTCTCTCTCTCTCCCCCCCTGTCACTCTCTCTCTGGTATCTTTACAGGGACTCTAGTGCATGAACTGCTGCTCTGGATGGATGACTTGATGTGGAGAGAAATCTGTAGTTTTGGTCTTCCCCTTTCTAATCTTATCTTTCCCTTCCATAAACGCATAGAAATAGGCAGTGCCGAAAGCATGAAGAGGATTAAAAAAAAAAAAAAACAGTATGTACAGGAAGAGGATTAAAAAAACAGTTTGTACAGGAGGAGGAATTGAGCAAAAACATTTTGTATGCATCTCCAGGCACCAAGGACCATGTGCCATATTGTTTTGATTTTATTATTATATGGATGTGAAGGCAAACAAGTAAAGAGTAGTTTCTTATTTTGACTTTTCATTGAGACTTGAGAGAATTACTTTTCATGGACTCAAGATCCATGTGGAAGTTTCAAAAGTAACTTTTCATTTTATGCACAAGTCACATGTTATGTATTTTTTTACGGGGCGAGAGCATCTTTTACCTTACTATAAGATGTAAGGTGGGGTCCTACTTTATAAGGCGAGAGCATCTCTCATAAAAGCATTTCTCTTTTTTATATCAAAAACTATTTGTAGATTTTATCATTCAGCTAAAAACTTAAATTATCAACCTCTTATTATTCTAGCCAAAAACTCATAATTTATCTATACTTACGTATTATAGTTGTTAGATTAAGTGACTGCTCGGCTTTTGGCAACAAGCACATTTTACCACCTAGTCATTCCTCCTAGAATTTTAATTAGTGACCGCTTGGCTTAGATATCATATTAAATTTTCTCTGATAATCAATCACCAATCCTACTAAAACCTTAATGCATTAACAGAAGCAGTGAAAATGCTTTTCAACAAGGATATTATTTAATAGATTTTTTATCATGTAAATGACTTTAACAAGGGAGAGAAAAGAATGCAATAGATTTGATTAAGTGGCACTTCAATAGAGTTTAATTTTTTTTTTAATTAGAGATAATCCCAATCAATATTTGAGTTGGAGGGTGATTCCAATTGATCGGAAGTGTTAAGAATCCGCAAGTCCACAATGAATGGTCTTGACTGGCAAATGCCTAGGGGTGCTCATGGGCCGGGCCGGTCTGATCCAAGCCCAACCCACTTTGGGCTTGGCTTGGATATGTAATTAGGGCCCGTTTAATACTTGGGTTGAGCTTAGATTAAGTGATAGAAAGCCCAAAGCATGGTCCGGCCTTCCCTGTATAAGGAATGCATGTAATTTAGTTTAATTAATCTAAACAATCGCTTGAATGCACACAAATGTAAAAAAAAGCCGAGTTCAGCCCAGCCCAAATGATTAAATGAGCAGGCTCGGGTCTGACTTTTACAGCCTATGTCGAGCTTGGGCAAAAGTTGGGTCGGGCTAGATATATTGGAAAAATGGCTAAGAGCACCACTAATTTTTGTAAACTTTGAGCGAAAATCTAAGTGGGACCCACTTATCATTTTAGGTTGGAATACATGAGAATGTAATCTACCCCATGAGTAGATTAAGAACATGTATTGGATTGCTCTAATCCATTAAGGAGTGAATGAGAAATTGCCTCCTAAAACACCACTACTTGCCCTGCACCGAACCGAACCGGGCTTGAGCTTGGGCTTGGGCTTGGACTTCACGCGAGTTGGGCTTGGCTCGGTCCACTACCCATTCACATATGAAAAGATGTGTCCATTCATATATGAAAGGATGTGTCCATTCACATATGAAAGGGTGTGTCCAAAGTGATGTGTCCTTTCACATATGAAAGGGTGTGTCCAAAGTGATGTGTCCTTTGACATATGAAAGGGTGTGTCCAACCCCATGAATAGACATGAAGCATACTATAAATATGCATCTTGTTCATCCATTTTACTCATCAAATCCATTGCTGTTGCATTGCCATTTCGAGTCATCTGAGTACAGAGAAAGAGTCATGTTGCACTGTTGGTTCGCCAGTCACACAGTTTGTAGTGCTGCAACTGTTGTAAGACCGATCATTGTATCCTGGGAGACAGACGCTGCTGAAGCTCGATAGCACCTTAGCGAGGGCGAATTTTGTCTTAAGGACATAGTGTTTTAACACTAGCCTTGATCAACGTTATTCTACAATCTCCTGACATAGTACTGTTTTTCTGCCTTCAAACAGTAAGTGTATTTCAATTTAATTTTAGAATTCTGTTCTATTGGTTTGCTTCACTGTTGTGAAGAACTGTTTCCTAATACTGAACTATTACTGTATGTACTCGGATTAACAAGATATGCCTTAGCCAGGCCAACCCAGCCCATGAACACTCCTAGAAATGACTAGTTAGGAACAATCCTGTAATGGATCCAATACTGTCGTTCTGACATTCCTCCATACAACATAAAGAGAGAAATTCATGAAAGAAGAAGCACCAAATTTACTTTACATTTTATTTAGTCCAACTCACTGGAATATCTCTCTGAATTTAGGCTTTGGCTTAATTTTCAAATTGATCCCAGTGATACATTCTTCTGTGGATATGGCAGCTTGAAAAACAAGTTAAACTTTTTTCAGAAAAGACGGAGGAAAAAATACATTAGTTAATTTTTGGGGGGCCAAATTTGTTTGATCCAAGTTCATGAAATCTATTGGCACTGACACAGATTTCATTTTAATTAGCAGAATACAAACAGTTGGATAGATATAAGAAATATGTAGTTACTTTCTTTACACATGATCAATCTAACTGGATCAAACAAATATATATCCTACATTGGTTCGATCATATTACAGCTAATAATAAAATTGTAAAGTCAATTTTTTTTTTCTGTTGTATTACAACTTGCTAGTGTTCGATGTCCAAATCAGTTGCTCATAAAAAGATGAAGGTACACTGAGATGGCATCATTAAATAGAAATATAAAATATGACTTATTTTCCTTAAAGAGTGAACTACAACGGAAAGGAAAACGGAAAAAAAATAAATAAAAAACAAACACAAATGCCCACCTGGAGGTGGTTACAGAAAGTGATAAAAGGGGTGATGTGGTTCCCTTGAGATTGAGACCGATTCTACTATGCTCAAAGGCAGAAGATGAGAATACAAGATACAAGATTTCTTGCGGCTATATTAGGGTTACATAAAGGCGCAGAATAATATTATTACGGAAATACCCTTACAAGTTGGATCTGCAGTAGTGTGCCTGAGTTAATAGTCTGACCCGAGCGTAATTAGGCTCCACACATGACATAATGAACCCATCAACGGAAGTGGAGCAATTAGAAGATTTGGCTTCATCTTCGCAGAGCATAGTAGTTTCTTGAGCTTAGAAAATCACACACTTCTGGATATGCCAATCAAAAGCCATTGGGGGAAGAGAGGTGTCAAACATAGTCAGATCTGAATAGTCCATCATGCCCAAGAAATTTTCAATCTTATTATGAGAACTTCTGCATTAACTAATCTGCCAACCTTTCAATGCTGTCAAGATAGTGGTTAGGTCTTTCCATAATGGCATGAAATCCCAAGTTAAGTAGTTGGATTTCCTCAGATTCTATCGAAATAAGGCAATCTCCTTCTAAGATGATCCTATTCCAGCCCTTTGACTGGCAAAACAACACCACTTTAGAAACTTCTAAAGTAAGAATAACTTGAATGGCTTGAGTATACGCAAGGCGCAGTTGGCTAGCGCGTTGATCTCATAGCTTAAAGAGAAATGTATGATTTGGTAAAACATGTAAAGCAACAAATTTACCAATGGAATAATGATGATGATGACGACGATGATTATGGTGATTACTGGGATGCAATTGGGTTGGGTTGGGCTAAGTATTCATCTAACCTGAGCTCTGCCTCAACTCCAAGTGGCTAAGTCCATTAGTGGATGATTTCTGGATCACCCAAGCTGAGCCCGAGCTAGAATAGTAAATTCCAGCCTGTTTTGGTACCCAATTCTTTGATTTCCACATTTATTAATATGCTGTGTACATGTGGAATATAGGGATAAAAGCAGATTACCTACATGTACTTTACCTGTATTTCAGACTACCCCCTGTAGTTTGGTATTTTGTACTAAATTTACCTGAACTTTAAATTAACATGCAAATAGAGACGGCCGTGACGGAAAAAACGGAATGACGAATTTACCCCTCCATATATAACTCGTGTCTTGTCCTTTTCGATCATTTTGCCCTTTTTTCGCTTGCGGTTAGGGTTCTTCATTGGCGAAGCAATTTTGGGAGAAACCGCCTCACCTTCAAAAGACGATTTGGATTGCGGTTAGGGCTTTGCGATTTCAGAGGTTTAAACCATCAAGAAGCTTTTCCGGTGGGTGAGGGATCAGGAATTAGAAATTTGTGGCCAGAGTACTGATTTTGGGTGGATACAGATTGCGGAGCCTGTGATGAAACTATATACAGAAGCTATTGATGGTTCTTCTATTGAAACCAAGGAGAGTGCATTGGTTTGGCACCATCAGGATGCAGATCTAGGTTTTGGATGCAACCAAGCAAATGAGATGTTAGATCATTTGGAGAGTGTGTTAGCAAACGAACCTGTAGCTGTGAAGAGTGAGCAGCACGTTATGGAAGTGAAGCCTCAGGTATGTCTGATAATCTCCTTTTATTATTGCAATTACATAAATACAAATGGGGTTTTAGCTCATTGACTTCTTAATTACAAAAAGAAAAAGAAAATTCGAAACTAAGAACAGAAAAGATAAATATCATGAAAGAGAAGACTTTGGATATTTGACATCTACTTTTAGGAAAGTAAAAGGTTTCTGGGAATGTGGTTTCTCATAATGGCGGACGGTCAATGTTACTAATAACCAAGCTGCAGTTTTTCATTTTTTTTTTTTAGGTTTTATATGACCTACATACTGTCTTTTGGAAAACCCAACAACAAAATTTAAGGTGTAGTGATGGTGGATAGTTCTAGTTGAATTCGAATATTGAGAATGTGTTGATATGGGTCCCATTTTTCCTTTTCCCATTTTATTCAGACAGCAGCCAATTACCTAATAAGTAACAAACAATGACATTTTGCTTTCTGATGTAGTTTAGTTCTTTTTTTTTTTTTAATTTTGTTCTAAAGCACCTAATTCGTAGAATCCATGTTATACAAGTATTGTTTTTGTTTGGTGTCTTGGTGATATTTTGTTGCCCCTTATTTTTGTATTTAATTTTTTCACCGGTAGAATCTATTTTGTTGGATTGCACAGAGATGTGGAAGGTGTATGTTGGGAACCTAGATTCTCGAATTACAGAAAGGGAACTGGCAGGTGAATTTCACTCCTTTGGGGTAGTCAGAAGGTTTGCTTGGTTCCCAGAGTGGTCCTCCCACTTCGATTTTTTTCTTCTCTCCTGATTTATATTTTGCATTTTTATTTTGAAGAATTCTGAAGCGATTTAGAAATTTATAAAAAAATTGAGAGCTTTCAATACGAGTGCTCTACAGATTGAGAGCTTTGACCACGAAAAAACTGGGTATATTAGTTTGAAGAGGAAGGCATTTGATATGGCTGAAGAAGATGCTCACAGATTGATGGCTGAAGAAGAAGACCGAAAGCTGCTCACAAGCTCATGGCTGAAGCAAACAGACTCAATCTTTCTATCCTTTTTTTAATAGGCTAGGTCAGGGGCAAAAAAGTCTCATTCTAAAGCCATTTGGAACAGTAAGTTGCTGTAAGTATGCCCTACAAGCCATTTATACATATACGCCGTTAATACTAACAGAATCTGTCACTTTTGCATGTTAATTTAAACTTCATGTAGGTTTAGTACAAAATATCAAGCTACAGGGGGTAGTCTGAAATACAGGCAAAGTTCATATAGGTAATCTGCTGTTATCCCTAGAATATATATATGAGAAATTCTCAAAACCTCCCCTTTAAAGAAGGGGAGTTTAAGCCCCTTTTGACTTGTCCAATAAAACAATGCCACTTCACATTGTGCATATTAAGCATAAGCTATTTAAAAAACATTAATCTTCTTTTTCTCCCGCCTATTTTGCCTATATTTCTTTTTTCCTACCAACAAACACATCCTCGGAACTCTATCCTAGGGCCTACACAATAAATATGCAATACTTGTGCATCTGAAGCTCAGCTGGGTCCAAATTCCACTTGAGCTTTTTAAAACAGGTAAAAAACTTGCCTGATTCTCAAAATGCCATCCTTATTTGCAATTTTATACAGTAGGGCCATGTGGATTTGAATTTGTCCAACCCATGTTATAACTGAAGAGAAGAAGAAGAAGATCTTAAAATGGGAAAAGAGCATTAAAAGTACCATCATTGATATAAACCAACCAATGGCTCAGTGATAATGCATTGACAGACTTGTATAGCGTGTGTGGATGTGAGTTAAATATTCAACAAAGCCATATATATATATATGTATATATAGGGGAAGTTTCAAGTGCATCTATCCCTCACCATAGGATGAGGGATACTTCCATAATTGGAAATTTTCAAGTACAAAAGTTACTTTTTAAGTACATAAAATGAGGGATAGATGCTTGTCTTCATGTGCAAAAAGGAAAGTATCTCTCACCCTATGGTGAGGGATAGATGCATTTGAAACTTCTCCATATATATATATATATATATATAGGGGAATGTTTATGTGCATTTATCCCTCACCATAGGGTGAGGGACACTTCCATAAATGGGGATTTTCAAGTATAAAAGTGAGTTTTCAAGTACATAGGGTGAGTTACACTCCCTTGTCTTTATGTGTAAAAAGGGAAAGTGCCCCTCACCCTATGGTGAGGGATAGATGCACATGAACATTCCCCATATATATATATATAGATAAGTTTATTTTATTTTATATTTTGGATTGTATTGTATTGTGTTACTTCATCTCGGATTTGCAGGACTGTAAACATAGTTATCAATCTCGTTTTGGACCACATTTTGATCTTGCTTCCAAAATGAAAGTTCTTGGCCGATTCAGAGTTGGTGTTGACACTTTGGTATTACACATATGTTCAGAGATCGGTTCTTGAGTCTTTTAAGTTTTGAGTATCACTCTATACCAAGAACCCTACCTAGATAGAAAATAAATGAAAAAAAAAAAAAAACTACACAATATATAATGCATCTAATCCAAAAAACGTGATGGTCATGAGAATCGAGTCTCACCACAATGATTTCTTTTTGAATGGGATGAACTTTCCAATTCTTTGTGAAGAAAAGTTGAGTACAAACGACAGGGTCAGGTATGCAACAACTAGGACAACAAATAAAGTAGAAACAGCTTTCACAAGAGGCAACTTGTTAAAAGTAAGTTCAACGTGTAAGAAACAACTTGGCTTCTCAAAGTGGGTCATCTCTCTGCAGACTTCAGTGGAAATGGTTGTTGCCTAGCGTGTCGGTGCGTACCTCCATTAGCCTGCAAAAGCTGCAGGGGATTTTATTCTATTACTTGGATTAGAACTTTGATGATGATATCATGATGGCACTTAGTGCTTAAATTAAAAATGATGGTGAGAAGACATGTGCTTATGATGGGGTGGATCATGGATGCCACCACTTTGAAACGAAATGCACTTTTCAACTGTTCATATTCGCATTGGGGGCCACCTTTAATTATCTATGATTTTGTAAATACATGCCTTCCACTCTTGGGAGGAATTAATACCCCATCTGCTTTTAATTCTCGACCATTGTTTTAGCAACAAAAAGGAGAAGTCGGCAACTCTTTTGTCCTCTTTTTTTTTTTTCTTTTGAATGATTCTCTATTTATCAGCTCCATTCAACTGCCCTTGTTTGATGGTGGTTTTTGGATGGTTCATACACTGTCCACATTCACTCCAATGGGGATGAATACCTAAAAAGAAGGAAGGAGGATGAGTGGTTCTTATTCAACTTGGGAAGTTATTGGAAGTAATGTTTGTAATTTGAGAAACAGTATAAATTCTCCTTGTCTATGAATGTCAACATAATTGTTTAGGTGTCCAACAAAAAAAAAAAAAAAAACTTAAATGTTTCGGACCCACTAAATGAATATCTTCCATATCTTACATTTATCTAAATGAAATCCACTTAGAGCGATTCACCTACTCCACCCATTCTTTATCACCGTATATATAGGACCCATCACATCCAGCCCATCCACCCTTTTACAACCCACTGTCCGCATATATCACCAAGTGTAATAGCTTGATAGATTAGCCGGATCTAGAGATGAAAATTTGGGAGGGCTGCCCAGGCCCAGCACGAAAAAGAAACATGCTTGGGCCGTTGACTTGGTCTACGGGCCGACATGGCATAACACGGAAAACATCCTTGCCGTGTTGCGCCAGGGAAACTGGGCCGAGGTACGACCCATATATATAATTTTTCTTTTTCTAATATATAAGTAAAATATAAAAACTAAAAAGATTAAAGATTTATTATTCATTTGTAAGTTAGCTCAATGTTTGTGCATTTATTTTAATAGTTTCAACTTTATTTCAAGTTAAGAACTCCTAAAAGCCCATAAAGTCTCTTTCAATTTATATAAAAGAAATTAAAAATCTTTAAAAAAAAAATAAATTAGAAGAGACATGTGGGCTGGCCCATGGGTGGCACGGCTCAGCACGACACGGATAAATCCATGCCTTTGGCTGTGTTAGGTTGAGCCCCAGCTGCCTGGGCACATTCCGTGAAATTTCACGGGCCAGCACGGAATGGCCTTGGCACGGCTGGGCCCGCCCTTATAGTTTTCATGCCTTGCCCGACCTAATGAGTATCATATAGGTCCACTTTCATTTAAGAGAGCCCACTATCATTATACTATTAATGTGATTTCATAATGATTTTGTTATTTAGGTGGCCCACCTTAAGATTTTGATTGACATTTTTGATAATTCAAAAGTCAGTTTTTTTTTTTTGTACAAGTAGATTGCGTATAATCTATAAGTGAGAAACTAACTAATTATGCAAGTAGTTTAAGTTTGAAGAACTATAGATTTCTTCTCAAATATTTACAAACATATTGTTGAACCAGTATGTATGAATTTCTTTTAAACTAATTGTGTTATAATTTAAATTTATATTACAATGATTACAGCAAATGAGTTTATCATTCAATCAATTCACCATCTATTTTTCTATTAATACATAATTTGAATATTAATCTTGATTTATTATTCAAACTGCGTGAGACTTAATCATGTATTGCACGAGGTTTATGCTAATGGCTAGTTAGATTAAGTATAATTATTAACCATTCATAACATGCACACTACATAATCATCATCATGCAAGCTAAAAGAAAGCAAAAATAAATAAATAACAAACACATTGGATACACCAAATAGAATGGGTTAGTGTCTCTAATCATGTATATACATTCCATATCATCAATTCCAAAACTTCGAAATTGATTATGAGAACAAAAACAGAAATGTGGGCTGAATTTGGATTGTGGTCAGTAGCCCAATTGATATGACGTAATCCAGCGGTCCCATGTGTATGGATGGTTCAGATTGATGATAGGTGAGGCCATGCATATTACTTTTCACTGTAAGACGGTGAGAGTTACGAGCATTTCCCTAGGTAACTAATCACACCCATTAATACATAATGATGTTTATGGTCCATCTCAATGTTACATGTCCTTAATTCAACTTATGTCACAGTGTGTCACTATGCCCGCAGAGTTTAGATCCTACAAGGGAGTGCAGAGATTTTTGAAAGCAGACTTGCAAGTCCATAATGGGACCACGTTTGAAATTCAAATCACTCAATAATCATGGTGCTAAATTATTTTATTATCAAACTAAATTTACAGTCTTGAGTTATGGTCACAAGCAGATTGATTATATGTTTCACATAATAAGACTTTAACTCCATTTTTCTGATGGTAAACTGAGAAGTCGGTATAACTTTAATTGGAGTATAATTTTAATGTCAGTTATTGATTTGGTAGGAGGACTTGTGAAGAGAGAAAATGAGTAGATTAGAAGATTGGAATGGACGCTTCACATAACGGTCAATTTGGCCTTTTTCAAGAGATTATGATGGAAAGTGCCCATGTTATCGGCCAAATCAGGAGACTTTGTATATCAACGGAAGAGTTTCACCAATGAGCAAGGTACTTTGTAAAGGTCGTCTAGCTCGTAAGCTCGCTTGGATTCATTACTATCATTGGAGGTGGGATGTATAGGGGTCACGGAAAAAATCATCTCCATCGCATTATCTTGACCCTTGATTTAAATAGCCTAAAAAAATAATTATCTTTTGACCAAAGATTTCTTTTATATTCAATTAAACAGTGAGTACAGGTTTGATCAACAAAACTTGGGCATGTTTGCATATCATTGGGGGCATAAGAGTGTGAAAGGACTTGCATTGATTAAAGATGGGCCCAAGTGGGCATCATAGGTTTCAATTGCACTATTAAACTAGTAGAAGAAATTAACCCTAAGGGGTTGGCTGAGTAGTCAGGACCACAGTTCCTCCCTCTTCGGGAGATAGAGGTCTTGATATCGACCCCCGGTTCCCCCCTCTTCAGGAACAAAAGGTTGAGTCTACTTGTGCTATCACCTAAGGCCCATAGAGGTTTTACCCGGCTTCTTTCTGGGCCCGAAGGGAATAGTCCAACCCAAAAGGTTGGGAACCCTCCGTTAGCAGAGAGAGAAAAAAAAAAAAAAACATATAGAAGAAATTTCTATTGTATACATTCTTTTTAGTATTAATCGGGGGGTTTTCTTTGGGTCTATCATCCCTATTTCTTTCTTTATTTCTTAATTTTTGTGCATCATCTAGTGAAGTCTTATAAATTGCCAAATACTTTATAAGTATATTGAAATTCATAGAAATTGCCAAACACCAATATTAGCTATTTCTTTATATTGTGACGGTATTTTAACGATGTTACGGGAATTTAATGGCACGTGTAATGGTAAGTCCAGGCACATTGCCTCACGGCATGATATGTGCGGAACTCCTTACTGGTGGAGTTATTTCTATTGAGTCTATTCGATCGAGGGCCAATTTGGCAGATCCTTTTATTAAGGTCCACGTAAGGAAATGATCTGGACAATGTCCAGAGGATGGGGTTTAAGCCTTGAGATAATCCTCACCTGTGAACCCAACCCGACTAAGAGATAATATTAGATTTTCTGGTTCAATGAGAAGAACAAGTCATAGCTGTGATGGGTTGTGCACTAAAACAGAGATATTAAAATCTCTATTTCCATCCAAAGATTATTAGTGCATGCCTGTTGGGAAAAGGAGGCTGAGTTGTTACTCTTAATAGGTCTATGTCCGAATAAAGGGGTGCAGGTCATATAGATGCACTTCATATAAACTCACCTATGTAAGTGTGGGAGTGAGGCCGTGTTCAGGGCTACTCCTCTAAAGTACTTACTAAACAAAGATAAATGCACATAGCCATTAACATCCAGGCTTCTAAGAACACCAATAGTTTTTATGAAATGTTTGTGTTCAATATATCTGGCTTATCAAATGGGGCCTTAAGTTCAAGAAAAATTTCATTAAGTACCTCGGTAGGCTTTCATATACTTGGACTAAGTGGGAGTTCAAGTCTAAAGACACCCTCATTTATGCATTCATTTCTAAGACCTAGAACACTATGTCATTTATCAAAATTGTGGGGGAATGTTGGAAATTTCCAAAATGGTAAAGAACCTTTCAGACTTCTCAATTAGAATCCCACATCGGATATGATGGGAAAAAAAAATGTCATTTATTTATTCTTCTTAGTGTGACTCTATTGAGTTGATCTGGAAGGGCTTGGGCTTGGGCTTGGGCTTGGGCTTGGAGTTGATGGACACATAAGCCCTATTTTAACTCTTATGAAAGGTTGCCAATCGAAATCCCCCAAAATTCTGACCAATTGTCAATTGATCCAAAATTGTCAATTGATACCATAATGTATTGTCATAATGACTACGCCAATTGATCCAAAATTGTCAATTGATACCATAATGTATTGTCATAATGACTATGATCCAGATATGGACAGTGAATGGGCCAAAATGGCATCCACCACTTCCGAATTCGATAGGTAGTGGACCCACTTTTTTTTCCCTTTCAAAATTCTTATAAGATGACAGTGAATGGGCCAAAATGGCATCCACCACTTCCGAATTCGATAGGTAGTTGACCCACTTTTTTTTCCCTTTCAAAATTCTTATAAGATGCCCGCCTTTTATCAATCCAATCATAGGTTAGTCACAATTGGACTTTTAGAACTTAAAACAAAGAGCTAGAATTTTTCGCTTGGTTTGATAATTTGTCTTTCTTAGTCCACACTCCATGTCCAACCCTTTCCGGCATCATGCATTTTTAAGGTAGATAGATACAAGGAAGAACGACTCGTAAGGAGCATCAGTTCTTACCTGGCTGCCTAGAGTTTGAACTCTGAGTACGTCACATTTTCCTACTTGAGCGGGCTCCTTTTCCACTTGAGTAAGTTTTATTCCCGCTTATGCGGGCCTCCTTCTCATTTGAGTGAATTACCTTTCCATGTGTATGAGGCCTCTATCTAGGATCCTAGACCCCTTGGCCGGGGTAAAAAAAAAAAAAAGATAGACAAAAGGGAAAGTGGCCATTTTTCAAACAAGAATGCACATATTGTGCATTGCCAAAAGTATACAAGATGAAGCCTGATAACTGATATACCTTGTAGAGTAGCATATGTCCAATTGAGAATTTCTCATGGGAGGGATTTCTCTATATATAATGGATCCTACATAGAAGGCGTGTGGGATTTTGTATGACTGTCTTTATCATTGTTCCTACTTCGATGACGATGGAGATAGAAAAATCTCATACCGCCCCGCAATCTCCTGTAGATGAAGGACTGGCATTTTCTCATTTTGTTTCTGCAACTTTTATTTTTATCACAAGTTCCATATTCCTTCTCGATAGCTTGTGGTGATTGTGAATTTTTTTCTTCTCTCAAGTAAATACTCACATGCATGCACAGTGACCAAGGCCCCTCACCATAAGCGCCTGAAGGTATAAAAGATACGAGTCAAACTGAATCTAAACAAAAAGAAACAAAGAACCAAACAAACCTAGCCCAGAAGCAACTAAGAGCCAAACAGAACAAAAAAATATCTCATAGTTCTCGGCATTCTCCAATTGGCTTGTATTTCCTTTCAATTTTATTTTTACTTCAGTTTTGTAGCTTATATTTTTAATAACGTAAAGAGTATAGCTAGTTTCTCCTTGTGGCTACATATAAACTCTCGGAATAACAGAATAAATATATTTTTTTCATTTTTTTTATTATTTTAAATAAAAATATTTTTATAAGATATATATGTCACCTTATATGAGAAATATGGTCGGAAGTCCTCACATTTAAATTATTCACATTAAAAATGAATGCGAAATCACTCAACCAACCTCTTATTTGAGATAAGAGATATCTATGAGAAAATCATCTCCCTATTTTAGTTATGAAAGGTATCTGTGACACCACATGACACTTCCATATGAATCTGTATTTTTCCAATGAACAAGCCACAGTTGGCACTTTGTTCCACATAGAGGGTGTACCTAAAAATGCACAAGGACAGATGGATGACAGCAACTTTTGATTCTCTGTACCTATGGTGAAGGTAGTAGGCTAATAGCGATACGAACGAGGTTGATCGACTCCATGTTATCTCTCGCACATTGCCTAGGCTTCCATAGACTTCGACGTAGGATGATAGCATATTCCGTGGATTTTTGTGTTTTTCTTTCTTTTCTTGATTTTTCGATGGAGAAAGATTTGTAAGATGGTGATCTAGGAAATAAGAATCCTCCTTTTCTGCCAAGGCTAAGTGGTCGTTTGTTTATTATCATTGACGCAATTACATTATATAATGGTTACACATTCATTTATAATGCATGCAATGTATGTATGAATGGGATGTGAAAATGGTACGTATATAATATTATTTTTGTATGAAAATTCACAGATGCTATAGCAAAGTGTGGATAAGCGGCGATGTTTAAGGCCCAACGAACCCGGGTTTGAATTCTACCAACAATATTACTATTATTATTATAAGGTGTGTGGGTACTGAATTCATGATCCGAGTGATATCTTCTTTATATGGCTATTGCTAAGAACGGTAGGGAGAAAAAGAATTTTGTCTTAAAAATGCCCGGTAAATCACATGCATGAAAATGTGATTTTCCATACTTCTATGGGCTCTTATAAATTCATTATTTGAACCGTTCATTTTCATTATATATGACTACAACAAGAAGGAGGTAACAAACAAAAAAACAATTATCTTAATTCCTCATGCATTTTGGGAAATTTGTTAGAAAAGAGTTTTCAAGAAAATCATTGTACACTTAACATTCATGGATATACTCATTTAGCCATGTGAAAATGGTGGTTTTGACCAACATGATGGTACGTTTCACATGTGTAACACTTGTATAAGTAAAATTCATTTTACTATCACGTGAGTAAAAGACAAACAACCCCAGCAATGTTCAAACATTGTAACAGAGAATATTCTCCTATGCGCAGACTTTATATTGCTTAGATGCAGTTCAGCTTGTGAGGCACACTTAGATGCATGTCTATCAATGAGAAGATGACAAGTGGAAAGCTATGGACAAGGGAAGCAAAAAATCAGTCTCATATGATTATCCTAGCCCATGATTTAATATTATAAATCTTAAATGCGCCTTAACCGTACTATAGATCCTTTTAAGACCCATACGAGTATAAAATTTAACGTGATGATAAGACGATGGGAAGAAAATATTATAAAATGGGCTACACTATTCAAAAGTGGGCCTAAGAGTTAGGGTTGTTCATGGCTGGGTTGAGGAATATCCAAGCCTATCTGATTTCTGAGTGTTGACCCAAGCCCGACTTGGGCCATATTGATGACCCGAGCCTAGCCTGCTTGAAGAAGATTTAGTCAGAGCCCAGCCCAGTTTGCATTATAAGCGCAAAAAGGGCTTCTACATTGTCTTTTCTGTAGCTCAGTTGGTTTGATTAACTACAGTGTCCTTTGATAACTTTAACTGTTTGAGTTTATTTTATTGAAGATTTAAATAGACCTTTAAGTGCTTTAGACTATTTAAATATTTGTGAAGACCTTTTCTCTGTTTTTTACGGAAAGTAATAAAAGGTAATTTTTTTATATTAAAGATAGGTAAGCAAACAGGCAATTTCTTTAATTTTTGTCCTTACTTATTACAACTTTTACTAAATAAGAAGATTATCTTTAAAGAAAGATGCTCGTATGAGAGCATCTCTTATCTTACTATGAGATATTATAATAAGATGAATCTTTAAAAGAGTTTTGAATCAGACCTACCAAACGATATATTTATAGTAAATCTATTTGAAACAACTCTATTTCAAATAAACATATAATTGAATCGGCGCTAGACACATAAGACGAGTCTCAATTTCCTTAGGTCAATCCAAGGATCAAATTCTCGGGGATTCCTCACTGATTTCCCCCAAAGGCATGAAAACTCCATATTTGGCAACTGTAAACCCCAAAAGATCTTGACCATTGAAGATTTTTGGATCTAACCTCCCCGCAAGATTTGAAAATCCTCATTTTGACCTTTATTTGATGTGAAATCCTCATCTACATAAACACTTACCAAAAAAATCCATATTTCCAAGGACACTGAATCCCGTGGATTTCTCTCGTGCCACCAACGTGTCCAAATGAATCTCGTTTATTTACAGTGCCGAAAATGCCATCGAGTTTCCATACCTACTATGCGAGCCGAGCCACGGAAACAAGCTAATTATCTGTGGGTATTTTGGTCAATCTTGATAGATTTGGTCGTTCAAAGGAGAAAATCTAATCCTGGACGGCTATATATTACTGCACAGAGGTTGCTGGAATTGGATTCTTCCTCCATTCGATTCTTGTTTCTGCAATCTCGGAATCGATCGAAAGAGAAAAAGAGTAAGAGATGGGTTTGAAGGTACTGCTAGTGTTAGCTCTTTGAATCTCTTCTTCTATCCTCCATGGCATGTTTTTGCAACCATAGACATCTGTGTTTCTCTTGCTTCTCTACTTTCCTTTTGAAAACAAAGATATTTTAGATATAAAAGAACATGGGTCGCCATGATCTTTACTATTGATTACTTGGGGGTTGTTTGATTATCTAAGATTATCATCAGATCTGAAGGAATCTAGACATGCAGATACTGGAATGAGTCTTTTTTCTGTAGTTTCTTTTTTTTTTTTTTTTTTTTTGCAGAGAAGTTCATCAATTGAAGAAGATGAATAGGACCTCGATCGTTAGTTTTGTTTTTTTAGATCATGAAGAGATTGGATCTGTCTTTGCTTTGATTGCTTTAATTTCCATTCAGATACCAAGCAGTAGGAGATTAAGGTGGTGCTTCTTTTGTGTTTTTTTTTTTTTTTTAATCTTTTGGATCTTTGTTGGATTTATTGCCTTTTTTTCTCTGACCTGAAGTTTGATCTGGTCCTTTTGGTTGGAAAAATTACAAGTTTTGGGAGCATTGTACTATTTATTTGTGTGGTTGCATGTTGACTTGTGGCATAATATTTGTTTGATTCTTGTTTGTTATTAGATCTACCACTGGGTTGTCTTTAGAGAGCCTAACTTGGATGGTTAGGGTCTTTCTTGCTAGTTTGATTCCAATGAAAAGATTAGTCGATCCACTCGGACCTTCTTAGTCTTTTATTTCAAAGAGAAAAAAAAAGTAGCTTGACTTCTATTGTTTTTTAAATTCCTGCAACACTATAATATTGCTTTACTTAGTCTAATTTCTTTCATAAATAGGATTGAAAATCCTCAAACCCAAAACCCTGGGAACATTGTACTATCAGTTAAAGGAATCTTACTTATTTATTTACAAATTATTACCTCTTAAATTTGATTTCTGCGGGCTAATTAAAAAAAGAGAGGAAAAAAATGCCATTCGAATGCCTTGACCACAATTTTTTACGGTCTTACCCGATGGCTCGTGATATTGTGAGTCGGATATAAACTCATTGGTTCCTCCTACTACTTTTCTCCTACTTTCTTGGCAAATCCAAAATCAAGGGTCTCAATATTTTCTGAAAAGATAGGGATCATGATGTCGTGGGTTTGGATAGAGTTGCAATTTAGGCACTCTCGAGAGGGTATGAAAAATCAGCTGAGCTCGAGTCGATTCACCGAGTGGAATCAGACTCGGCCATGACTAAGTTGCTTCAAAGATCACTTGTCCAAGTCCCACTAAATCGGTAGAAGACTGTAAGGATGTATTTGTGTAGTCCTCACATAGGAAATCTAAATCTTTTTTATTGAGGAAAATCAGTTCATCCTAAACCCTTTTCTGCAAGAAAATGCGTCGCACCAAACAATAAAAAAAAGGCTTGCATAGAAAACTAAAGCAAAATAAGGGGTTGCATAGAAAACTAAAATAATTTTCCTCTTGTTACACCAAGACACCCTAAATCTAACTCTTATCTCCATCTCTGTCTATTGTGAGAGTTCAAATGCATCTTCTCAGGAGCAATCTCCTCAAAAAAGAAAAGAAAAAGGAGCCAAATCAAATCATCATCTCTCAAGCTCCCCACCACCACTACCATAATCCTTTGCAACTCTCACCCAAAATCCCTTTCCAAAGCCATCATCATCCGGTAAAAGGTATAGAGAATGGACCCTGTGAAGACATTATATAGGCCGATTAATACATGCACTAAAAGAAATATCTCTCCATCAGTTACCCCCAGCTCAACATCCAATATGGAAAGTATCTTAGCCCATTCAAATCCAACATAATTCATTCCTTCAGTTACTCCAGTCACTAAGTGCATTTGTATTTTAAATTCATACACAACCATGTATCATAAATCCTCATTCAATACATTCAATTGTAACATAAATGATGGATTCGCTATAAAGGAATACAGAATCATGTCTCTACTCTCACGTTGAGAGAAAGAGTCAAAAACATTATTTTTTTCTGTTTTCTTCTTTTGGTATCAGAGCAGTATACGATTCAATTTGTGTATCCTTATAGCCAATTCCAGTTCTTCTTCTACAAAATACCCATACCCATCATCCTTGAATGTCGGGAATTTTCTCTCGATTAAACTCACAGAAACTAACTATCGTCTGTGGAGAACACAAGTTCTTGGACTTATTGAAAGCCAAGATATGACAGGATTTATCGTTGGAGAGATATTTCTTTTAGTGCATGTATTAACCGGCTATATAATGTCTTCACGAAGCCCATTCTCTATAAAAGGGAGAGGCAAAGGATTTGGGTTGTGTTTTAGTGAGGGAGATGAGGCGATGAAGGAGGTGGATGTGGATGCGGGCAGAGGAGCAGATGATGGTGGAGGAATAGAGAGGAGAGGGGAAGGACCGGACTTGACCCCAATTTGGCCAGCCTAGGAGACTCTGTTTTTGAGCAAGAGTTGCTTGCTTGCTTCACTTCTCCTCTTTCTTGATTCTCTCTCTCTCTCTCTCTCTCAAAAGAAAAAAAAAACCCTAAAATGCTGACCTGACTCTACTTAGGACAAGTTCCAGTCCAATTCTGGGTTTTTAAACCCTGTTATTAATTTGTAAAAACCCCATATTTAAAAGGATTCATAGTTTGTTTTGGTGGTGAACTCTATCCCCCTCTGTGTGGCTCTAGGAATGCAGAAGAAACCCAAAGTGGTCTACTTTTAAGGCCTTGATCGCATGAATGAAAAGTTAATATTGAGCTCCATTTGTTGTCTGTTAAAACCCTACTATTGTATCTATTTTTGTGTTGGATTCTTGTAACCCTTCAAAAATGGGCAGCTCCATACCAAAGGGTGAATGCAATGCATGCTAGACTCTTGTACCATCCCTATGAATTGTGCGCGCGCATGAGATTGCATCCGTTTCATCATTTCTGGCATTTAAGGGTGATTTTGCCTTATGATTCTAATAGGAGGGGCAACTACGTTCTGGTTTTAGCAATTACTCTGAGATTGTTCATTTCATTGAAATGTATTTGAGTTTCAATCTCAGCAGCGTTGAAACTTGGCCTTCGTGACATTCTAAGCCCGACAGTTTAACTTTTCCAACTTATATATTGCTTAGCATATTGTTATCTTTGCATTCAGGGAAGTTCATTGCTCTGAAATCTTTTGACTAACAGAGTAATAAATGGTGATTTGGTGGATGGACTTTGAATTTTCTGCAGGAGGAGTTCGAAGAACACGCTGCGAAAGCTAAGACTCTCCCGCAAACCACTACAAATGAAAACTTACTCATTCTCTATGGGCTCTTCAAGCAAGCAACAATTGGACCAGTGAATACCAGTATGTATAAAGTCTCTCTCTCTCTCTCTCTCTCTCTCTCACACACACACACACACACACACACAAAGAGGATATGTTGAAAAGTTCACCTGAGAACTGCACCATGTGTATTTGTCATGTTGGTAGTGAGTGCTGTTGTCCGGGCCACCTGGGAGAGTGGGGATGGGAAAATTCTTCACATTGACTAAAACAAGATGGGGTGAGTGAAGAGGTGACAAACAATTCTGCCGTAGGTTTGAACATTGGTTGATTTTGTAGGCCGTCCAGGGATGTTCAGTATGAAGGAGAGGGCAAAGTGGGATGCATGGAAGGCTGTTGAAGGTATGGAAATATCTTCTTAACTCAAAGCATTCTGTTGCATCTGAATTCTGGATTCTGTTCCAAGTCTTCTGTTGCCAACTGATTCATTAATTTGTTGCAAAATTGCTTCCTCCACAGGAAAATCAAAAGATGAAGCCATGAGCGACTACATCACCAAAATAAAGCAGCTGCTGGAGGAAGCTGCTGCTGCTGCTTCTGCTTGAATATGGGAGGATGTGATGTCTCCTGCTTTTATTTTTTCTAGTTATGAACCAAAACAGCAGTTTCTACATGTAGTGCTGACGTTGAAACACTCTTGGTTATTCAATTTGGCTGCCATTTTCATTTAGGGTCTGTCTGTTTGCATTCATGAGCTATGAGCTCTACCGAAGGATGATGAAAGATGTGAGGCTTGAACAATTTGAGATGAGCTGGTGAAGGATATAAATATATATAGAAAATATTCACATGCATTCATCTCTCACATGACAACATAATAGGATTGACTTTATAATACATCTAAACCATCCACACACATGTAACCCCCAAGTACACTAGACCCTTTGAGTTTTCATCTATCCAAATGAATTGGACCATCGAAGGTTAAATTTTTCCTTTAATATGAAGTCGAGTTTTCACTTATCCAAATGGATTGGACCATTGGATCGAAAGTTAAATTCTTTCCTTTAATATTTCCTTAAATATAAAGTCGTTACATTTATGAGCCACGGATGAAGGGGTTAAATGTATGAAATTGACCCCAAATTTAATACATAGGCTCATCCAAGATGTCTCTTTCCATCCACCACAAGTACCATGATCAGTGGGTCCCTAGGTGGGCCTCATTAAGTTTGTCCCTCACCATATGGTAAGGAAAGGATGCACATAAATATCCCATATATATATAGGGAGATGCTCCTATAAGAGATGCTATCACCTTACTATGAGAGATAAGGTGAGGGCCCTCACCTTACTATCCAATGCCAACAACTTAAATGTGAGGGTCTCTGCCAACAACTTAAATGTGAGGGTCTCCACCTTATCTTATCTATCATAGTAAGGTGAGAGATGCTCACACATGAGCACCTCCCATATATATATATATATATATATATGAGAGCGCTACACAACGCCCAGGCATTTTTTAGGAGAAAACGCCCCTCCTAGTTGGACTCACTGAGATTCATGATAATCATAGAAGTCCATTGGATGGAAAGATCCATATAAAGTTTACCTATATGTAAAATCTTGAGTCCATAAGATCATCATAATCTTTTGATCCATAGCCCTAAGATTTAATGGTCTAGAGGTATCATTTTATTATGATTTCAATCCAACTGCGAGGAAAAGTTGGATGAGTGTCAAATTTGGACATGTGATTATTCATGGGGGTAGTGTGTGAAAAAATTAGATTGACTCAATATGTGACCCATGACCAAAAATAAAAACGAGCAAAAAAAGGGGGATTTTTAAAGTGAGGAGTTTTTGAAACATATATATATATATATATATATATATATATATATATATATATATAGGGTTGGGACTTATTCCTCATGTGAGGGTAGTAGCCCTTGGGTGAGGAAAGGTGACATGCCCAAGGTTCGAACCATGTTCAGCCACATGAGAACTGATGCCTCTTACAATTAAGGTGTAAGGTAAAGGGCAGTTCTCCTTATAATTTTCCGTTAGAAGGGAGATAATTTTTTAGTTATTTAAAATGTAAGTTTTATAATTCCTATGCATTCAATTACATGAAACAAACATGCCCAGTCATTTGTTGTGTTACTTACAATTAGATACCATTCACTGACTGCACTACCGCACGGAAATTTTGGGCCCTACAGGCACCCAAAACCCTAACAATTCTCCCCAGTTCTAATCCCACTTTCTGCTAAAATATGCACGTCCCTAAATTTCAAGGTAGATATGTTGGAAGTGATAATTCAGGAATTCACTGCAGACAGGAATTTCATGAATTCCACACTTTAAAAGGGGCAGTTTGGCAACCCCAATTAGTTGAATTATTACAACTAAAATAAAAATAAAAAACTACTGGTAGAAACTTTAGCCAGACTACTGAAAATGATCAAAACAGCAATGTGACCTCTGTTATTTGAAACCATGGCCTGCTTGCTCCCAGGCCCTTAGCTGGGATGCCAAACAAAAATTAAGTTGCACTGTATCAAGTTAATGATGTAAATATATCAAAACGAGTTGTGATCTGGGCCAGTGCTATCATGGCAAGCGCATCGATTGCAGGTGCAAAAGATGAAGTATGAGATTATTTATAAACATTTATGACATGATTTTGTTTTTTTTTTAGATGCCCGTTCATATTCGTCAAGTGTATATCATTCCTGATAACCTTCTTTTTTTTTTCTGGCACTAGCCAAGGTGGCTGTACCCTTGAGAGACCCTACTTAAACCGCAACACAAGCCGGGGAGAAGACTAACACAAAGGGGAAGGGGAAGTCCCAGGGAATTAACTTTGGGCAGGAAATTAACTCTGAGCAGCTAGGTAAGAACAAGGTGGTTAAGAAAGAGTCCAAGGTTTAAAATACTACAATTGATTCAATCCTCATCGGCCTTTCTTCTTACGTGTGCAGGCCCCTTTCTCATGTGACTGAGCTGTCTTCCCATGTATGTGTGTGCAGGCTCTCTCTTGGGTCCCAGCCCCCTAGGCTAGGGTAAAAACAGAAAAAAAAAAATCCCAATGCAGGTTTGACAAAAGCCCACAATTAAATTAGGGATGCAGGATCAGGATTTTTGACACACACCACAGACCTAAAAAAAAAACTCCAAAAATGAAGATGAATAGACGAGAATCCCAAGCATATTCATTTCCTCCTACCTATGAAAACTTCTTCAGCATAAAGACAGAATTTTCAAATAGAAAATCCTTTCCTTATTCCCCACTCTGCCCATTCGCATGGGAGCAATGAAGACAAGAAGACACCCAGTGCGAGGACAAAGCTACTTTTCTGTTATCGTCGCATATTACAAATATACTTAAAGATTGTAAACCGCAAAATGGAAAAGAACCTTCCCTAACAAAGTTGTAATCCACCACACTTGCCCTGTTATTAACAGTATAATAAGCAAACAAACTAATTCTAATACAAATGAAACATTCTAAACCATTTTATTTGTCATGAAATAAAATAAATATAGAGTAAAATAAAATCTAACGGTTGGATTTCCTTTTTTTAACTTAAAAACGTATTTGCAAAAATTGTAGGTGACAAATAAGGATAATTTAGCAAACTCCGCAAGCATTGAATAAAAAAAAATTACAACAGTTAGATTTTATTTCACTCTATCTTTATTCTATTCCAAGGCAAACAAAATAGCCTAATTTTAGCTATTACTAAAAAGTAAAATAAAATGGCCATGGATATCCTAATTTGACAAGATATTCTCCACCTGCCCATTCCATCACATCCAGACTTGGTGAACTTCACAAAGTTCGAACCATTTGGTGAAGATATTTGTCTGTCTATTCCTCTATATTGACCAGAAGAAAACTGATAATCACCCTTGAATACCCCATCTCGAATGTGAGAGATGCGTGAAGTACTTCAGATTCTCAAACAATCAAAGCACACTCCCATTGCCACAAAGTAGCATCATTAAATAGTCTTCTCATACCTGAAGACTAATATCAATTGCATGGGCCAACCAATATCTTGTGCAGGCCATAGTTGTTCACCTAAATTCACCTTCAGCAATCAAAAGGGGGCATTATTTGCTGCCTCTTCCTACAGGATGACAGCACTCTTGAACCCAAACTAATTTTATATATATATATATATATTCTTATTGTCAGATATTCTACATGCATACATCACAAAATTAACTTCTGCTTGATGCTTTCTTATAAAGAGTTGCTAAATCCATTGTGCATTTCAGGTACTGTAAGAAAGATGCACCTAACTGCTTTCGACTATGGCTTCCTCAAACTCTGAATTGAACCTGCTTGCCAAACCAACTACATAAGGAATGCAACCCAAATGCACCATAGGCCTGAGGAGTGAGGATTACAAAAGGCCGGCCCATCAGACCACTGCAACCAGCCCATCAGACCTAACCCATAGTGGGCCGGCTCATCAGGCCAAGCACATAGTTGACAGACCCATTGTGCCTAACTCATGGTCAGCCATCCTATTGGCCTAACCATTACTACTTTCTTAGTGTAGCCATTTTCAATAAATATTCTTAGATCTCCAGCAAATATCTTCACAAATATTTTTCCAGACACATTCCTATCTTAGAAAATTCTTAGATATCTCAGATCTAGAGGGATGACTGATTGGGATGTAATTGATAAAAGATAAGTAGTTGACAAGTAATTAATACTAGAGAGAAAATCCTATGTAGCACAAAGAGATAGGCATGTGATCGTTTTGTAGGTAGGAAAGTAAACCTATCTAGGATCCCTAGTAGGCAAGATTGTCTTCCCATCCTCCCTAATAAGGGAGGACTACCAACAGTCAGTACACAATCTCATTCCCTGGGAGCTCAACCATATTGTTTCTCAAATTTATACATTTTCATGGTGTTAAGATTGATTTTTAGTTTTCAGCAAACTGACATTAGTACTGAAACAGTTCTACGGACTCTCCACATTAGAACACTGCCCTTTCATCAACGTTACATCCTATAAAACTTGAATAGTTACTAGGATTCATGATAAGTTGATAACCTCCTGCTGCCTTGACACTCCTTGACACATACCTGCCCCTCACGGTCACAATCTCTAAAGAATTTGTGCTTCAGTCGACCACCGCGATAAAGCTTCATCAAATATGAGACCTCAGGAGAGACAACTTTTCATTTATTGAATCACCACTTCTCACACCCCACATAGACGCATCATAACGCTCTTTTATCGAGTTTTCTTCATAAGTTTTTTGCGATAAAACCATAAAAAACACAAACATGCAGAGATGCTTTGCAGTCAGTCTGCCACCAAAACTTCTCTCATACAGAGACAAACTCCAGTCAGGGTTGAGGTAGACGGATGATCATCACATATGTCTAGCCTTCATGCACTGTGCCTAAACCTGAGGTAGCAAGCTCTAAGCATGCAACATGGAGCAACAACCGATGTTATTCTGTCACTCCGCCACTCCTTTTTTATTGTAGTGTTAGCACAAAATGCGTCCGAATTTTGTGCCTACCGAGATACTCTTCAAGTTTATTAGGGCATATTTGTGTAACCTCTTTTTTATGGAAAAAACATGAAAAGTTAAAAAACATTTCCACACCGAAAAAAGCTTCAAGTTTGGTTCAGCCGCTTTTCCGCGAGGAAAAGCAGAAAAATGAACTAAATTCTCCACAATTCTGTATAAAAGGGTTTCCATTTTTTTTCATGTGGAGGGAAGGAGAATAGGTTTCCTACATAACATGAGAAAAATCTGTCTACAGAACAAGTTTTCTGCTAAGCTGCTACTGAAAACCAGTCCCCCCACCCCCAAATCCCAAAAAAAAAAAAAAAAAAAAAAAAAACCCAAATACCAGAAATGGTTTTCAGTGGAATTGAGAAAAAGTTAGTTCATTTTTTCACTTTTCCTCGTGAAAAAGCAGCTACATCAAACATGGAACTTTCAGTGTGGCAGAAAATCTTTTCCACTTTCCATGCTTTCTCCGCTGAAAAAAGGCTCCACAACATGCCCTTAAAGTATATCTATGTCAATATCAGATTGAATGCTACCTATCTTCTTATCAACCACAGATTCTACCTCTGCATGAAACATTTCAAAATTTTTGAGAGCTTCCAACTTGTTCAAGCATAAAATAACTATTATACCTTGAGAGGTCATCAATGAATAAGATACGTAGTGCTTGCCTCCAATCAATGGGTACTTCACTTTGCCAACACATCTGTATGCATCAAGTCCAAAGGTTTCCAGGATTCAAACTTCGAATCTTTAAGAGCTAGCAAGTGTGCCTTGCCAAACCAACATAAGAACACTTGTTAGATGGAATATTAAGCTTTGAAATACCTCTCACAATCTCATGTTTTACCATTTTATCAAGCTTTTCATATAGCCCATAATCCCTAAACGAGCATGCCAAAAATCTTACATTTCATGCTTTTGAGTTTTACCACATAAGCTTTTTTCAGTTGACATTAAATACATGTACTCCCCTTCATCCCTATCACAATAGGGATGTCCTCCGGTTTGAATTTCTTAAAAGAATTTACTCCCCAACCCAAACAAAATGTGGAAAATATTCATCTGCACATTGCACATCTGTGCACTGCACATCCGAACATTCCCAGAGGTGGGGTTCACCTCCCCCCCCTCTGAATATGTGTAACATGTGGTCTAGAAGCACAGTGCGCAGGTGAATATTTTCCAACAGAATATGACACCCAGTTTCAGTTGTATATGGAACATATAACAATTTTTATTTCCATACATGAAACATGGGAGACTCCTTCCTTGTAGAATGCAATCGATGCCAAATCTTGACTTGATTTCTATATCACTGATTGTTGTGAATTATCAGCAACCACAACCACTCGATTGCCATCATAAGGACATATGCTTCAAAGTAACTTCCTTTGATAGTCTATCATGTGTTTTGAACTAGAGCCATCAATCTAGTCACAAATCTGTAAAAGCATGCTCCATTACTGCTTTAGTAGTTGACAAGCAATTTGCTTGTGGATCCCAATCTTCCCCATCACTGGCTCCCCCCTTGCTCACTAGCTTCTCAAGGTTGTGAATATTCTATAGTAGAGTTACCTTCTACAGGATTAAGTTTTATTTTGTGCAGAGTATCCTCATTTTTTACAAGGATAATACGCCTCATTCTTCACATCCAAGCGTTCTTGCTGCTATTGTAGCTACCACTGGAAATTCCTTCATATTTCAAGCTGCCTTCATCATTTGTTCTGACTTAACTCTTTGCTCGTCTTCAAAGTCTTTGAAAACACAGTTCCCTACTTGTCCTCAACTTCAAAGTGCCAATCTTGACAAGCACCCTGTCATAGCCAATGAACATGTTCTCAAGCTCATCCACAGACAGTTGCATCACCCACCCAACAATAGTCGTTCCAATCAAAAGCCATTGAAAAGAAAGCCTCCTCAGCTTGAATCTAGATCTTGATCCTAGAAACACCAGGAACAAATCTCTACATACAGTTTCTATGCATAGGAAAATTAGGAAACAGAGAGTTCACCTTGCTCCAAGTTTCCTATCTTCTTCTCTGAGTTAAAACCAGCATGTGTTCTTCCTTTGAGAATAACCCTGCAAACTTACCCCATGCCTCTTCTGATGTCCTGACATTCGAGATACAAAGAAGGATGTCATCATCCACAAACTGCATGAGCACATGGATAGCACTACTGACTTTGGAGTTCCGCTTCACCTCTGCCACGAGGTCCCTTGCGGGCTATGTGTTTTCTCCACATGCGGGCTATGTGTTTTCTCCACATGTGATGTACCAAAACTACCATGACTCCTTTGCGTAACGGTTCCACAGGAAAAAAGGCAAAAACAAACTTGAATCACCATCCATCTTCTCTTCCAATCATGTGATCGGATTCCACGACTTTAAACGAATGCAAACCTTCTCCTAGGAATCGACCTGCTATAATAACACTTGCTCCAAGCCAAATTGGTTTCTAGATCACTCTTGATTTAACATGCAAAAGACAGAAGCCTCCAGGAAACAAAAGATTTCTCCTTGCAAAAGAAAGAACTCTCAAGGAAATTTCGTCTCTTACTAATCACGTGTGCTTTTTTAGTATGACAAAAAAAACTTTATTACTTTGTATATAAATGAGGCTTGTACATTGCAAGACAGAAACAAAGTTTTTCAGACAAAGTTGTACTTGTAATACTCAAGGAAAATTGCTTTATTCTTAACCAATGAACAAGCAAACTTACTAGTTCAAAAATAATTAAAATATAAAACACCCTCTGCTAATTTTAGGCTCCCCAATACCATTAAAAAAAAAAAGGCTCCTAAAAGTAAAATATACCAATAATAGAAATCCTGATCAAACAAGATATTTTCCAGTGGCCTGTCCCCCTCCAGTGACGGGTCCCAAGTCAACAGTGACACTCAACAATAACACCTCCGTCTCCAATCCTTCATATGCTCTGAAGGCCAAGTTACTCAAGAAGAGGCGGCAACCATTGCATCATTGGTTTCCAAATTTCTTTTTAAATGAAGTACATGCTTCTGGTAGCAATTATTAAAATCTAATCACAAACCACTCAAGCTAACCCTCATTTATCACTGCTCACTCATTTGAATCAAAACAAGTTTCACGAGTCACAATTTTACACCAATTTACCAACAGTCATAAAGTGCCATTAGCCACCTGATCTAAGGCTGTGAAATCCACAACTGAAATAAAAACTCACTTCTCATCTACCAATACCAACAGCTATACCCACCAATCTAAGGGTTTGAACTGCACAACCGAAATAAAAACTCACACTTTATCTACCAAGCATCCATTTTTCATGACCAATTAGATTGCTATCAACATCCAATGGGTCGTCCAACTTTTGGTGGTTGGGGTACATGCAAACATTTATCCTATCTGGTAGGTCTGACAAATGACTTCATTCCAATTAAAGTGAGCAGCAACCTGTATCAGATTTACTTGACCTTTCTCATTAGCTTTCCGTTACAATATATGTTAAAACTACAGTCTACAGGTACAACATAAGTTAATAGATAATCTAATATGGTTAATTCGATGCATAACAAGCTCTCCAACTGCTACTGGGGTCACAATTATGTGCAGTACCCTTTAGGTCAGAGTTTGAACCCATGGGTATTAATTTGGCAGAGAGAGAGAGAGAGAGAGAGAGAGAGAGGATGCTGTACCTGGTTTCTATGCTGCCTGGTTAACTGATCTGCAAGAAATACCCGATCCACCACTATTATTGCATTCATCTAACCAACTCTCAATGAAGAACAGAAGCAATACAGATCGCTACAAGACAGAATGGAAGTGAGTGGGAAGTTTTACCTAATAAAAGGATACTTAGAAACATAATAATCTTTTACACGTGATGCACCATCCCTTGCCAGAATCCCCTCCAAATCACCCATAATTCTGGCCAACCAGATCTCCAAATTCCTTTGGATTTCCTTGAAATTACTCCTTATGGTCTGCAAAGACTTTCTTGTGGCTTGGCCAGCCTGATCATCACCAAAATAACTCTTCACCGTCTCAGCATGCAATGCTGTCAACTTTTGCCCAGTTTCAATTGCACGCTGTTGAAGACGGAATGTCTCAAGCAAGAATTCTGTTTGCCGTTGAGTTCGGAGTTCTGAGCTGAGGGTGGCCTCACAAGGGTCACTCACTTGCTGGGGAAAAAAAGAAAAAAAAAATGACAACAATTCAGATAACTATTCGCTCATCATTTTATCTCGAGTAAAAGCTGCTAAAACACAGCTTCAGGGGATTCACAAATTAACAATAAAAGCAATATCACAGAAAAAATGACAACAAAATCTTAGCTTAGTGCAACTAAAAAAGAATGGCCAAAAATATGATATGACAAAGCAGCTTCTAGACTTGAGCTTCCTCGACTGAGTAAATTTTAGCCATGAACCGTAGTTATATTTTGGAATCAAACTGCTAATGGCATCTCTAAATGTACAGGCAATCCATCAATACAACTCCCTCCAGATGAATGAACCCAAGAGCACCACTCCACTTGGGGTTTTAGGGATGAATTGTAATAGAACTCATAGGGGGGTGACTCAGATACTCAAGACATAAGATTCAACACCACTGTTTGTGCAATGGTAATCTCATCTACATGCATCGTATCAATATAAACATTACTAACTAGTAGAACATTCATACTATAAGGCATTGAATTGTGATTCACATTCAGACCTTCCCCTACACCTTCTTAAAATGCATATGAAAGTCAAATACCAACATGCATATTATCATATATCTTCTGAATCTGAACACATTATACTAATGAGCTTACTGGATTTAGATTAATAATTCTAGCACATTCTTTCCCAGCAACAATGAGTCAATGAAAGTGAGCAATTCATTAACATTATATTTTTATTACTTCTCTAAGTTGCAATTTTCTGCGTGATCAGTTCACATTTCACAAGGATGAAGTTGGAGAAAGAAAATGACTAATAAAAGATTATCCAGAAAGAAGTAAACCTTTCCATACAAATATAATCATCTTCATATTTGAAGAAGAAGAAAAAATCAGCATAAAACAGCAAGCGTAGTGAACGTCACAACGTCAATGTCTTGTGGCATGAAAATATATGGTTTTCAACAACTCTAACATGATCTAAGCCGTTCAGTGATATAGAAAGCACTTCTAAAAGAAAGCATATATAAAATTATACATATTAAACATTGATCAAAATATTATGTCTCACCATTCTCCTGCAAAGATCATCAATTTTTCCAGTGAGAGCTTGATATCTTCTTGCTTGCTTCCTCATCATCGATGGCACTTTCAAAAGCTCCCCATTCCCTATTTTCTCCAAATTTAGTAATTCCTGCTCAAGTAATTTTAACTTAGAGGAAACTCCCGTTGATTCACCATCCACTTTCCAAGGGGACTCTCTCCTGAACAAGCAGTTCTATCAGAAACTTCATAACACAAATAATTTGAAAAGCTTTAATCCAGGTCTATTGATTTACCTTGCCACAAAATGCTTCATATGAAACAGGGGATCATGGGAATCATACTGTGAATCCTACAGTAAGAAAAAAAAACAAAAAAACTCTTAATTTAGGAAAGTCTACTATACATAGGGAATGCTAAAAACACCCAAGTTCAATAAAATTTAAGATGTTTTTAAAAGTCTTCAATCATGAACCAGTCTTGGCATTTGACCAATAGTTGGCATTTGCAGCTGGGTTTTGAGAATATATGTTCCAATTCTCACCTTCATCCTTTTGACCCACCTGGTCATCCATCACAAACATGGAATGGGCGGTTTTACATGCCCTTGCAGGTTCCTGATACAGTCAATAACTTGGGTCTAGGTCATCAGTAGTGGTGGAACATTATCATCCAAGGTGGGGCCCAGCGACCAAGTCCTTCCTCAACAAATGTCAAGGAGAAAAGGTTGGAAACAGGGCTCACAAAAGGCAACTAAAAGGTTTGAAAAAGAAATCCAACACATCAAGCTCCAAGAAGGAAAATCTAGAACTACTGCTACTCAAAAAAGAACAATTTCGAAAAGGGGGAAGAACAAAAATCGAATCCGAACCTGTCCCCATTCGCCCGTCCAAGCCGCCAAAGAAGCAGATGGCACGAAATCCCGAGCGAACCCATTCGAATGCCCATACACACTCGCCATCACCCCATCACCACCACCACCGGCAGCAGCAGCAGCAGCTTCGATGCTGCTTCTCTCCACAAGGCAGACCTCCGAGATCGAATCCATCCCTTGAGAAA
The DNA here is from genome assembly GCA_003546025.1 of Camphora micrantha. NCBI lineage: Eukaryota > Viridiplantae > Streptophyta > Magnoliopsida > Laurales > Lauraceae > Camphora > Camphora micrantha. Next base: position 23,142,068 of record QPKB01000006.1, on the reverse strand, counting down.
CCCTAATCTTCCCAATCCTCGTACCAACATCCCCAAAATCAACGCTAGATTGCACATTTCTCCCCAAAAACCCCTCAAAGGCCCGGATCTCGCACTCCTTCTCCGCCTCCGCATCCTCCGCCTTCCTCGACATGAATCCGATCATCTCGTCCCTCTCCTCCACCTCCCTCTGCAGCTTCTCGACGTAGATCCGCAGCTCCTTCTCGGATTTCTCCATTTCAGCAAGCTTGGTTCGCAAATGTACGATTTCCTGCGCGGAGGCGTCGATCTGGTGGAGGAGCTTCTTCTCCTCCTGCTGCCAGCCGTTGCGGTGGCTGGCGAAGATCTCGACGACCTTGGCGTTGGCTTTGGAGTCCTCTTTCCGGCGGGATTTCATCTGTCGGATCTGGTCCTCTGCCTGGTAGAGCTTGAGAGATAAGGTTTTGTTGCGAGATTGTAGGGAGGAGATGTGGGAGTGGTAGGATTTGGGGAGGAATGTGAGGAAGACGTAGAAGCTGAGGCCGAGGTAGGAGGCGAGAGATGGAGATAGAGAGGCTTTTTCTTCGATCGAGGGTTTTGGAGGTTCTATTTGGGCTTCTTCTTCTGCTGCTGCTGCTGCAGCAGCTGCAGCAGAAGTCACAGCTGCCATTGCTTGGACTTGGGAGTTCGGGAAGTGAAAACTAAAAAGAGCATACACTACCCAGTGTCTTATTTATACATGATGAGATGAGACGAAGCATCTTCTTTGTATCCAAGTAGTGTTGTTTTGTTATTACTTTCAGTTCAGTCACTGCTTTGTATTGTTACTTGCTTTTATTTCCATAGCTATCCATTAAGGTTGGGACTTTTTAGTGGTGATTGTTGTGCATGTACATTAGAGATACATATGTAAATGAATGGTTAATCAAGTTGTGTTTTGTGGTGTTTGGGACTTGAATGAGTATTTACTAGAGTTAAAAAAAAAAAAAAATTGTAAATGAGTGCAAACATACGAGAGGGTACATGAATTTCAAAGGTAAACAGAGTTTGTATGATTGGCTACCTCTGCTTGACCGTATTTTCATTTGGGATCTTGGATAGGGAATTGGAATTTTGAGTTAAGCTTGGTTATGATGTGTTTGAGTTTTGTTTGGATTGGGTTCTCAGATTTGGATTCACCTCTTTAATATAGATTGGGATTGGGTTGATCTAAAAATAGACCCACCCCATTTTAAGTTGCACCCCCAGGAGGAAACCCAAATGGTTTAAATTAATTATGGGGCCAATGCCAAGTACTCTGCTGAATAATATGTGGATAAAGCTTTAGCCAAAAACAAATCATCAAATGTCAAAGTTAAGCTCGAACTCTTGTTGATATAATAAGAAATTGAAATTGTATTCAAAATAAGAAAAAATGATATTACATTAATTACTAGTTTCCCAATATTTTGTGTGTTGGTTATATACTGATTATTGAAATATAATTAAATGTTTATTCCATAATATATTGATAATCTAAGAATATGCTTCTACTCATTATCACAATGAGTACTATACCATTATCATAATATGTTTATTCCATAATACACTGCTTTGAGTTTTTTTTTTCCTTTTTTTTTTTTTTCGGTCTTGGGGCTCATGTTGAGTCAATATAGTCTTTTCACACACTACCCTCTCATGAATAATCACAATTCCAAGTTTGACACTCATCTAACATTTCCTACACCATTGGATTGAAGTTATAATAAAATGATGCCTCTAAGCCATTAACTTTTAGGCTTATTGATCAAAAGGTTAGGATGATCTTATGGACTCAAGATTTTGTATATGGTTCTTTCCATCCAATGAACTTTTATAATCATCATGCATCCTAGTGGGCCCAATTAAAAGAGCATATATATATATATATATATATATATGTGATCGAAGGGTTAGGTTTTGAAGTGGACGGTTTGGTCTAACCTAGTTTGGTCAACCAATTTAATTATGCTCAAACATGATTTCAAAAAATTAAAACATTATAAAATTATATATAGTGGGTGCAAATAATCCAACTGCTGATTTCTAGTTTTGATTGAATTTGATTGCTATTTAACGAGCACATGTTTTTCATTTAACTGAACCAATGAAACTATGGTTTGGACTAAATATAGTTTGACTGGCCATTTCAGCTCGATTTCAATCATTGAATTGCAAGAATAATAGGAGTTGATCACTTGGACCGGTTTGAATTTACTAAAGTTTGCAGCTCTGAATTCATTATATGATTGCCCTCACAGATTATGTGAGGGTTGCCTGAAAGAACTTAGACAACGGTATAGGAGAATAATATGTCACCTCATGCAATCTAGCTCACAATAATCTAGATTACAGTTGATCATCTATAGATTACAATATCAAACAATCTACAAGATTTTGGTTATGGGCTCAACTCATCATTGGTGGGTTTGTACTCTCTGCTTTACTAATACTCAAACTTACACACCAATCCCCACACACACACTATATATATATATATATATATAATATTCATGTGCATCTATTCCTCACCATAGGGTAAGGGATACTTTTCCTTTTTGCACATGAAGACAATGAAGTGTACCTTACTCTATGTACTTGAAAATTCACTTTTGTACTTGAAAATCCCCATTTATGGAAATGTCCCTCACCCTATGGTAAGGGATAGATGCACATGAACGTTCCCATATATATATGTGTGTGTGTGAAATGAGGATATTCAAGTGCATCTATCCCTCACCATCGGGTAAGAGACACTCCCATTTTCGAAAAATTTCTACTACAAAAGTACTTTTATACTTTTTGGAAAGATTATCTTTTGAAGTTAAAACTTCCTAAAAAGGAGAGTGTCTCTCACCCTATCGCGGGGGATTGTTGCACTTAAATATTTCCGACTAAAATTTTCAAAATCTAATATCTGAATTGCAAGTAGATCCAGTTTGAGACCTTCGCCCACTACATTTGGCTTGGGATTTTAAATGTAAAATAAAGCGCTACACTAAAGTTAAAAATAGCACCACAATCAAACTCAAGCTCTGTATTATATTGTCCTACCCAAAAGAACCTCTAGATGCAGAAGTGTGAGTCGAATTGAGAACTAAACATATACTGTAGATCTACTGATAACCAAGGCAGTAAAAGTTAATACTGCCAAAGATGCTTTTACGTACAGTTTGTATGTATGTACGCATGTCCCGGTAAATTTCAAGTGGATCCCAATTCCCAACTGTCTTATATGTGCGATCATTAAAGCCTTTGAAGAGCAGCGACCACACAACCTCTGCCCTCTGGACAAGACAGCGCTGTCTGGAAAAATCACAAAGCTACAAACAAGAGCCCATCCATACGTTGGCAGTACTGCGAGCCCATGCACGTACGTTCCCCACCAAGCCGAGTGAGAGGAAGACGAGCGAGCCCCTTTTCACCATCCTGAGAAGGAGACTGTACTGCTGGTGACTTTTTATTGGTGGAGTAGGCTTCTGAATATATATATATATATATATATATATATATATATACATAAATTAATCAATAATTTTTCCTTTTATGACTTCTTAGCGTAGAATCTGAAGCCGTGTAAATCTCAAACTCATGGCCAATGCTTATCTAGGCCCATGTGTTGTATTAGGTTAGTGAATATAAGAAGAATCAGGATTTCGAGGCTTTTGAATCACAGTGATCTTAAGTGGATCGGTTACAGTCCACCACATCACCATGAGAATACCTGCCACTCTGTGTAATCAAGAAAGACATCCTCACAGTGACATGACGGACTGTGATTGATTCACTCACTATTAGCATAGGAAAAGTCTCAGAGGTCGGAACTCATATAAGAATACCTTGCTTTGAAAGATTCTCATGGTCAGCACAAGAGTATCATGCAGTTTTCCAAATCAACTCTTATAAATCTAATTAAGTGCTTTAACTTCTTTTGGAGACTTTTTGTTTTTAGTTGTCCTCTTAAGTTTCTCCGTAAATCTAAATGCTTTAACTTCTTTTAAATGTAATTGCTTGTAGGGAGGAATAAAACATATATTACTCAAATTGACAATTTACTTAAAAAAGGAACTCATATTATCCAATGTGAAAATCCAAGCAGAAACTTACTCTTAAATTAAGAAGACGAAAAGAATTAGATGAAATCCTAACATCCCACTCTTCACCGTTTTCCCTTGAATGTCTAAGGACAATTGAACATGAATTTCTCTTATGTAATCGAATGCAAACAAAGAGGCCCAAAGGGTTATTTGTCCATCACACACCAGTGGGCGTGGTAGTCCTTTCTACAATTGAATACATTTATTTTGTCTTGTGCAGACCTCTATGAATTGCGACATGCACGTACAATGTGTCTTTATTTGAGAGGGGAGAGTGTTCATCATAGTTCTCGATGTGATTAGCCATTTGGTCGCACAAGACTAGGATGTCAATTTGTCTGCTATGGACAAACAAATTATACAAGAGAGAGAGACATGAGAACTTATGTGGTTTGATGATGTGCTTACATCCACGTTAAGAGTGTATTTTATCATATATTTACTCCCTTTAAGAGTCTAGAGTAACATCATACAAGAGTAACATATTAAATATTTTCTTTTTTTTTAGTCGCTAAGAAAGCTCTAATACAATTACCAAAATACTTCTAATCCTAAATCTAGTTTCTAGTTAATCCAATGAACCAATCCAGTTAACTCGAAATGTAACACATAAATCCAACAATGTGGAACATCCATCCTTTAAGGAATCTGATCACACATAAGTGAACCAACTTTTGTGCCCATTGTTTGATTTTCACGGAAAAAAATCACTAATACTTCATAAAAGAATGGAAAAAGCTAGGGTTTGTTTGACATTTCTGTATTAAGGAATCTGATCACTTCTCTCTACTTACATTATCGATTCCAACAAAATTAGCTTACAATGGGATTGAAGGACTATGTCAGGTAAACATTTTATAGATGGATGAATGGAAATATATCTGACTAGCATGAAGGCCTTGTGCGATGCACAAGTTAAATCTCATATAATCTGAATATATAATATATTTAAATTAATAATCCTTTCGTATAAATCCATTTCTATGAAACACATAAAACAAAATTGTCACTTTCTCAGCTTTGTTGTCTTTTTGTAAACATGTTATGATTTCTTGCTTTATAGATTCTACACTGCATTTGCCTCATTTAAGTCTTATCCATCTTTGAGTTACAATAAAATGACAAAAAGGGAGAGGTTGGGTGGGAGATGTGTAGAAAAAAATTTCCAGAGGTGGTGTGATGGAGAGTTTTAGCGGAGAAATGATTTAAATATATGAAATGGGTGTTTCCATTTTTTAAAAAATGCAACCATTGATTCAAATAGAAATAAACAATTGGCATGTCCTTTGAGCATGTCTTTTTAAGTAATAAATAGAGCTCAATTGTTAAATGTGGCTCAAGAAAAGAGAGATCGAGCTTTTTTTTTGTGTAACTACTTTCTAACTACTATTCGACTTTAGAGAGAAAGAATGCGAAAGATTTGGAGTTCACTACTGGCATATGGGGGCAAACGTATATTTCATGATCACCAGTACCTGTTTGTTTTGGTTTACATGCATTGTGTAATAATAATGACGCCCAACGGTGCCAAGTCTCATTTCTCGTTTGAGCACATAGTACATGTGGTGATGGGAGGAATGGAATCGTTGAATGAAACGTTTGGCCAACTCACATTCACATAGGCCAATAGGAATTTGGGTCTTTTGAGTCCAACATGTGCGTTGAACCTAAACTGAACCCAGTCTAGTCTGACCACGAGTGAATCCAATGAGTTTAAAGTTTAGGATCTACAAATTAAGAGCCTAATAAGGGCACTTGGCTCTAAATCAAGTACTGTCCTTCCCATCTGCCTTTGAACAAATCCAAATATAGTAATTCAAGGTCAAGTTAGTTTTGGCTTCAGATGGGGAGTGTATTGGTATTTAGTACTCCATTCCATCAAATAATTATTTGAATTTGATGTCAAAGAGCATGGGCATCTACTCACTGAAACAATAAGATCACAATAAATTAATTAGGCTTCTCAGTGGGGCACACTTGTAAAAATTTGAATAGCTGTAAATAAATATCACGATCTTGAATGTATTTGCTAAATTTCATTCCAACAAGAGTTGGGCTCACCCTCAGATTAAATTTATCACATTAAATAAAGTTATGGAGAGATTTTTTTTGTTTTATAAGAGTGACCCATGAGGTACTGTCAAATGAGAAATGTTTTTCCTTTCTTAAAAAAAAGAAAAAAGAAATAGTATTGTTCAGCAAAAATAAAATAAAAGGAAATAGTATTGACCTTTTATTTTTTTTACTATTGGAGGGTTCCTTGTCTTTTGGGCTGAACTAATCCCTCCCGGCCCAGATGGAAGCCGGGTAAACACCACTGTGGCCCCAAAGTGGTAGCACCAGTGGACTCAACCTTCGATTCCTGAAGAAGGGGGAACCGTTAGTCGATACCAAGATCTCTAGCTTCGGAAAAGGGAGGAATCGTAGTCCTGACCATTCGGCCAACTCCTTGGGATTAAATAATATTGACCTTGCTAACTTGACATATCTAGTTCCCGTTTTTATTATATAAATAATCCATAATGCTAGTACTTCTTTGTATTGTCATTTTTTTATTCATGCACATGCTTTTCCGTTCTAGCCTCTCCACTGATTTAGATGCCAGGTTCTATTTTTACAAATAAGACTAATTGTATTCTAATGTGGCATCTATTTGGCCAACATTCTCAAAAATAAAGATGGATATTAACATGTACAAATGATATGTTAATATATGATTTAGTTTGTACTATCAACAGTTGAAAGCTAATAGCTTGTTTTCAATTTTTAACACCTTCAGATTCTTGTTTCAATTTAGGATTTTTTTTTTTCAAATACATATCTAAATTTAAATACAAGCTTATCTGTATTTTTACAACATTATTGCAAAATTCACAGCATTGTTGTGATATTTTCAAATCTGCCTATATATATATATACATATATATTAAATATCATATTATTATCGTATTTATACCTGCACATTGAAAAGATTGTAACATTATTGCAATATTTTAATGACATTGACCATCTTTGATTGCATTAGCTTTTCAAAAATAGTTATATGGAAAGAAAAAAATAGCTAGCGTCAGCGTGTCATCTAGAGGATCTCAAGGAGAAATCCATAGTGGGACCCAGTAATGAAGATTCCAGCCATGAGGTGTTCCAAAATTGTACTCCAATATACATTTATTTCACTAAAAAACTGAATATACTATTGATAATTATCCATATTTTCAATCTTATAATAAGATTCGATTTTTATTTATACTTAGTAAAGTCCGAATACATATGTATCACATATATGAAAAAATCGTTCCCTTTCTGCTTACTTAGATTAGATTCAAAAGGGAGAATTTTAAAAAAGTCCTTAAGTTTCGGCCTTATTTCAAAAAAGGACACAAGTTTCAAAACTTTTCAAAGTAGTCCCTAAGTTTTTCAGGAAGTTTTTAATTAAGGACATTCATCTATTTAAATTTATTTTTCCGACAAATTTTTTCCTTCTTTTTTAATACACAAATTATCCTTCATTGTAATAAAACTCTCATTCACTTCTTCTATATTCTCTTCATTTTCCTCGTCGGTGTCCTTACGGTAATCAAGGACACCCAATATTCCCACAACGATTGGCTGCATGTATTGGCTATCGAAACCATATCATGGCTTAAAATGAAGGGTAATTTAAGTATTTTATTTTCAAAATATTGATAAAAAAAGTCACCAGAAAATACCTTTAGATGGCCGGATGTCTTTAATTAAAAATTCACTTAAAAGCTTAGGGACTAATTTAAAAATTTTCAAAACTTATATCCTTTTTTTTGAAATAAGAGGTCATATTTGAAAATCTCCCTATTCAAAATAGGGGGCTAGAATCCCTACTAGTGTGTATTAATTTAAACTTTTTCTGAATTGGCAAGATTCCATGTTTGTTACGTTTTCCATAGGTGGCACGGAAAAGATAAAATTGACCACGACATATAACTTGGGCGTCAAAACACAAACTTGGCCCCCAAGAAATGCGCAAGCGTGAAACGTCCGTCGTACGTAGTCAGTAGGAGCGACGACTCGAGCGTGACGAAATCTTCCTTTACAGACGAATTGGTCCCGCCAAATTTCCTAGCAGCATTTTATGGTAGTCTCAATCCAATTTTATTGGAGCCGTGTACACAAATTTCATTTTTCTTTGTATCTCAATTTACATTGTGCCAAACCCTCATATAAATTAAGAATAATAATCGAGTTCAATTGTCACTTGTTATTTAATAGAGATATATGCTTTTCATTGACATGACCTCCTAATGTCATGATAATAATACGATAGTAAACAGTGGTTAGGATTTGAACCTTGAGTATAAACTTCCTTTATGCATGTGTGGGCTCTTTTTCCGTATGAGTAGGTTGTCTCTCCACATATTTGGAGCTCTCTTTTGAGCTCATCGACGCCACGATTAGATCAAAATTATTAATGATCAATCGCCTCCTTTCAATGTGTGGCCCATGGATAATCTACTGTTACCACAAAAAAAAAAAAAAAAAAAAAAAAAGTCGTCGCTTCGTCAGGAATTTGGCCTTGTTTGTGAATGTGAATCATGGAACATTCAAGAGAAGTCGAAGCGAGAAACAATCAACCGAACTTTCCCAGAAAGTATCTCATTCTCACGAGACCAGACCAGCCCAACCCAGCTCACGAGATTAACCAACAAAACCTAACCATGGTTAGTGCAAGACCCTATAAAAAACCCTGCCAAATAAACCCTTTCTCTCCCACACCGACCCAACCAAAGCAAAATAGAAATATTTCCCTCACATTGCTCTGTTTTCTTTCTTTCTACCTGCAAATTGCAATCTTTCTCGATCCAAGGAGGATGTCGTTTCTGCAGACGATGATGAAATCGAGGTTATCTGGCTCGGTCGTGAATCAGCTTCTGCTGGGTTCGCGGCCTTACTCTACGGCGATAGTCCGCACGGCCGCCAACCAGCCGACGCAGGGGCGGCTGCTGACTTTGCAGGGCCGCAGTTTATCTACAGGCGCTGCGGTTCCTGCTGAAGATGAGAAGGTGGTGGCTGGTTCTCCGGCGAGCGGGCGTCCGAATGAGAACAAGGTGGTCAGTTACTGGGGTATAGCTCCATCGAAGTTGGCGAAAGAGGACGGCACTGAATGGAAATGGAACTCCTTTCGCGTACTCTCTCTCTCTTTCTCTCTCTCTCTCTCTAAAGATTCTTGTTTTGGTGGGGGTTGGTGATGTCTAATTTTGAAGTGGGGTTGTTGAAATCCAGATGATGTGAATGTTGTGATGGACGGTAGGGATGGTTCGCAGTACGCATACCCATACACGCAGGCAACCGAACAGATGATGATGATGATGATGGCGTTTGTAAGTTGCAGTGCGTGTAGATCTAAATACATGGATATGCGTATTCAAATTCTCAATCTTTTGTGTTTTTTGTTGGCTTGCTAGAGGATGTGTTTTTCTTTGTCTTGTTGATGAACTATTATAGAGGAGATTGTGGACGAAGTGTTGATTGTTTGATTTTTGTGATGATGATTACAGCCATGGGAGGCGTATACGCCAGATCTATCGATTGATCTCAAGAAGCACCACGTTCCCATCACGTTCTTGGACAAAGTCGCTTATTGGACGGTCAAGATGCTTAGATTTCCCACCGACGTCTTCTTTCAGGTAATTTAATTATAATTTTCTTTGGGTAATGTTTTGTATCATGATGAGAGGTAGTTTGGTGGGCCCCACCCGAGCTCCCTCATCACTGGATCAGGGCATGAATTAAAAGTGCCATCTTGGATGGGTTTAGATATCTATAGTGGGGTGAATCCCATGGCTTTAATCCATATATTATTATTATTATTTTATCAAATGATTTCTTTTGAATTGTGGTGACTATTTTTTTTTTATAATTTTTTATATTACAAATATGTTTTATTTAAAATAAGGATTGTTATTTTTTTAAAGAAAATGGCTCATTTTAAAGAAGTATGAAAAAGTCATATATTTTTTTAAAATAAGTAAATCTTCTATTTTTTGAAAACTTGAAAAAAAAAAGTTTAAGATTTATTTAATAAATTTTTAAAAGAATTTATATAAAAAAAGTATTGCATCATTTGCCTTCCTCATTTCCTGGCTCTGACCTTTTTCATGTTTTATCCCCATCTTTTGAGTGAATTCGTTTTCCTTCCCTTGGTATGGGACAACCCCTACATCGGAGATGATTACAAAAAATAAATCTTAGTAAAAAAATGCTTCGTATATTTTCATCATGAGGGAGTGCTTGCCCTTTTAGGACCATGGTTTGCACCCGAAGGTTGTAAGTTCGAAACTGCACTACCACATTGGGGCCACAGGCGAGTTTACCCAGTTTTTCTTTGGGCCCGGAGGGATTAGTTCAGCCCAAAGAGTCCCCTCTTTTCCCGTTCAAGGAGTGGAGCTTTCTCGAGCTTAAGACCATCCAAGGAGCTTGGTAAGGATGGAAATGGGTTGGTTTCGAGCCTAAATCATTTCAGAATTGTTTCTAAATGCTGATTATGGTTTCAACTCGGAATCTATTTTATAAGTTTCAGATTCGACTCTGGTTCCGATAAGGGGAGCCAAATCCAATTCCAACTGGGGACTCAATAGGCCCTTACATGAGGTGTAGCCCGACTGAACTCAGTTGATACCACTTAGCTCGCCGAATACAGTCCATAGTTATTAATTTCGTTTCGTTTCGGCCCAAATGACCGAAAATTTTCGTTTCGGTCACTTGACCGAAACGAAATTTCGGCTAAAACTTTTCGGTTTGAATTTCGGTCAATCTCGGCCGAAAATCAAGATTTTGGCCTATTTTGGCCAAAATTTGGGATTTCAGTCAAAATGTGACTTTTAAGCCGAAATTGAATTTTACATAATTATTTTTTTTTCTACATATATTTTGTATTTTTTATATTTTCACAAAATATAATTCCAAAAAATTTACTATATTAGATTGAATCTATATTTATTGCTTTTTCTATTTTTTTTACTTATATATGTATATATATTATTATATTTTTTCCGAAATGCAATTTCTAAAAGTTTCGCCGAAATTCGGAATCTACGGAAACTTTTCATTTTGCATGCCACTGCGAAATGAGTTCCGAAAGGATATATTAACAACTATGATACAGTCTCCTCCTGTGCAAAAAACAATAATAGAGGGAAACAAGCTCTAAAACATTTTGGCCTTGTTTGTTTGCAGAGGAGATATGGATGCCGTGCAATGATGCTGGAGACGGTGGCGGCGGTGCCGGGCATGGTGGGAGGGATGCTCCTGCACTGCAAGTCACTGCGCCATTTCGAGCACAGTGGGGGATGGATCAAGGCGCTGCTGGAGGAGGCCGAGAATGAGAGGATGCACCTCATGACTTTCATGGAGGTGGCCAAGCCCAGGTGGTACGAGCGTGCCCTCGTCTTCACCGTCCAGGGCGTCTTCTTCAACGCCTACTTCCTCGCCTACCTCGTCTCCCCAAAGCTCGCCCACCGCGTTGTGGGCTACCTGGAGGAGGAGGCCATTCACTCCTACACAGAGTTCCTCAAGGAGCTCGACAAGGGCAACATTGAGAACGTCCCTGCCCCGGCCATTGCCATAGACTACTGGCGCATGCCCCCCAACTCCACTCTTCGAGATGTCGTCATGGTCGTCCGAGCTGACGAGGCCCATCACCGCGACGTTAATCACTTTGCATCGGTAAATTCTTACCGTTTCTTTATGAGACCTGGCTTGTAAATTTTACTTCTCCTTTGTTATTGTTTTTTATTGAATTTGAGTTAGTTGTTGATGACAGTGTTGTGGATTGGAATTGCAGGATATCCATTACCAAGGACATGAGCTGAGGGATTCTCCAGCTCCGCTTAACTACCATTGAGGTTTGATGAGAGCTTGTTTGGTGATTTAGTCTCATTTGTCTTAATAAAATGATGGTACTCTAATACAGCATTATCTAGGACTTAAAAAGAAAGATATTGTGAGTACTTAAATTTCATGAGCGTTTTAAGGAGATTTCTCCTCTTGTATGTGATTAGTATGTTGGTTGTCAGCTGAAACTGACAGGCTAGACCTCCATCAGTGTGGTAGAGTAAAGGAATATGACTTGTTAATCTTTGAATATGAGTTGTGAATCTTCCTTTCTGATTTGAAATATCAGGAGCAATTTATAATGATATTATGGTTTTCTAATTCTTTTTTGGTTTGAATCATGTTTGGTAGGTACCTTTTGTTTCATTTAACTGAATAGATAGGATTGTATTTCTACCGGTGGTAAAAAACGAGGAACCAATGGTGAATATCCGAAAATGGCCATCAAATTATTTCTTGTTCAATGAGAATTGAATCAAGAAAAGATGTGAAATGATTACATAGTTATCACCTTGGTAATTCAAAACTTATAAAAGTTAAGGTCCTGTTCATATCTCCACCATATATCATCATTCCTCACCACTCATAATCCCTTGGTGGATCTCATTTTACCAATAGTTTCTATGCATTCAAGTTCGCTGTATTTTATGCAAACATACAAGCACTAGGCATTTGTATGCACCAAATCCTTGATTCAAGCCTTGCCATCCTCGATCTCTCACATATGACAGGGTACAAGGTTGTTTATTTCAGGTACAGCCTGAATATCCTATGAGCGGGAACATAATTTCTCTGAGAATCACCCTAAATCCATTAGTAGTTGGTCTCACCTTTGGAACTCAAGAGTCAGTAGAGTACTTACTTTCCCACTAGTATCATAAATGAAATTTCAAATAGATTTATGCTTGCTGCTAAATTTGATCATTCTTTTTTGGCAAATTGAACCTGCAAACGTACATTAAAAAGTATTGACAAATGTGATATCCGCCTATCATTGCTAAAACCTCAGCCCTCCAGACGTCTTGTGGTCCTCTGCACATGTTTAAAATTTGAGTCAGGGTCTTGATAGCTAAAGAAATTCCCAGCCTCTAATAAGATTTCCCCACATAGCAGACGTGATGGGTTTCCTCTTGTCCATGCTTTCCGTATTGTTTTTTTCTTTCACCTCTCCATGGATTGATCACCTGGGATTAATTCAATCCCTTGGTGCCTAATGGGCATTGGTCCTGTTTCGATCGCATCTTAAACTATGTTTTCATTATGAATTAAGGTTTGGGTCATTTAATTAGTTTTAATATTGCAAACATCCTACTCTGAATCATTTGATTTGTCTTGATGCTGTAAACATCCTCCACCCTAGTGCAGAGTTGTCCATCTTTTAGCTTGTTTTGATATTCCCATCTAGTGTAGACTTGCGTGCACAATGCTTGCTAGCAATTTTATCATGACAATAGGAATGATGGAGGCATGAAAGTCATAAGTAAAGCATGGGGTGTCTATTTTGATTGGGAAAAAGAAGAAGCAAACAACAAAAAGCAGGGGACGTGTTTTTAAAACATGAAAAATTAAAGAGGAATTCACCTGAAAAATCACCTTAGATGGACAAAAATCAAATGTTTCAAGCTCTAACAATTTGATGGTTAGCACGACTACGATGCGAGGGAAATTCTTCTTGATGATATAGGTGGAATAGTAGTTTGGAGCATGCTCTTTCAATTGGGGCTAGTTCTCCTAAACTCAAGCTTAGGATAAGATAAGCTCAAGTATGTGGTGGGGCCTACCTGGGGACCCACATGGGGATGGGGGTGGAGGGGATTTCAAGGACTCAAGGACTCCCTGGGATTTTCCTCTCTACAAAAAATCAGCCCTAACCGTGATTTCTATCATTTCTATATGGGCTCAAAAGTTTAATGGTCATTAGTCAATTCAAATCGATGCACAGTCGATCCAACGGTCCAGTATATTCGAATTTGACTGAAAGTTGGTGGACATGTGCAATTTAGAGGGGTCATGTGTTTGGTCCATTTGGATGGTCCAAAAGTGGGCCCCACAAGCATTATCTTATAAGATTTTATCCTAAACTTGAGTTTAGGAGAGCCTTGCTCTTTTCAATTTATGGGAGTCTTTGCATCTATGGGGTGTTCACGGGTCATAGTGGAGTGTTCGTATAGAAATCAGGGCTGTATTCGGCCAATGGGCTATAATCTCAGGCCCAGACTGGGAACTTCTGCAAAAATATATACATCCTACTGTGTCAAATAAAAACGGCTTCGAGCTAAAAAAATCCAGCTAATAGCGCCATGGTTGGTTTGGTTGCAAATGGATATGATTCCGAATAAAGAAGATATGAAACCTATTTTTGGGTCCAAGAGAGATTAAAAAATCAGAATTTGTACTCAAGTATATAGGACTGAACATTAGGATCCGGAGAGGATCCCTGTTTGTTCATGTTGGAGGATGCAAAGCATGTGGTTTTTAAAGGAAGGGTTCCTGATGAAAAAGACAACATCTGGACCGAGAGGGCATTTCAAAGGTATACCCTACCTCCTGAAATCGGGCCTTGCAAATTGGCCCACTTGGGTCCACACAGGGATCACCCTTCCTACCTAAGTTGCCAGTGAATGTCCTAAGAGCAGACTGGATATCAATTGTACGCAGTCTAGCTTGTGAGGCCGACTTAGTTGCATGTCTATCAATGGAAAGTGAGAGGATAAATAGGTCTCCCCATCGGCAAATGGACAAGGGGAGCTAAGAAAAAAAAAAAAAAAAAAATCAGTCCCACAAGATAAACCCTAGCACTTCACTTGACAGACATAAAGTTCATGAACAACATCCTGACTGCAGATCTTTTTGAGATCCAATCCACCAGTAAAGGAAGGTTCAATGACTGTAAAAATGGGCTGATAACAGATCAGGGGATGACCAGAGTATCAAGGGTCATCTGCACGGATCAAAGCTGGGCCCAAGTGGGCCCTGTAGAGCTGGAATGCACATGCAGTCTACTCACAGGAGTAATTTCATATACCAATTGGGAGTATTCACATCTTCTCTGTTTCTTATCATATCATAAAAAAAATAAAATAAGATAATAAATTAATAAATCTAAAAAAATTAACAGCATTTCTTGATTTCCCCTTTCCTTTTCCCCCCTTTCACCTCTTGTAAGCTTCAGAAATGAGAGCAGGCCAAATGATCAAGCGAAGTAAGCACCCATTGAATTATGGAAGTCAAGAGTAAATCTTCAAGAGGACAAGGAAGACCAATAGAAGCCAAAAAGCCCCCCATCCATACCCTTCTCCTTCCCTGTTAGAGCTATATCCTCCTCCTCCAACACCCACATGACTCGTATAAGAAGAATAAGAAGAATAAGAAGAAGGTGGTGGTGGTGGTGGTGGTGAGGGTCCTTCTTGATAAGACGGGGAAAAGCTGCTGAGTACATGAATTATGAGTAGTAGTATGAGAGGACCCATCACCATTCTCCCTAGAAAATATATCAGCAGCAGCACTACCAAGGGGACGATGACTGATTCACTGACAAAGTATATCATAAGCAGCGATAGCAATGGGATGATGAAGACGAAGGAGACCGTAGTATCTTCCACCTCCGACATGAACGACGCGCTGTTCATTAGACTCGGCCCACATGTTACCATGATCAAGAGACTGATTATCAGAGATGGAACCAAAGGCGATGGGCCACCGCCCCGCCCTCCCATTTCCGACCGTTACCCTTGCAAACTGCACCACATCTGTGTATGATGATGATAGTGATGATGGCTTTTCTTGAGTCTTGAGAAACTGGGGGACTAGAAGAGCATGTGGGTTGAGGTTGAGCTACCTCCATGACTTCCAAATTACAGAATTTTCTTCGCCATGTTGGACCATAGTCGATCACCTTGCCAATGATAGTAATATATTAATCTGGTAGGTAGGCTGGAGTTGAGGGTTAATAAAATCAAATTGATAGGGAGACTCCACACCTTATTAAATTAATCAACTTTCATCTCATTAGTTTCATCAAGTAGGCTCTTGAGATGAGAAACGAACAATTTTGGTAGAGGGTAGGAGAGTCACAGGTGCACCACAATTTGTACATGGGGTGGCGTCACTTGTGGTCTGAAACCCACATTTCCATTTGGTTGATACTTTGATGGATGGAACATGGTGCAAATAAACGGTTACAATGTTAGGGATGACTAATCATATTTGGTGATAATTATATGGGCGTTTGGGATGCCTGGTCATAGTTGAAGATGATAAGTGCATTTTAGGATTGGACGACTTGTGGGGTATTTAGTATGATGTGTTCAATGGAGGAATGGGTGAGATCACAATGGAGGTCCCCATGGGCTACCTACTACAGCGGTTATCTAGAAGTTGCAAGGCACCCAAAAATTGTGTTAACTTTGTTTGGGCAACTTCCCTCTCGTGTCTCTTTCTAATATTTGAAAGTACTCCAGCAGATGGCATGCGTGATGCACGAGTATAGAGAGAGAGGGAGAGAGAAACTTTGAAGGATAACAAAAAAAACAATTGAACCGCAAGCCAAGCTAAGTTCAAGCAGAGCCAATGAGCCAAGTTTGATCCTGAGCCCAGTTGTGCCAAGCCAAGCTGTCATAGCTTGTTAACATCCCTACTTTTTTTTAAATCTTTTTTGCCAAGTTGGGTTACGCGTCAAAGTGTGACACTTCCACTTTGAAGACCCAAGAATTGATCTCCGAGCTCGGCTGTGAGATTAAGGTGCTAACACCACTCAATTACGAGTGCGTTGGTTGTTCACATCCCTACTTAATTAGGTCCAGGTAGGACTAAGCAGTAGCCGAGGGGATTTGAGGCAGACTTGGTTTGTATTTATGTACCCAAACTTGATCCCCATGCCTGACTTTTGTACAACTATATGCTTATATCCTGCAACCGTATAAAAAGTTTGAAACAAGGGAAGGCAGGTGCAAAGTACTGCAAATCAATTGCATATCAGGGTCAAGCTCAGGTTGAGCATGTTTAGCAGATTTTGGCTTACCTAAATACAATTCTGGTCAGGCTCGGGTTGGGCTGATAACCTACCAGACCTGCTCCTAACACCTTAAATAAAACAAACAGTTTTCCATTTTTAGTAGTATTATTGACCACATTGCTGTTTTACAGTGCAACTAGGGACAAATATTCCTGACCTGATTCAACAATGCAACCAAAAGTCAATGCTGTAATGTAAGTCAGGTGTTTGTTTTTCTGGTATAAATGTAGGTCAGGTTGTAGGTTGGTTGGCATTGCGTACCATATCATTTAATGGGTCAGGTTCAGGTTGATACTTTGAGTCAATACTTCCTACCGGACTCTTCAACACAATCAACCAGTTCTCTATCTTGCAATCGAACAAGCAAAAGGGATTCTGATTGACAATTCCAATCTCATTAATAAACTGTTTTGGTTCAGGTTGGATTTATTCTTATAGCCATTAGACACCCTGATGGTCAACATGACTTGAAACTGTCTTGGTTGAGTTCGACCTACTCTGACGCTGTCAAGATCACATTTATCGGATGGTTGAACCCATAAACTCCCCACCCTAAAAATTGCATATGCTTAACAACAAAGTTGACTTTTAAGGGTCTGTTTGCTCACCACGAAATAGAATAAAGATCTAATCTTACTCGTTACTTGTAATCTCCACAAACATGTTTTTAAGTAATAAAAAGAAGGTGATTTAAATATATATAAAAAAAAAACCTTAGATAGTCGGTGCATCAAAAACGCCTCAATAGATCCTTGCAATACTAAAGGTCCTCTTTCCACTTTCGTGTTTTTCTTTTTTTTTTGTTTTGGCCTTTCAGGTTGATATTGACGCTCGCCTAACACAGTAAACAACTAATAATAATAACAAAACTAGCCCACTGGACCACTGATGTTCAAGCATATCTATTGGGCCTTTTTCTTGCATCGTCAATTAAGGGGTTTTTTCCATGAATCCTCAAGAAAATAAAACCGTTAAATTTTATTTCACTCTAATTTTATTCTATTATAGGGCAAACAAACATGCCCTTAATCCTTATCTTTTCCACCTTATTAGAAAGACTATGCCATTTAAACAAGAATAAAATTGGGCAAAAGGAGGAGAAAAGTAATTTTCTTTATGTACTGTCCTGAAAAAAGTTGGAGAATAAATTACTTGTTAAAGAAGAGAAAACACTCATAAATCGATAAAAGCATAATAATACTATAAAGGGTATTGAATTTAACCATTTAAAAGGCTTTTTCATTTTGCCTTTCTGAAAGGGATTTGATAATAGTTCTCCTACATGGGTGGTTTCGAGAAGGAAATCTTCCCAACACCACCACCCCCCGCAACGAGCTCTCAACTTTCAATTGTCTCTTTTAGTAGAGAATATTCTATGATGGGGAGATTTGATTAGATTGGTTTGATGAGTTGGTGTTATGATCAAATGATGTGATTAGAATTAGGTTAGTTTAGGTTTATGATGTGATTAAATTTGTAATTAGGTTAATATCTATGGATAGCACAAAGTATTCTCAATTAAAAATAGTGCAGTAAATTTATTCAAGACATAGTTCTTAGATTTCGTCTCAAATGTTCTATTATTCTATCCTTCCCACTCAGGAATTTGATACTATACTTCCCACTCAGGAATTTGATGAATTATTATATCAAAAGTAGCTTAGGGCTATATGCAGATTACTCAACTCATTTTAGAAGACATAATCACATATTCTGCACTGTGTTTCTAAGGTTTGTTTGGACTCAATACAATACAAAGTGCCACAAGCAGTCTGAGTGAGTTCCTTTTTTTTTTTTGCGGGGGTACCCCAGCCAGGGGGCTGGGACCATATTGGCCCCTCCAAGAAAATTTTTTTTTTTCAAGGAGCACCCCCTGCGATAGATTCCCTGGGCAGCGAGGTGACAAACAGGGTTTCGAGCCAACTGAGCAACCCCCAGTTGTCGAGTGAGTTCTGGTTGAACTGCTTGACTTCACACTATGTTGAGCTTAACCTAGCTGAGTCTGGTCTAGTTTTTAACTATGATGCTACGAAAATAGTACATACAATAAGGATGTTAAATCCAATATAACACCTTGAAGTTGAACACCTCCTAATTAGATATACATACCGAAAGCTGCACAATCTTTGTATAATGTAAAATGAACTCATCCTTTCCATATCCAACACAGAATATTCTATATTATACGGATGACCAAACTTTACAGGAAGTTATAGAGGATTAAGAAGAGCAACAGGAGCAGCAAGGATCCTACTCCATATCCATCTCCGTCGTGGCTGTAACTAGTGATTGAGCGTTCACCCCCAGAAAGCACGGTTGCATAAGGGAAGAATATACTGAGCAAGTGAATTACCAATAGCAGTAGAAGAGGAATGATGAAGATGATAGAGAAGTTAGTTTCCCTCGTTTCGAGAAGAAGAAAGGCAGCGTCCAGTAGGATTCGTCCACAGATGACCAGTCCTAGAGCTACAACCATCAGAGAGGGGACAAGTGGAGATGGCCCAGACCCCATGTCTCTCTTCTCTCTCACCAGCCACCTCCTCAAGAACTGATGAGGGGGGAGGATTAGATAAAGTTCTCTTGTAGAGAAAAGACAAGGGTGGTAATGGCTTTGGGACTGCACTCACTATGTTTGATTCATGTTTTTGGCTGGTTGACCCTAATTGAGTTTAGTTAGGGGTGGTCGGTAAGTGAGGTTAAGGCTCACTATTAATAATTCATGGAGGCTGTCATAAAATAATGTGGCCACCTTCATCTGTGATTTATGTAATCAACTTGGTTGTCTTTCTAGTCTAATAATAGAGGTAGAAAAGGATCTCATTTCTTGTCATTTTTAGTGGTAGACAAGGTTCCAAGATGCATTGGGCTCTTTCCCAAGGACATGTATGTTGTTTTCTTCGATGATGATTATGAGATGGATTTCAATAGAATTTCGCTAATAGGATTGACAAGAGAATCTATATATGTCCAAGAGAATATGGTTAGAACCAATATTTTTTACTTTTTTCAAAATATTTATTCTCTCTCTCTCTCTCTCTCTCTCTCTCTCTGAGAGAACTCGAGACTCATCCAAGTTGACTCAGCTATCGAGTTTTAGAGTCACCAATTTTATGTTGAGTCATCAAATATGAGTAAGGATCCTATGAGGACAAGACTTGTTGAATTTTACATGCTCAGGAAAGAATCATCAGTGGGAGACCCACTTACTAATCCAGACTGCTCAAATAAAGATCTCCACCTAAATCAGCACTAGTTGGTGCCTGGACTGATCTGGGTCATATGGGATTCCATGGACCTATGTGAGAGTCTGAATCCTTAATGGGCCAAACCTGGGCCCAGGGTTGTAGGCCTGCCAAAAGAACAGAGCCATTTCTTTTGAATTTCAAAATACATCCTTGAACAAGAAGAATTATGTACCTAAAATTGTCTGATATTTCTAGACACTGTTATTCCAGTCTGGAGAACAGCCAAACTTACAAATAAATCATCACACAGGATTGTTACAATGGAATGCCCATAGGATCTATCATCTAGGATTTTTTATGAACCTAATGAAATCTTTCACAACAATCCATTTGGGACAAGAATATTCTGGCCAATGGCCAAGCTTTGCTCTCAAACCTGGCAGATATGGACAGAGCCACAAATATGAAATTAAATGTTTGTAGCTGTGGTCCGCAGATTTCAAAACATGCAATGAAGGAGCTTGCATTCCATTGTAGATTGGTCGGTTACATCTGCACTGCACTATATGATTGTCTTCATATAACATTTCATCTGATACATCAGGGGCATAAAATACTGCAAAGCAAAGTAAATCATCCTTGGGATTGAACTGTGGGCAAGTGGCATGTAAATGGAATAGGTTTTGTAGACATGATAGCAATTCCATTCAAATGACTCTGTACCAGATATGAAAGAAAAAAAAATGAAAGAGAGGTATATACCAGCGCCACAGAATTTCCAAAATAATGAATCACTTTGTTCGTCACTGAAGGCCATACACAAGCAAGGCTCCGACCCCTGCAATTCCAACAACCAGCCCAACAAGCACCCCAATTGGTGGCAACCCACCGCCAATTGCCTTTCCAGTGTTCACATCATAGCCTGCAAAGCGCTTCTTAGGTGCCTGGCATTGTGGACAGGTATACGAATCCGGCTGCAAAATTCAACAGTCCGTCAACACAGCAGTGCTAAGCTTACAAATTCTAGTAACATTACCACATTAGACTAAGGGAGATAGATTATGATTTAAAAGCTTATATCTGAATTGCCAAGAACAAATGTCTTAATGTAGTAAAATGGGTTTGCCTGTTCATCGAAAGGTTTCTGCAGTGTGTAAATGAATCCACAGTCAAGACATATGTGAGTTGCTCTAGCCTGCCAAAACACACCAAAACTGCGACCTGTTAGATGATCAAATTATCATACAAAATAGATGAAGAGAAGACGCAATGCCAAAATAATAATAACAATAATAATAAAAACCAAAGCCGAGGCGTTTTGCCTTTTGCGCCTCAGATAACTTCCGCCCAAAGCGTGGAGGAGCTGGCCGCTTCGGTAGCCGTTTCACATCTACTTCTGCACCTCTGTCCACACAAACCAAATGAAGTAACAGGGCTCTTATTAATATACTATCATCTTCTGAAAGAACAAGCCACATAAAAGATGATCAAGCAATATCAGTGCAAAGAACGTCATGGCGGATTGACTAGCGATAGTTGTATAATGAGAGTTCTTTTGCAAACACATAGTGAATATTAAAAAAGCTTTCTTCATTTGATGACAGTAACCGTCTCAAGAGAAGCCCCCCCAGAGTAACAAGCATCACAATAACAGATGATGCTCCGCACCCGGAATCCATAAGATCCGATAAGGTTGACCGAAGTTTGGCTGGGCTTGGCTGCCAATCAGACCCATCGACTTGGACCTTGACTACAAACTCAGGGCTCCATAAACAGATGTTGCTAATTTGATCCAAGTCGGACTCAACATGCCTGACCCAAGCTTCATATAACACAAATAAAGATGACATGGGACATTGGTGACTTGGGGAGGGAGGGAAAGCAACTGACCTGCTGACAACAAAGTAGACAGAGTCGGGCTTGGCTTGGATGGCAGTTTTGGTGAATCCCAACTTATCTGCTGGCCAAAGTTCGTCACCAAAGAAGCTGCTTGTGTATAGCACCTGGTCCCCGGCCTTTAGCCCAGCCTTTGCCGCATTTCCACCATTCTCCACCGCCTACCAGTCATTATGCATTCACACCACATACATTACTTACTATGAAATGTCATTTTGTTCTATTTTATTTTATCAGCTAATAATGTTAGCTACCTACAAGGTTAGGGACACTTCCCATTCTAGATATGCGTTTTGTGTAGGTGTTGCTGTAGCTGTAGGTGTGAGGCCTACCTACTCTCTATGATCTAATAATCTAAAGGAACGTGCATTATTATATGATGCACTTTTAAACAGGCCCCATTTCCATCCAAGCAATAGAAAAGAAAATGTGATTTTTATGCTGTAAGAGACAACCTACCTATAAGATGTTGAAGTCCCAATTCACCATCTGATTTGATCAGACGAATGGGATTTAATCACATTCTTGAAGTGTGTCAAATTGCACTCTCATTATTACTCTAAACTGACGTTTAGTGCATCAATCAATTAACAATCCATGGCAGGGAAAAAAGTTGAGTGATTAGAGGATTCCTCTATAGACGGATATGTATATGTGGTGGGTAAACTTGAGTGATTAGAGGATTCCACTATAGACGGAAAAAAAGTTCAGATTTTTTCCTGCAGAGCACTCCTTTGCTATTCGGTGAGATACCTTTCCTTGCAGAAAAGGAAGGAAATGAACTTTTTTTCCATCAAACTAGAGAAGATTTTGATTTCCTATCGGAGGGGTAGGACTATAGGATTCCTCTATCATCATCATCATCATAAAAAAAAAAATCATCACCATCATCAACTTAGAAATCCCATGAAGTTGGGTGAGCTTGAAATGGTTTTGGCCCGGCTTATCCTCTGTTCATGTGCAATACTAGAGATTTCCTAAATTCTCACACGCTGCTATTAGTTAAACAAAGGAGTTTTCAGCACCCACTTGCCCAATCTGGGTGGGGTCCACTGAAACTCATTCTAACAAGAACTTTGATTGGGTGACAAATTGACAATTGGGAGTGCATATCTATTAAAAAAAAACCAAAAACAGCCTATTTAACATTTATCTTTATGACATGAAAGGGGAAAAGATAATCACATGGACTGTCCATCTCTTTCTTTAGATCAAATGGCTGAAAGTGTCTGGTAGATCCTTAGCCACAAACAGTCAAAACTAAAAGCACCATGTTGGGAGTTAAGGACAACTAAGATTTCCTGTGTTGCACAGATACAGTACAGGGAAAGAGAAGTGGTGATACTAGCACTCTCTACTCACAGTGATGACGACTCCACCAGCTGGCTTTTGCCCCAGAGTGAGGCCCAAGGGCTTGTCAACTTCCACCTCAATGTTCTTTGAAGCAGTCCTTGCACTAATCTCAAGCCCTCCTCTTCTCTTCCTCCTCACTGCAAGGTTGCTCCTTTTTGTAACAGCTATGGAAAACAGTCTTTTGGCATCTGACAGTGACAGCCCCTGGAAAGAGGTTTTCTGTACAAGGGTGGTATAGTAGGATAAAAAAAGATCAGTTGGGTATTTGTAATTTTTTTGTGTGGGGTTGAACGAATGACTATATTTACAGCATCATATTCATACCTGATGTTGGGTGGGAACGAGCGGTTTTGGGGTGGTGGTAGTTGTAGGAGTGGGTTTGAGAGAGTGCATTGAGATGGAGCAAGAAGAGGCAACAGATGACATGCTTGGATCAATTTGATGAGATTGCACTGCTTGCAATGGTTATGGGCCTATGGCACAAGAGAGAAAGAGATGACAAGAGAGAGATTAGAATTGTTGGGGTTGTGGATAGCAAGGCCTCCATGAGATAACACATTTTTGCAGTGGGGAGGAGGAGGAATATGGACCACTCATGAAAGAAATGGTAGGGGTGGTGAGCACACGCCCAGTGGGTACGTACTGGACACGCTTTACCTGTGTATATCTGGTGCAGTCCGTGTCAGGCCCGACCTGAAACTGACCGACCCAACTCAAATTTAAGGTGTTGGGCTAGATTCAGATTGGGTTTAAAATCCCTCAACCAAACCTGACTATTACCCAACCCAATTGAATCCAACTCTTGTTAACAAAAATATCACCACCGGAGGTCAGGCACAGGTTGGGTGAACTAAAAAAGAGGTTGTCTGAGTTGACTTGAGATTGCCCAAAACCCAATTCCCCCTAATTGTTAAAAGGGGGACCTTGCTGAGGATTTCATTTCAATATTGGTGTGTATTGATGTGTATTGGCTGAAAGAAATCAACTGTGGTGCTCAAATTCGCAAAATAAGGATTTTTAAATCCCACGGTTAAAAGCCAAACTTGAAAATCCTCAAAAAATGAAGATATCTATTGATCCAAATCCTTAAAAATTTTATAAATGCTAAACATGAGTTTTCCATGACCTCGTAGAAAACGAGAATCTTTTCCCCTGAGGTTTGGTTGCCAAAAGTGATAACTATTGGTCAAGCCCCCTAGCCATAAATAATGTAAACACCGCACCACAAACCACAGGACATTTAAACAGTGTGTTTGCCGGCCCTAGATCTCAAGATTGCCAAGAAGACTGTGAAAGCCAACTTCAAAGATGCTTAACCACCAATACATGGCTTCAATGAGGAACTTAAGCAGAGTTGTGTAAGTCATTTTTGTTTGAATTAGAATAAATAAATTTGATGTCATAAGTGGCTAAAGATGAGGATTAAAAGGTGAATTTAAAAAAACAATCACATAACCTTTTCTTTTTAAGAAAATAGAAGATGAAAAATGAATATCCTATGATCGCTCTAGTAATTTAATACTATAAAAGTGAAGGTCGGCCTATCTATATCTGCCCGAACTCATTTCACCATGAATTTCTATTTTCCAATGCCTACATATTTTAATCCAAACAGACAGGCCCTTAAAAAATATGCCAATTGAGAATTTTTTAGATGTAAGAAAATGAAAGAAATAGAAACTAAGTATTTTTTTTTTGAAAAAAAGTAACAAAAGATTTATATATGAGTTTCCTTTTCTCCACGGATAAGTACAAGCAAGCAGTTCTTAGCAAATTATTATTATTATTATTATTATTATTATTATAAATACAAGCAATTTCCAGTAAAGAAATACAAAAAAGTTAAAAAAAGAAAGAAACAGACAAACAATTAATAACCCTAAGGGGTAGCTTAGCTGGCATAGGACTACGATTTGCACCCGAAGATTGTAGGTTCGAACTACACTACTACACTGGGACCACAAGAGAAGTTTACTCAGCTTTCTCTCGTGGGCCCGTAGGGATTATTCTGGCCCAAACGACTAGGAGCCCTGCGTTATTAGAAAAAAAAAAAGTGAACAATTAAAGATAATAATACTCTACTGCTGAGTTTCATATGGGACCATATAGGACATGCCTGCAAGATTACCAGTGAAAGAGCCTAACCATGAAATGTCCCCTTTGCCAAAGGCATAAACCTCTCCTACCGTGTGGCCAATGTGATGAGGGGACCATCTGGGATATGTTAGAATAATTCTGGGACAAGAGCAATCAGCAGACCTGAAAATATGGGGTTCAAGCCCCGACATGCACAGATGATGCAAGCACAGAAAGGATCTTGGTGGATTCGAACCACCAACCTCCCGAGAAGAGCATGTAAAGCTCATTTCTCAGGTGCTCTATCCAGTTGGAGCTAAAGACCCAGGATTGTATGATGCAGCAGCAAAGGATGAAAAGAAGAGGTTGGAAACTAACAATTCTAATATGGCTTGGCTTGCTGCTGCTTCAGCCACGCTTTCCATGAACTAAGCTGCTGTGCCGCTCGATCGATGAACTGGCTGACAACTAGAAGGCTATAGCCAGCTGACAGTCTAAGATCACCAACCGTATCCACTAACTGGATAACCACCCATCTCAGGCCACTGTTCTGGTATTCTGCATCGTGGGTCTAAACATGGGTTGCAGGGCTTCAAAGCAAATCAGGCATACAAAAGAAACAAAGCTAATCAGGCATGCAAAAGAAATTATTTCTTACATGAAGGGAATGAAATGAGTAAACCAAGATATAGATAAAAATTTTATACCAATCCTGTGATCACACAAACACATGGAGTAAACCAACATCCGCTGCTGTAGGTCAGCTAGTTAGGGACATATGTGCTGAAGTGTGTGCGCGCGTGCATGCTGAGAGAGAGAGAGAGAGATCACAAAAAAGATTCTAAGGAAGAAAGAGAGAACAAAAGACCTACCATCAATTTTCCAGAGCAGATAATCAAACTAATCAACCTGGGTTCTCTTTTTTCCTTTTCAATTGGTAATATGACTCAAACTTGCAAGCTCATTCTTAATGAAGTCAATGAGATACCATCAATTTTCAACAGTAGATAATCAAATGAATCAACACGGGTTCTCTTTTTTTCCTTTTGAATTGATAATATTACTCAAACTTGCAACCCCTTGTTACTAATTAATGAGAACTTTCAAAGAAACACCTTGTTTTTGGGTGGGTGAAACTGTGAAAGCCTGAAAAGATTGGCAACCACCAAATATGCATCCATCCTATGATATTCAAATACTTCAACATATCCGATTATCTTTTTGAGTAAAAATTGTCTCTTCAGTATATCCATACATGGCATATCTCTACTGTATCCATCCTATATCTGGGCATCATAGCTTCAATCTTTTGAAAAAATTAGATTACTAATAGCACATTCTGAGGTGTACTAATGTAGTGCAGTGCTAGGCTTGCATTCACCACTCCACTTAGTGGTGATTATCAAGACCAATGAAGTTGATTCTTTACAATTTCAGGCCCCACTTCTCTTCCCTTCACTCTGTCAAACATTTGCCAAAGCCCCTTATCTGTAACAACGTTCTGTTCAACTCATACTATGACATCTTCGAACTGTGTTGTAATGCAAGTTTTGAGTCAGGTGCCAGCAGACGGATGAGTATTGGGCCATCACCAAGATAGCTGAAACTGTGCTGTTATGTCAGTTGAGAAAGCTCCGTAAGATTTACACCAAGATAGCTGAAACTGTGCTGTTATGTCAGTTGAGAAAGCTCAGTAAGATTTACTTTTAGATATAAAAGAAGGGTACTGTTAATGGTATACACTACACAGCATTAAGTAGGGATTCTGATTCCTAAATCCAGCCATTTAAGCCATGAGCCAAAAAGAACAGGGCTCAATCCACGATTTGTCCAATACGAAAATTCCTCAACTGAGTCACATTTGGTGTTTCCCTACTGATTCTTCAGTTACCAAGGAAAATGGCTTTAATCAAATGGGTGAATGGAGAGTGAAGATCTACTAATAAACACTAGTTTTTCAATCTTAAAATTGAACATGATGCTTGACTATGCCTTCAAGGGGCATGGATAAATACTTCTCACAGAAAATTGACCATCTCCTCTCAGAAAATTGACTCTCCTTCAACAACCAATAAGGGGGATGAATAAATATTTTTCTCAGAGAGTTGATTGTCCACTTCGAATACCATGACCCTCAGCTCTTGACAGCATCATGTACAAGTGGAGGGAAGTAATAGCTCTATGATAAGGGATCTCTCCCCTTTTTGGTTTGGGACCTTGTTGTCCCCTTTGTGTACAACTTTGTGTTTTCTTGCTTCTTTTGGGTAGTGGCTATATTTTTTTGGGTTCTCCACTTCTCCTGCTGCCACTTCTCAGTATAAATCTCTTATATAACAAAACCTTTATCTTGATACAAGTTACCATTTCATAAATATAAATAGGAGAATAAACAGGTTTTGTCCCACAGACATGAGAGACAAGGTTGAAAGGTTTTTCTTTCATCAACATCTTGCCAGCCATGAAGGCTCTGCAAAAAAAAAAAAGACATGCAAATTGCCAGATGAACTGTCAAGAGGAGGAAGAGCAAAGGAAAAACTGCCATGCAAAGACTGGTGATGTATAAAAAAGTGGTTCTTGATTGTGCACACAATAATCTCAAAAGCATTGAGCCATTGACATGACAAAAAAAAAAAAAAAAAAAAAAAAAAAAAAAAAACTAGAAATCATTTCATATCAAGCTCGTGCAAATACATCATTTCA
Source organism: Camphora micrantha (assembly GCA_003546025.1). Classification (NCBI taxonomy): domain Eukaryota; kingdom Viridiplantae; phylum Streptophyta; class Magnoliopsida; order Laurales; family Lauraceae; genus Camphora; species Camphora micrantha. The sequence continues at coordinate 23,113,905 of QPKB01000006.1, read as the reverse complement.
TATCAAGCTTGCGCAAATACCGAACAAAATAGTCCATTTCGCAAAGGTAAAGGAAGGAGAGAATTCATACGAATTGAGTGTAGGCACCTCAACCCCACTGTCACATCATCTGCACAAGATTCGCACATACCAGCAACAAACAATAGCTTCAGCCACATTGCCTGCAAAGCGAAATAAGTCAACAACATTGCATAAAGTGGAAGAAGCCAATAACACACATAAGAACTGCTGTCCAAACCAAAATGGACATCTAACAAAGCAAAACACAAGGTTACCAGCGAAGAAAAAGTCCCAAGATAAAAATGAAAATAATAATAATAATAAAATGGTTGCCGATGAAAGGCAAAGGCCCCGTATTATAATAAAATAGGAAGTCATATGAGCATATGTCCAAAAGCAATACATACATTAATGCTAGCAACCAAAATGAACGAGCTGAAAAATAAAGCCCCCAGAATCAACTTCCATTTTTCTTATCAAACAAACTTAAGTACAATGCCACCAGAATTAACTTCTCTTTCTTCTTTCTTCTGATTACATACGGTAGGCCATAAGCATGTCAACGCTAGGATCTATACTACAGCAGGAGAATTCCTCTACTGCACTAGTCATGTGGTTGACATCTTCAAAGAAACACATCGGGGCATTGCACCAGGCATGGTCCACACTCCACAGCATTGTCATCCTGGAAAAACATCAGCCATGTACGAATTCTTGCAACTCAGATAACTACAATGGCATCTTCATGGAAGAGAATTGCTCCATTTGTAAGCTCATGATAGCTGAACTAAATTTTGGCATTGAACTCTTAAACGCTTCTTGATGTTGCATGCACCTAATAGAAGAAAAAAAAAGAACCACACAGGAGAAAGCACAGGAAGCTCAAAGAGACCCCTGTCCATCTACAAAAATTAATTTCCATTAAAATTCAAAGACCCTCCAAGCTCAGCTGCAGCAAGGCCATGAAACTCTAAAATTATTACATCGTTTTGGATAATACTCCAATCAATGTCCAATGACAAAACTGTCACTTAGTCATGAGAACCCATGCACAGAAAAAAACTAGAATGTAAAAAAATTCAACTTTCACAAATCTTCCCACCAATTGCAAAGATGCTGAAGGTAAAAATAGAATGCATATTCTTATAACGTAAATTTGCATGTGGAGCTGGAAGACGAATCCTATAGACACATCATCTATCAATGAATCCACAACCAAAAGACTCAATGGAGCTATACATTTCTCAATACATGCCTCCTGGAAAACAGAACCAATTCACCAAAGGGAATTCCAACAATAAATTCATTCTAGAATATGATCAAATGCAACCTGTTGCCTCAGAGAATTCACACTATAGATGGAACACTAACTATCCACACCATGCCAACATTGAGACAGCGCATAAATGTATTGGGCGAAGTTCACCAATTCGACCAATGAAACAAATAATAAGCCCTGGAAATGTAATACTACAGGTGTTTTCTGGTTCATGTCCTAATGTACACAAGTAACTGCATATCTGATGTAAACGAGAATCAGGCCTTCGTGATTTTCTAATAATCTTTCCCTGAATTATGTTGCCCATGATTATTTGACATTTGCTCAAGTGAAATTCAGCAAATCCACATAAGAAAGTGAATAAGTTTAATTGAAAGTTATTCATACATGGAAAGGTAACAAATAATAAGCCCCGTAATTGTAATACTACAGGTGTTTTCTAGTTCATGTGCATCAGTAACTGCATATCTGAAGTAAACGAGATTTGGGCGATCATGATTTCAAATAATATTTTACTGGACTATGTTGCCCATGATTATTTGACATTTGCTGAACTGAACTTCCAGCAATTCCACATCAGAAATTGAACTAGTTTAATTAAAGTTATTCATCCACGAAAGACTTTTCATCATTGATTTGCTTAATAATTTGGTGACAAGAATGATATAATGACACTGAAGATACAAAAAGTGATTTGATGCTAAAAATATAATGCACACATTATTGCAACTGTTGAACCCCATTTTTTATTTTTTCCGTTTGCAGCTAACTGATAAACTCGGGGGCAGAGCGTAAAGGGTTCAATACTGCAATTAGAAGTTTTTCATAGCTGAAGCACTTAAATTTTTGATGGTTTGTGGATGAAAAAACATACAGTCAGATTTGGTTCTTAATATGGAAAGGGTTAAACCCATGGTATGCATTTAGAAGTCATTAAAAATCACGTGCACTAAAGAATTGAGGGTTAAGTAAAAGGCTTGTCATACCTGAAAAACTTAAATCCATTGGTGAATTTGACTGATGATTTTTTCCTAAAATCACGCTGGTAGTTCATGAATGACATGGTGTTCAAACCAATTATGCATGTGCTTGCAGCGATCGGATGTCATGGCCTTCTCTGTTTGCAGCCAACCAACTAAACTGTCAGCGCTACCCACCTATGTATACATTTGGAACTCTTCATAAAGTTGTTCTCTGAGACTGAGGGTAGTCCAGAATTCATATTTAATGCACTTCATTTGGTACCGGGGGAAAGAGAGAATATGGCCAACACTATACAAAATATATCTCCATCTTAGAAATACATGCCAAAGCTTGTCAGAAGAAGAATAGATTAGTGTTCCATTCTACCCAGCCCTTCATTATTATTAGTGTAATAATGGCCATGCTGTATGTCTGTGTGTGCACGCGCATGTGAGAGAGAGAGAGAGAGAGAGAGAGAGAGAGAGAGAGAGAGAGAGAGAGAGAGAGAAACGACACACAGGGGAGGGCCGGGCTAGGAAAAAAAAAAGCCCAAAAAAGGACCCTCCCCACCACAAAAAAAGCAGCTTTTATTAAGTTCAGACTGACTGGCCAGCAAGCGCACCTGCAAAAGCACAGCCATACCTACAAGACCTTTTACATCTCTTTCCACTTCTTCACATTATCAAAGAAAACCTTGAATAACCCCGCATATGTTTCTAATCTTTTACATCTGATAATACCAAAGACAAGCCAAGCTCTTGGATTTGTAACACCCTGCAGATTTATCACAGCTAGGAAACAGTCGCATCAATGCTTCTGCACACTTAAGATCTGCTGCAGGAGAGAAAGCATCAGTCATTCACCCAATAAAGAAGTCAAGATCAGTAGAAAAATAATTGCATGGGGGTATTTGGACTCTGAATTGGAGAAATAAAGTGGGCAGAATGATGGTTTGGGAAGATTATAAGACAGTTGTACTTAACATCATTTTCTCATATTTTTTCCACATGCAAAGAACCCCTCTTTTCAAATGAATCATGCAACATGTAGACTATAAAAAAAAAGCTGATAAGAAATTCAATATGTCAAGGAAACAAGACGCGTAGTTGTTCACTGGGAATGTGCCTTACTATATTTACCACCGTCATGGCTCAACAAATATACTCCTCATTTCCATGTATAAAATGATTAATTGGTCAAGTAAAAAGTTGAATGAAGGAACGGATATGAATGACTTCAGGTAAAGGCTACTGATTAGAAAGACAAGGAAAGTCGATGGTTACGTTTCCAAAAGCCTCCAACAAGAAATCATCTGCAAGTCTTATAGCACTAGTAGTGGGGTTAAAAAGAAAAAACACAATGCGAAGTAGTCGCACTCTCACCAACTATACTCCTCATTTTCATGTACAAAAAGACATCGTTACAATGCAGACTAGCTATGTTGATTAATTTGTCAAATAAAAAGTTGAATGAAAAGAACAGGCATGAATGACTACTAATGGGGAAAAATAAATACAAAGCTGTCTCGCTTACCACTCATAACTAGGCTCCAGTCATTAATGAGGGAGCAAAACAAAGTCCCAGCATATTTCCTGAGTATGCCTCCTTTTTCCCACAACATGAACCTTTGAATTTCCCCTCTACTGCTATAAGAGTTGTTCACAACAATTGCTCTCTCTTGTTTTCAAATCCATAACTAAAGTAGATAGCTCCAGTAATGAAATAGAATTGTACAAACCACTGTCAACAACTTAAAATAGAGTTTTTGTTGGTTGGCAGTTAAGCGGTCGAACAACCAAAAGAAAAAAAGGGCACTTCCTCTTGAAGAGGAATGGTTAATTGTCCTAGCAAGATTACTAAACAATTGAACATTTACTTCATCAATGTGAAATTTCAAGAAAGAGGAGTTGCAAGTCACCTCACTGATTGGTTTTGGACTGTTTAGTGCTAGTCATGTATTAAATGAAGTAGGGTATATTAACATAAATGGCACAACTGCAAATTGAAAAGCATGTATGTTGTGATGAATGATGAAGAAGAATAACAACTTGGTAATGGATTCATCTATGGGTGATGCCTAAAATTCAACTGGGACCCCTTTTGTTTGATAGTGTGTGACAACTAATGGTGACTGTAGGTAGATCCAAAGATTCAAAATCTTCTTTACTGCTCTCTAAAAAATCCCCTTCACCCATGGGGATAATTTATTTATTTTTTTATAGAATATGAAACATTTTTTAGAGAATTATTATAATTAGGATAGAAGTTTATTACAAATTGAGAGGATCTCCTCTTATGTTTTTTTATCAATAAATTTATTTATGTTTACTTATATGGGAGGATTAATTATCTTATGTGTTTACCCAATATCGAGTCCGCATTTGTTATATCTTCACTGTGAGTGTACCAATAACACTCCGCCACGTCATCGAAAAATTTAGGTGATTTTAAAGTTTAAAAAGTTTAAATAAGATGAAAACAATCACCTAAATTTTTGAAATGACGTGGCAGAGTGTTATTAGTAGAATCATGGTGAAGGTATAATGAATGTGATAGGTGATCCGAACTCCCGGATATCTAATCCTCACATAAAACTTCAAAGAATAATTCATTTTGATATTACCTTCTATGTTGAAGATATCTTCCATTGCAGCAAAAACATATGAAAATTCATGAAATCTGTAAACAACAACATCTAAGAGGAAACGCAAGAGATTAGTGGATACCTCCTTGTAAGCGGAGAGCGGATGAGCAACAAACAACGGAAATTTCACATCCCTCCCCCCCTCTCTCTCCCGCGTCTTTTACCGCCTTCCATCAGAAGAAACTATGACCCGCGAAAAGAGACAATTGAAGTTTATATTTATTGACTGCGATAGAAACCATAGACGGTCAAGATGTGTTGGTGGACTTAAGTCGGTTGTTTGCGATCTTAAGGAACGGCTCTGATTTGATCAGATTTGTATATCTTATATGTGGAACAAGTGGAAAACCAAAGAAAAGAAGGATACGCAATTGACGCATACGCGAGCGACATCTTCTCCATTTAACGCGGGAGAGAGACCTCTCTGCTCTCCTTACGCAACATTTATAATGAAATTAGGAAACACCAGTCCGACAAGACAGGTTAGGTTGCACAGGCACACACACATTAAATTAAGGCTTTAATAGGACTTTGATTGGGAGCCTAACTTTTTTTTGGGTTGAGCCAGTTGGTTAACTCAATTGGGGAGCACAATAATGTGATGGGCCACACAGATGAAGGGTAATTGGGTAAAGTGCTCGACTTGATTTGGCCATAGTCAATCCACATCCATTGCAACTTTTTTCTTTTTTTTTTTTTCTCTCTTTTGAAAAGTAACAATAAGAAAATGGGATGAAGGTTATGATTTGGCCCTAGTCAATCCAAGTCTTGGTCGACAACATCACAGGCTGGATCTATTATCCCAAATATATATATATATATATATATATATATTAACAAGCTGTATCGATCAATAGCTGAGCCACATTCTAGCGGATGGAAAACCTTTGGGTAACAAATTTTTTTTTTCTGTGAACTTTAGGTAACTTTTGTTTAATAAATGTGGTGGGGGCCCACCAAGGGATGGGGATAAGGGGATTTGAAGGACTCCCGGGGACCTTCTTCTCTGAAAAAAAAACCAGCCATAATCATGATTTCTATCATCTTCATCTGGGCCTCAAAAGTTTAATGGGCAATAGTACATTCGGATCGATATAAATGGTAATTGACTCTGTTAGTAGAGTTGTCAAACAAGCCCGAGTGTTTCTAAAGTTAAACAAATTATACTTTTTTTTAATTTAATTTTCCATGTCCAAAACGACCCTTATTTTATCGTATAAATCAACTAGTTCCTTCTTCTCGAATGCTTTTCTTTGGTTTCCTTTTCCCTTCCTTTTTCCTTTTGGGTCATGACACACCCACGTCACTGTCTCAATTAAATTAATAGATTACTTCCTTCAGCACTCTTAGTAACACTGAAAATATAAAGGAAGAGAACCCACCAAGTAATCTAATAGATCCTCATCTCAGACAGAGAAATATGGAGAAGAAGGTGATTATCATCTGTTTTCTAGTTGGATTTCTTGGGCTTTTGACTGCTGCTTTGGGTTTTGCAGCAGAGGCCAAACGGATCAAGGTGCTATTCCCTTTCTTCAACTCTTATTACCAGAGATTACTTACTGTTGAAATACTCTCAACTTTTCTTTTTTTTTTTTTTAAATTATGTTTGGTTGTCTTCAAACTTTTCAGATTGGATTTGGGTTTTATGGATTTAGTCAAAATCATTTTTATGGCTGTTGTGTGTGGCAAATGTTTCCAAGTTTATTCATTTCCTTTTGGCTTCAACTGGTTTCTGGATTTTAAATGTTTCCAAGTTGGATTTACTGGCTCACCCCTGTCTTACTTAGTCAATTGGAATAATTCTTTGATTGAAGTTCGAATTGGCAGGCATAATTCCCTGTTGAACCATTAAAAAAAAACAAATCTTACTTGATTCTACTGAGCTTACTGAGCTCAAAGAACCTGCTTCTATACATGAACTTCATCTGAATCTCCTTTCTTCACATAACCCAAGGTTTGGTCGACGCTCACTCCTTGGTTCTTCCAATACACCATTCAAGCGGGTAGAGTATATATAATTTGATATTTTCCCATTCATTTTAGGGGATAAAGTATTAACTGTATGAATGGTATCAATTTCATCCATTGGTACAAAAACTTCACAGTAATGGATTCTTGGACTTCTGTCAGTACTGTTTTGCAACCAATCTTTTCTTGAGATTTTACTTTATTGCGATTTGATTTCTTCAAAAGGAGCATCATCCCATAAAATTCAGATGGGGCAAGACAGCCCCAGTAGGTGAGGAATGGAAAGAGAGCCAACCTTACTTCCCTTTCTCAAGGAAAAAAGCACAGAGATATATTGTGCAAGACATGTCTCTGTATCTGTGGATTTGCTTTCAAGCATTGACTAGTTAAAATTGTATGTCTTTAAAGCTTATTAAAAAGACATATAGCAAGTTTCAGGCCTCACGCGCGAAGGAGAGGATGTGTCTTGCACCCAAAGTTCCATGAAGAAACTGAATGGAGTCTTTCACAAAGAAAGGCAACTAGAACTTTCAGGAAGAAAGAGCTCGATGATATCTCATAAAATCTCAAAACTGCCCATATACTGTGTTGCATGTAGAAATTGAGATCTTTTATCCTTCTATAAAGAAAAAAGAGCCAGATTAGAATTTAGAACTGACAGCAATTGAAAATGGATTCTAAAGCCCACTACGTTTCTTGACAATTTCATGAGGTTTACAGTGAAGATTTACTACAAAATTATTCCGTAATTGAGGATGATCTGATCACCAAATAGCATATGATTCAAAGATTTTGGTAGAATCAAGAACAAACTACCATTTTGGGGTTGAGCTTGGTCTTGACTGTAGCTGAATCGCATCAGTAAAGTTGAACTGAATCCCACAATCTATGGTACCTAAGTACTTGGAAATAGGCAATGTAGTTGTGCTGTATTGTATCCAAGACTTCAATTTTATGTATATGCTGTAGCTACTAGCTATATTCATATTCAAGATCTAAAAATTGTAAAAAGAATCGTTAGAGATTTAAAAATAGAAAAATCATTTTGTAAGGGAAGAGTTTGAATAACACATTTTGCTTTTATTTTGTGAAGTTACATATATTTGACTCATTTGTGAACAAATATTGATAGCAGTTTTTTTTTTTTTTTTTCCTATTTTTGTATAGTGCTTCAGAGAGTTGTATTTTCTCTCCCTAAACACAATAATGCCAAAATAATTGAAGTGGACTTTCCAAGTGTCAAAACCAAGTACCTTTTCAACTTGCATTGATAAAGCCATCTTGTGTGATTTGATCAAAACAGATGAGACTTGTTCATGTCATTTTTATTCCAAGTCCTATAAAATTTTCATTATTGGAGTTGGGGCTCATTAGCTGCTAATTGGTTTTTTAAGCTGATTTAGTTTCTCCAAAGTTCGTTTCGTTCAGCAGAATGCAGCATGGAAATCAAAACCACACTCAATGTATGTTTTTCACCCTCACATAGTTTTCTAGGATGGTTGTCCTCTTTTTTTTCGGATAGGCAACGAAAAAAATATATTAAGAAAGGAAAGAGTATTACTATTACAAAGAAGCCCCGGTCAAACTGTACTAGAGTATAAAAGCATTATACCACAAAACAAGTTACATAGTGAAAGCTAAGAAGTTAGAATACCTATAAACCCCTTGCTTAGCTAAAGAGTCAGCAAAACCATTTGTTGCCCTCCCCACATGAATAAAGCTCACTTGAATTGAAGATGATAGAGCTCTAATCTCGTTCAAATAGAACTGAAATTTCCAAGAAAACATAGCTGAAAAAGATACTCAAGATATAGCCTTAAGAGAATCACTTTCAACCAAGGATGAAATTAGTGGTGGCGGCGGCCGAAGCGAGCGCTACGTAGCATAGCAGGGCTACGTAGCGGCGTAGCGGTGTGATTTGAAATACTTGTAAAAAAAATATGAAAAAGTTTCAGAAAATCCAGAAAATTGTAAAATGAAAGAAAATGTGGTTCTTTTGCAAAAATAAGGAAGAAAAGGGGGTGTAGTAGTGCTCTTAATATATATGGTCATGTATCGCTGTATGAATAGAAAATAATAGTATTGATTAGTTTTTTCACCTGTATTTATGTTTCTTAGTCATGCTAACTTAGAAAGTAATAAAAAGCTCATAAAAAAACAAAAAAAAAAAAAAAAAAACACTAAAACATGAAATAAAGGCATAAGACTTAAGAGTTAGGTCATTAGTGAACATTGAACAATCAAATGATCAATACTTCAAGCCTCAAGGTTCAAAGTTCAAACTTCAAATTCAATCAAGTGAATGAAGTGATCAACAATTCAACATTCAACAGTTCAACACCAATTTAGAAATAACAAATAGTAGAGAGTTGGTGAAGGAAATAGGAATACCCTAGTCACCACCAAAAGGAATGTCTACCAAGATTCAATGCATGATTATCCTCATCATCCCCATCAGTGTTATCATTTCTATTTGCACCATATTGCATTTGATATTGATGAGGATTGAGATCCACAATTCCAAAGAAGGCAGCTGCATCATCGTAACTTGGGGGAGGAGGAGGTGGATATCTATTATATTGCGTTCCACCATAGTCACCATATGAGTAGGATCCTAAAACAGAAGACTGTTCTTCTCCTTGTTGCATTTGACCATATGGAAAATAGTCAAAATATTGTGAGGGTCCTTGTCCACTGTAACTAGGGTTCCACGAATCAGCCCATGATGCCGCTTGTTGTCCTCCAACACTTCCACCCATATTTCCTTGTTCATTACTACCTCCAGGAGCAGGTGGTGAAACTTTCTGACGCCGTTGATAACCACGATTTCCTTCCATTCTTTCCGAAAAGTCTCATACCTCCTCTACAGGAATGGCATCTTCCTAATCATGTTGGTAGTATTCACTAGTAGCACCTGTCCCACTAGTGTCTCCTGCTCCATCTCCCACATCTCCTCCACCATGGCTACTCGAAAAGATGGTGGCACTCGTCCTCTCAGAAGATGACACAACATGAGCAGGTTCTTTCCCTTTAGGTTATGAGTGCGGCTGTACACTAGAGCCTTCTCCTCCAAGTGGGGCACCCTCTGCCTCGTCCATATCTTCATCAAACAAATCTCTAACCTCCTCCTGAAAACCTGGATCTGAATCTAGCAATGGATCCTCTATCTCGGCTCTCCATGGGAGCAAGGGATCGTCCTCTCTGAATATGTGATCCAAACTAATAAGACAATAACTCGGATCATCCCTTACCTTCCTTTCTCTTGTTCTGTTTCTCAACTTCAAATTGTCATGGCAACATACAAGCTTGTTGAGTTTTTGCATGGTAAGCCGATTCCTAGACTTTGTGTGGATCAAGGAGAAAGTACTCCAATTCCTTTCACAGTTTGATGAAGTTGTAACTTAACTAAGGATGCGAACAGCCTCTCTCCTTAGATTTGGAGTATCATCTCCAAAATTCATCTACCAATCAGCTGAAATTCAATGTAAACAAATAAAATTAGATATTTCTTAAGTCCTTCCAAGTTCCAATCAATTGAGAGATAAATAACAAAAGCCTAATAGGTTGGGTGATTGGGTCTTTTGTTCATACCAGGTGGCATCTTTCCAATCGCTTTTATTGCAAGAGTGTCACCAAAGACTCCTCTCCTTTGTGTGTATGTAGATATCTACAGTGTGAAAATTAGGAATAAATTAATAAACCATACATGTTTAACGGACCTATCTCAAGCATATACATATGTCATCTCAAATCTCAATCACTAACTCACCTCTTGGATGGCTTGGATTTGATCATCAACTCCCAACAATTTCTTCAACACTTGCATTAATCCTACTCTCAACTCCGTTTCTATTGCATCGTTGTGGTGTTGGGCATTAGGGTAGTAGAATTTGGGATTAAGAAAATAACCTACATTGAAAAAAAGTTGAAATGCAAAATGATTAAACATCAATCAAAGAGAGCTAGCTTGCTTTAAAAACATCAAATAGTAATATTGTTATTGAGTATCTGTAGCATGCACTGGATGGTGCGGCTAGTCGTTCCACCGAGCATCAATAATCTTTATATATTCATCATTATATCTAATATTTTCCATGATAGCTTGCTTAGCCCGATCCATTGCTTCATATATATATATATATCCCATTGTTGGCTTGTCATCACAATCTACAAGCCGCAACACTGTAACTAAAGGCTCATAAACCTTTAATAAATTAGACACTTTCTTCCAAATTTTATTGTCCCTCATCAAGTTAGGGATCTCAAATTCCGGAATGACCATAAATAAATCTGATAATGCCTCTACATGCCTTGATAACTTCAACAATTTTCTTCTTCTTTCCAATCTCTTCCATAATGAGATCTATACAGTGTGCTACACATGGAGTCCAAAACAGATGGGGCCTCTTATTCTCCAACATCTTACCGGCTGCTTTGAAATTGACGTCATTATCTGTAACAATCTGTACGATATGCTCCTCTCCTACACTCTCTACAACCTTATCCATAAGAGTGTATATATATTTAGTTGTCCGTCTATGTTCAGATGCATCCACGTACTTCACAAAGACACACCCAGCGACTGATTGTACCAAAAAGTTTATTAATTATGTTTGTGTGCCGTTGGTCTACCCATCACACATAATGGTGACCCCATTCTATTGCCACATGGGCCTAAAGGTCTCCACCCATACCTTTATTTCTTTATAATATTCTTCTTCGAGATATTTAGTGCCCACATCATAAACAGAGGGCGACTGTATTCCTCGCCCAGCTTCGATGGCAACATCAAAAATTGTTTGGAAATAGGGGGAGTCTATTGCTATAGGTGGTATGTTCTTGTGAATTAGCCATTTTACTGTAGCTTTGGCTAACCTATCTCTTACACCATTCATCACCCCTTTCATAACACTTGATATATTTGGTTGTTTAGCCCCTTCTTTTCTATGTGTTAGAGGATCAATAGGGGGAGGAGCTGCTCTTCTAGTAAAAATAACTTCTACATCAACATCCCGTTCCCAGATGCTAAATGCCCTACGCATGGCCCCCGCAATGCCCTTGCCCCCTACTTGGCACAGTAGATAGCTTCCTACATCATAATATTTGCTGCTTCCAGCAAATGCACGACTTCATATTCTTCTTAGTGACTCATGATAGACTCTCGGCGTGCAACCTCCATCTGTACATCTTCATCATCAAAACCTTCATCCCCAAATACATCATAACGGGCAGCATCAACATCTTGTTGCCTCTTTTCTTTTATCTCTAATTTTCTAGCTTTGTTTTGGCCAACCAAAGCTTTCATTTATTCCCTGACTTCCCTTGGTACTTCGGTACAGCCATTAACATTGACAGAAATGTGGCCCAAGTGGTACTTGAATATTGTAATGCCCTCATTGGTCACTTTCCCACAAAACTTGCATTTGATTTTCAACCTGATATTCTCAACTGCCTCACCAAAGTTCCATGCGGGATCAATATCATGAGGCATTTTAAGTTATCAATTGGCAAATACAAATGCACAATATAAGACTGAATACCTATAAATATGAACAAGTAGTATGTTAAAAATTAAAAATAAAAAATAAAAAAACATGTTAGACGAAACATATATCTAACACTTCGGAATCATTCTCTTGACATTTAATTTGTATTTCATTACATAAAGTACAACTTAAAAAAATTAAAAAATCCAAAAATAAGAAAATAAAATAAAATTAGGAAAAGACAAATATATATTGGATTGATCTATGCCAAACATAGATATAACATTTAGGGGCCTTATTCAAAACAATATAATGGGTAATGAATTGGTTAAGGCATTTTTTCCTTCAAAAAATAAATCAATCTGAAAAAAAGAAAAAAGAAAAAAAAAAGGGGAAGACAAAGAAATGTTGGATTGTTCTATGCCAAACATATTCAAAACATTTAGGAGCATTTTTCAATACTTTTGATTGGCATTCCATTACTAAAAATATTATTTTTTTTATAAAAATAAAAAAATTCGAAAAAAAAAGGAAAAAAATTTGAAAAACAAGCAATATATGTTAGAATGATCTATGGGAAACATAGATCTAAAATCTAGGAGTCCTTTTCAAGACATTTGATTGGCATTCAATCACTAAAAATATTTTTTTTACAAAAATAAAATAATCAGAAAATAAAAATAGGAAAAAAATTGAAAAGCAAGCAATATATATTGGAATGATCAATGGGAAACATAGATCTTACAATATGAAGTTTTTTCAAGTTGTTTCATGAGTTTTCCTTAAGTGATAATGTTTTTTTTTAAATAACATAAATCCGAAAATAAAAATAACAATATATAAAAAAACAAAAGATATGCATGCAAGATCAAAATGAAGCATGGATCTACAATAAAACAAGACAATGATGCCATTATGTTGTGATTCATAGTAGTTAGAGAGTGATAATGTCAAAAATTCAAAAAAAAAATCACATACCTAGATGAAGAATCTTGTTTAGAATCTTTAGATTCCTTTGAATAGTTGAATGTTGGTGATTTGGTAGCAAGAAATCTTGAAGAAATGGATTTGGGAGTTAGTTGTGACCACAAGGAGAAAGAAACAGCAAGTAACAGCAGAAAGAGAGGAGAAGAGAGGGTTAAAAAACCCTAAAGTCGTCAAAAGGGGGTGTTTTTATAACCCCCAGATGGTTGGACGGCCGATATATTGGCCATAGTGTGGAGGTATCGCCCACTACGGCCAATGTAGCGTGGCGGCCGCTATTTACATCCTTGCTTTCAACCACTAGTCTAGAACGAGAAGAGGTTGAAGTGAAAATCCGGATAGCTTCTAAAATAGCAACAACCTCAGCCTCATTAGACTCTATACAACCCACATGCTTTGAGAACAAAGCTAACACAATGCCTTCACTATTGCGAAGCACCCCACCAATACCAGTCGGCCCCGATTTTCCCCTAGCTGCACCATCCAAATTGAAATTGAGCATACCTTCAGAAGGAGGAGCCCAGGAAAACACCTTTCTCATTTTCTTAACCCCACAAAGTAGAGAGGCTTCCCAATTATGCAACACACCATCAACTCTTAGACTATCAAACTCAAACTTGAAAGCGGCGCATTTGGCAATTCGTGACACCACCAATAATGTCAAGTCTTCCACCGACGATGAAGACCTTTTAAACACTCTGTCATTCCTCTCTTTCGAAAAACTCACAATGGATAAACAAATGGTCTACTATCTCCATCCACTTCCTGCACAACACACGTAAGTCTAAAATAACTTTAGAAGCTAAGCCTCTCCTCCTAAGGTTATCCGCTGTAGAAACCTCCCCCAAAATAACAAGCCAAACAAAAGCCTCCACCCTAGGTGGAGCCAGACCTTGCCAATCCAGAGAAGAAGAGGCTTTCAAATGTGATGGATCTTCCAACTCCCTTGAAAATAACCTACAGGAGAATTTGCCAAAAGCAGTAGGTTTCCAAATATGAGAATCTGTCACATCCCTGCAAATAAAAACATTAGAAAGAAGACTAACCAAAGACTCAGACTCAGACTCCTCATAATGACGCAAAGCTCTCCTGAAAGAAACATTCTAGGACCCAACTCCCCCCCAACCCACATAATAGTCTTGAACCAAAGCCCACTTGTTGACCGCAACCCTAAACAACCTTGGAAAGGATAAGAACAAAGGACCCACCCCCACCCAAGAACCATAGCCAGTCCTATTGTTTTGGAGTGTAAGTTAGGGCCAAAACTGTACCTCTCCTCTTGTGATTTCCACTGCTGTAAACCCATGAGGGTAAGTGGATGAAAAGACATCAAAGTTTTAGATTTAGAGTACATCTGATGATCAAAATCCACAATAAATCTATCTTGAAATCATTCTGACTTTGTGACTAGTTCTTGGTTTTACTCCTGTATTGATGTTTCACTCTTGCTTGAATGTAATGTTTGTCATTACCAAGCTACATGCATTGGTCACAAATAAAAGGAGGACACCCTTACCCTCTGATGTTTATGGCAGTATGGTTTGAGCTTTTATTTCTTCTTAACCCTGCAGGTTTCTGATGTTACGCTGACTACTCGTGACACATGTTCATACCCAAGGAGTCCAGCTTTAGTTCTGGGATCAATTGCAGGATTGGCTCTTGTGATTGCTCAAATAATCATTAGCTCTGCAGCTGGTTGCATTTGCTGCAAGAAACACCCAGTTCCTTCAAGATCCAATTGGACAGTAGCGTTGATCTGCTTCATTGTTTCTTGGTAATTGTTCCTTTACCTTTGATAAATGTTAATGTATTTGATTGTGTTTTATTTAGGATCGTTATCCTGCCATGATCAAGCCTAAAGTTTGTCACATCAGCACCATGCTTCAGAAGTAGTCACAGTGGTATGCATTCAGTATACAGCCCGCAAATAGACAATTAAGAAAGAAATGCAGGTCCATCTTTAACATGTAGAGGCCAGAAACTTGATGGATCACCAAACCCGGTCTGCCACTACTATTCTGGGGGTTTCCAGGCTAGTCTTCTATGGTGGGTTCATTAGCCACCCATCTGGATCACCGAACCTGGTCTGTCACCACAAAGTTGGGGCATTGTTTATTAACATTGGTCCTGACTATCATATAGTCTCTTTTTTTTTTTTTTTTTTTTTGTAAGGTAAGATGACTCGAACAGAAGCCTTTTGGTTGAGACAATACCACCTTTTCACTCTGTTATGGGCTTTTGTTGCCAATATTCAAGATTAGAAAACAAAAGTTAATAGAACATAATAAGATTCTATGTGAATTAAGAAACAAACACAAATTGAAGCTAAAAGTTACCAAAATTAAAAAGAAATAAATATTATTTATACATTTAAGAATATGCATAAAAATGAGAAAGAAATTATTTTTTTCTACTCCTAGCAATCTTTAGGACAGATAACCTAAATTGGATAATAACCTTCACCACATAGCTCGAATCATGTGTGGGAAAGGCTCAGGTGATAATAGACAGCCTTGAATAATTCTTAGTACCCATTAGGTCTTGGTTTTTTCTAATAGGAGTCAACTTATGATCAATCTAATTCATTCACATTGCTTTCAATTTGATACTGATATAACTATTGAGGAGTGGGCTCCACCCAAAGTGGGCTCCAAAACTTATAATGAAAATTTTAACAAAAAATTAAAAATTAAATGATTTTTAAAAGAATAAATTTATGAGAGCTTTTGTTGATTATGATCACCAATGTTGAGGTTAATGTCCACCCTCACTTATGAGCGGTCATAATTGTGGTCGAGCTTTCTCCATCACCATAAAACCATTATTGTGCCGTTTCCCATCACCATTTGATTTTGGGATAAGTGGTAGCTCAATGGGGTATAAGATCCTACAACCAACTAGGTAATTTGTCCACACTTCTATCGACGTACTTCACTTCATGTTCTTGCATTTTGGATGTATGTCCTAGTTATATTTATATTTTTTATTTAAGTTCAGTGAGTGTCCTGTGTTATAATAGAAATAAAAAAAAAAGTTTCTTTTTACTAGAAATAGGTATTTTAGTTTAATTGAATTAACTCTTATTTTTTGTTGGACAAATATATCAATATCTGTTCTTGCTCTCAAGTGTGATAAAAACAAATTTGCAAGAGGTTTTTCTCCTCCTTTTAACCACATGTTTTTGCATGATCTCCTCTTTACCTGGTAGACAATATTTTTTGTCCCTTCCCTTTTCTTTTCCTTTTTATAGATTTATTGATGAGTGTTCTAGTTTTTGATGCTATACAAATTTGTGGTGTTGTGATTATTCTATCTTGGGCATTTTTGCTAATCCTTCTAACTAGGGTTAGTAGCCATTGTGTGGATCTTCAACCTTTCATTAGAGCTCATCAGGAAATCTGATGGATCTTTATGTAAAATGTGACAACAGCCATTTTTTCCTTTTTTGATATTTTTTATGGATATGTTACGAAAACTGTCACTCTATTGAAGTTCTTGTCATGGTCACTGACTAGGATTGGTTTGCGCTTTAAGGTCAATCCCAACACTGATATTATTTCTTCTTTATACTTATTGGTAGCTTTAGCCACTAGGTATAACCTTGTACATGGTTCAATATTTTGACTGTAATTTGAACTTGTCCCATGGATGATTCTACCCTTAAATCAGATGATTGGTGGAATGCAGCCCCTTGCATGCAACTGAGCACAGTGATATTGCAAATTCCGAACTGTTTCAATGTCAATACCACCCTTTATCCCTTACAATTTCTACTCCCAGCTGCTAATCTTCTGTGGGAAAATTTGTGTCTCTTTCAGAATATTTCAAAAGAGCACTTTTCAGAGAGAGATTCTATCTGTTCACAAGCATGGTTGAAAATTGTAGACTTACTCATTTGATTAATTATATTCTACGTGAGTAATTCATGGCTTTGGATGTTGTCATCTAGGATTACCTTCGTAATAGCATTTCTCCTGTTGTTAACGGGTGCTGCACTCAACGATGAACATGCGGAAGAAAGAATGTACTTTGGTTACTGTTATGTGGTCAAGCCAGGAGTTTTCTCAGGAGGAGCGGTGTTGTCTCTTGTAACTGTCTCACTTGGCATCATCTATTTCCTCATTGTATCGTCAACCAAGCACATGGACCCTTGGGGTGCCCACCAAAACCAAGGCATTGCATTGGCACAGCCACAATTCCCACCTCCGAACACTCAGCCGCCAGTTTTTGTGCACGAAGACACCTACAACAGGCGGCAGTTTCCTTGATGATGGTATTATTATTCCCTGTTGTGACAAGAGTCATACCATTGTAAAGCCACAATTCCGACCTAGGAACACTTGGGCTCTTCTTCTTTGCACATTTGCTTTTTAGACTTGTAAAGCTGTTTCCTTGATGATGGTATTATTATTCCCTGCTGTGACAAGAGTCATACCATTGTAAAGCCACAGTTCCGACCTAAGAACACTTGGGCTCTTCTTCTTTGCATTTGCTTTTTAGAGTTGTAAAGCTGTGAGAATGGATTCAAGAGAACTCTGCTGTGATTTTAACGTGGTGGTGGTTGATACCATAGAAGTGAGAATATTTAAATTGCATCATCTTCCTGATTAATTCTGAAAGATTGGGTGGAATCAATCTTTCCGGGTTCTGTTTCCTTCCAAGTGAATTGCAATTCTATATTTATTTTTGTAATGCTGTCATGCTGAAAATGTGTGTTGCTTTCATCATGCCTCACACAATTACACAATTTTTGTGTTTTCACCATCTTCCTGATTCATTCTGAAGATTGGGGTGGAAATCAATCATTCCAACTGAGATAAGACTGTTGTTTCTGCTTTCTTCTGAGTAAATTGCATCTCTGTAAAATATAGTGGGCCTATCATGCAGAAATGTGTGTTGTTTTTCATCATGCCTTAGACAATTGGGTTTTATCGGCATCCTCTGAGTCAATCTTTCCAACTGAGATAAGACTGTTTTGTCTTTGTTTTCTTCTGAGTAAATTAAATGGTTTTAAAAAACCTAGAGAGTTTTGTTTTAATCCCTCATAGTTTACGGCACATATCACCGATCACTGTCTTTAGGGCCTGTTTGGATGTATGGTGAATTGAAGTATGGTAATATGAAACATCAAATCAAGAGAGAATAAAATATAAGGTGTTATAATGATGTTTTATTTTTTGTTGTTTGGTATGGAATCTTTTTGACTTTTTGTATAGAAAAGTGGAGTTTTTTTGTCTTTTAGTGGAAAAAGTATGTTGTTTTTTTGACTTTTTTTGAAAATAACGAAGGGAATTTTGAAATTGTGTAATGTGTACTTTTGATATGATCCCTTGTAATTTCTTATCTAAATTTACTTTACTTCACTTTAACTAGTTAAGTGCCAAACACACGAGTGGTCCAGTGTGCAATTTTTTTTTTTTTTTTTTTTCACGTTTTGATTATGTTATTTGCGTCCAATGTTTGAGAATCGAATGTAGAGTATCGGATCGACAATCATGTGCTGGTCTGCTGATGTGAAATCATTTAAAGTGGGCCTCGACTGCTGATTGGAGTGGCACCACTGATGAGTTTACACTTGTTTCACGATATTAACGGGTTCGGATAAGCTCTTAATGGGTTCGGGTCGTGTATGAATTAAACCAGTAACACGTTAACAACCCGCTTAACACGTTAAAATTCTTTTAGTCCCTAAGTGTAGCTAGAATTAATTTATATTCATAAAGAAGAAATTGAAATTTATTGTTTTATAGTGTGGTTTTAGGTAGAATCTACTCGAGATCCTCACTTACCGAGTTACCGTTTCGTGTGGCTCATGTATTTTTCTCCTTATATATTTTTATATGGATTTTCTTTTAATTTTCGAAATGACTTAATTACTTAACGGGGTGGGTCATGTAACCCATTAAATTAACAGGTCGTGTTCGGGTTGGATTTTTTGACCCGTTAAGTTAATACGTCGTGTACGGGTTGATGTGATTTTAACACGAATTTGTTAACATGCAACCCGAATTCGTTAACACGATACGATTAACAAATTATCTATATTAGCAGTTTCTCGCCTCTCTTTGAAGTCTCCTTTTTTTAGTGGTCTCTCGCCTCTCATTAATGTGCCTCCTTTTTTTATTATTCTTCCTTCTTTCATTATTCTTCCTTCTTTCTTTTATCATCTTGTCTCTAGTTTACTTGAGCTGCAGGAACAACAATTGAGGTGTCTATTATATATTTTTATATGGATTTTCTTTTAATTTTTGGAATGACTTAATTACTTAACGGATTAGGTTACCGTTAAATTAACAAGTCGTGTTCGGGTTGGATTTTTTGACCCGTTAAGTTAACAGGTCGTGTACAGGTTGAGGTGATTTTAATTTTTGGAATGACTTAATTATTTAACGGGTTAGGTTATATAACCCGTTAAATTAACAGGTCGTGTTCGGGTTGGATTTTTTGACCCGTTAAGTTAACAGGTCGTGTATGGGTCGAGGTGATTTTAATACGAATTCGTGAACCCGAAACCCGAATTCGTTAACACAACATGATTAACAGCCCTACCCGCAATTTCACACATAATAGATTTCTATATTAGTAGTTTCTCGCCTCTCTTTGAAGTCTCCTTTTTTTTTAGTGGTTTCTCGCCTCTCATTAATGTGTCTCCTTTTTTATTATTCTTCCTTCTTTCTTTTATCATCCTGTGTCTATTATATATTTTTATATGGATTTTCTTTTAATTTTCGAAATGACTTAATTACTTAACAAGTTAACGGGTTGGGTCATATAACCCATTAAATTAACGGGTCGTATTCAGGTTGGATTTTTTGACCCATTAAGTTAACAGGTCGTATTCAGGTGGAGGTGATTATTATAGTAGTTTCCCGTTAAATTAACAGGTTGTGTTCGGGTTGGATTTTTTGACCCGTTAAGTTAACAGGTCATGTACGGGTTGAGGTGATTTTAACACGAATTCGTGAACCCGAAACCCGAATTCGTTAACACAACATGATTAACAGCCCTACCCGCAATTTCACACATAATAGATTTCTATATTAGTAGTTTCTCGCCTCTCTTTGAAGTCTCCTTTTTTTTTTAGTGGTTTCTCGCCTCTCATTAATGTGTCTCCTTTTTTATTATTCTTCCTTCTTTCTTTTATCATCCTGTGTC
This sequence comes from Camphora micrantha, assembly GCA_003546025.1. Taxonomy (NCBI): domain Eukaryota; kingdom Viridiplantae; phylum Streptophyta; class Magnoliopsida; order Laurales; family Lauraceae; genus Camphora; species Camphora micrantha. The sequence continues at coordinate 23,093,426 of QPKB01000006.1, read as the reverse complement.
TATTATATATTTTTATATGGATTTTCTTTTAATTTTTGAAATGACTTAATTACTTAACAAGTTAACGGGTTGGGTCATATAACCCATTAAATTAACGGGTCGTATTCAGGTTGGATTTTTTGACCCGTTAAGTTAACGGGTCGTATACGGGTGGAGGTGATTATTATAGTAGTTTCTCGCCTCTCTTTGAAGTCTCCTTTTTTTAGTGGTTTCTCGCCTCTCATTAATGTGTCTCCTTTTTTATTATTCTTCCTTCTTTCTTTTATTATCCTGTGTCTATTATATATTTTTATATGGATTTTCTTTTAATTTTCGAAATGACTTAATTACTTACAAGTTAACGGGTTACCCATTAAATTAACGGGTCGTATTCAGGTTGGAACCCGTTAAGTTAACAGGTCGTATACGGGTGGAGGTGATTATTATAGTAGTTTCTCGCCTCTCTTTGAAGTCTCCTTTTTTTAGTGGTTTTTCGCCTCTCATTAATGTGTCTCCTTTTTTTTTATTATTCTTTCTTCTTTCTTTTATCATCCTGTCTCTAGTTTAGTTGAGCTGCAGGAACAACAATTGAGGTGTCTCCTTTTAGTGGTTTCTCGCCTCTCATTAATGTGTCTCCTTTTTTATTATTCTTCCTTCTTTCTTTTATCATCCTGTGTCTATTATATATTTTTATATGGATTTTCTTTTAATTTTCGAAATGGCTTAATTACTTAACAGGTTAACGGGTTGGGTCATAGAACCCATTAAATTAACGGGTCGGGTCATATAACCCATTAAATTAACGGGTCGTATTCAGGTTGGATTTTTTGACCCGTTAAGTTAACAAGTTGTATACGGGGGTGGAGGTGATTATTATAGTAGTTTCTCGCCTCCCTTTGAAGTCTCCTTTTTTTAGTGGTTTTTCGCCTCTCATTAATGTGTCTCCTTTTTTTATTATTCTTTCTTCTTTCTTTTATCATCCTGTCTCTAGTTTAGTTGAGCTGCAGGAACAACAATTGAGGTGTCTATTATTGGGGGCACCACTGATTTACTTATCTTATGGAATTCTCATCAATAATTAAATGGGCCACAATAGAACAATATAGAGAATAAAAGGCAAAAAAAAAAAACACGCCACATGAACACAAAGATTTACGTGGTTCACCCAAAAAAAGGCTACATCCACGGGCAATCGAAGAAGTGTTTCACTATTGCCAACTTAACAAAGTTATATACAGGATTAACATATTAAGAACCTATTCTTGCTTCTTTTCAGAACCCTTCCTTAAAACTTCCCACAAGGACACCGAAGAAGATTGAATCTGAAAGATCACAATGAGAATGTGAAGAGCAGAACATTTCAAGAAGAGCGAGTGTTCCTTCGGCCAGGTGAACTCAACCACAATCAACAACTTCAGGGAACAAGCAAGCACTTCACAGCATGGTGAATCAAAGGGGAATAATAAGAGTCTGAAGAGAAGCTTTTAAAACAAAACAGTGTGTGATGAATCAATGACTTCATCAACGAAGGCAAAATTTGGTAGTATGTTCTTGGGTCCTTTGGTTAGTAAGTCGTTAATTTTGGCTATATAAGATTATTTGTTTTAAGAACAAAAACAATTGCATTATGCTGTGGGTGCTTGCTTTCCTCTGTTTTGACATTTTTGTAAACACTTGCTGATCTGAATTTTCTCTTCCTTCCTTCCTCACAAGCATGGGATAGTGACTGCCACATCATAAAAGGAAGCCATTTGTTTCTGCAATAAAATCAACAATCATCTTCAAGTGAGAACAAGAACAGGCACATGCATAATTTTCACGCATAAGCAACATTCTTATCATAATTAATACAACAGAACAGAGTACTCATACCCTTAAAACTTCCTTTCCAATTTATCGTCGGTTACTTCCTCTCTGGTGAACAAACATAGAGTGGTGGCATTTGCATTATTATGAAATTCTGGAGCCTCTTCACCTGATGTGGTTTATATTAGCAAATGGCCCTGTACTTGCTGTTTTAGTTGCAGGCTTAGAAACTTCAGGAGTCCCAAAGACATTCCAGAATCTAAGTGTCTCATCCCCCGCTGCAGAAGCTACAGTGCACCCATCTGGGCTCTGAAAAACAATCAGAAGAGAACCAAAATCACTCACAATTCCATCCATCAAATTGAGAGATCAAGTCAGTAGAACAAATCTGGCTTTGAATTTGTTACCTGGGCCATGAACAGAACTCTGGAAGTATGCCCGTTAAGCTCTGCAATCTTTACCATGGAAGGGTACTTCCACAAGGTCAGTTGATTCTGAGTGAACCCATGAGAGCTCAATAGCTCTCGCTCAGTCTTGCTCCACAGCAATGAACAGACTTGCGAGCCGGTGTCCACAGAATTCAAACAAGCACCAGTGTGGGTGTTCCAGAACTTGATACACCTGTCTCCAGCACCCCCACCTGAAGCAAGCAAATTGCTCTGGAAAGGACACCATGCAAGCGCCTTCACAGCGGCCGTGTGATCTTCAAATCTGTGAAGCCACTGGGTCTGAGTATTCGCGGACCGGTCCCATATGTAAAGCAGATTATCATTTCCTCCGCTGGCTAATTGCTGGCCAGAACCGGACCATTTCAACCCGCACACCTCCTGTTGGTGTCCTCTGTATGTTTCCACAATGTGGGATCTTATTCTCACATCATTGTTGTTTATCAAGGAATCCATTCCCCCTGTTGTAAGGATGTGATTATTCCAAGCAAGAGCACCCACTCGAGAATTATGCCCACCTTGCAGAGTTCTCAACTGTAGGAACACAAGACAATGAATCTGAGATTTGGAAAACATGCTTGGATTGTTCTTATTGTTCATCCACGCATCTGAGGAACATAGAAATCCTAGAAAATAGTAGGTGAATGTGCACTAACCTTCCGATTGGCGGTGGGGTCCCAAAGCTGGACAATTGAACTGTTCAGGCCAACAGCAATATGTCTGCCGTCTGGAGCCCAACTGACGCTGGTAACGGGACCATTCTCTTCATCGACCGTCACAAGCTCTGAGGTAGACCCATCTGAAGCATCCCACAAATACACTGTGCTTCCTAGAGCGATTGCAAGGACATTGCTGCTACCCCAGTCTAGCAAATTTAGATAGTAATCATCCACAATCTCGGGTGCATCTAATGTCCTCTCTGCAGACTGCAATGTTAAATATCACAAAAGAAGGAGATGAGTTCTTCATCATTTACTAAAACCCCAACGAAACAGAAGAACTAAAAAAAGAAGACGACGGTGGAAAAACCCACTTGAGGAATGTATCTGCGAGGCTTGGAGGCCCGAATCTGAGTTGTGGAGACGCTATCCATGGAGGATTCTTGGAATACCCCCTCAACAGGTGTGGGGGGTTTGCTTTTAAAAGCAAGAATCCGAGTCCTGTTCATCATCAGGGTTTCAGCGAGCTGCTTCCTATACGCCTCTTTCGAGGGAGAACTCACAGCTGTATTCTCTTTTTCCTTTCTCCCTTCTGTTAACAAGTACCGGGCCATGTCGAAATCCATCGAAGATCTGTCTGGGATGAATCTGTCTCCCTGCAAAAATTTAAGAATAGTCCCAAATCTTCAAATGTGAGGAAGAATGAAAGGAATGGCCAGAAAATAAAAAGGGCTTTAAGGAAAGAAAATTCCAGGAAACTAGAGCAAACCCAGAAACGCAAAAAGCTTGAAAAATCACAGGAGTGAATCAATTAACGCACATGTTGTCGGGATGGGTGGTGGTGCCTCGGAAGGACCTGTTCTTGGTGGTGGTGCCTTGGAAGGACGTGTTCTTGGAGAGGGCGGCGAGACAGGGTCTTGCTGCTAGAAGAGAGAGAAGTAGAAGAAGAGAAAGATCCTGCATCCATAATGTTTACACAAAAAAAAAGAAAAACAAAACACAAACTAGAGAGGAAAAAAAACAAGAAGAAAGAAAAAACCCTGCAAGACTTCAAAGAAAAGATCAGTAATGCAAGAAAGGAAGACTTAAACAAAAGATCAGCAAAGCAATATTGAAAACTTCAAATAAAGAGAGCCGAAAGATGATTGAGAGCGCTTTGATGTTTGTTTCAGATTGCAGAAGGCCTATAAGCCGAAAGATGATCGAGGGCAAGCAAAAGCCGAAAGATGATTGAGAGAGCTTTGATGTTTGTTTCAGATTGCAGAAGGCCTTTCACAAATCACACACTGCAAGGGAAAGAAAAGAGCTTTTTCTTCTTCGTCTCCCCTTGTTTTCGTTTTTATCTTGTACTACTAGTGAGGATTGAGTTTGATTTGATGCCCCTTTTAAACGGTGTGGTTCTAACGGTAACTTTCATGTTTGAATTTCAAATATGACGAGTGGGGCCCGCAAAAGTAGCCGTTGTGCTGAGTTGGATTTGTCGAGTGGCTGGTTTCCATATATTGGAAGGAAAGAAAGGGGGAATTTCAAGTGGCACAAAGATTTTTACTTTTTCCATATAAATTATCTTTGTACATATTCTTATAATTCAAAAATTACATTAGTTCTTTTCACACACTAAAATTTCCTAAACTACCTATCCCTCCATTTCCCCTTTCTTCCCGCACACAAATCACTTGAATTCTCAACATCACTGGCGACTCGGTCTCTCCAGCGTTCTCAGTCTTCTCCACCATCTCATCTATCAAAGGTAAATGGATCCCTCCAACATTACCATTTATTCTTCTTCCCTATCTCTTCTTTACCATTTTTTCCATCTTAGATTACCTTTTTTTTTTTCATGAAAACTTGTTATGGGGATAGATTCTCATTCAATGTAAATTTTTACAAATAATGTTAGTGTTTTTTCAAGCATTTGGGTTGCATTTTATCCATCATCGCAAGGGTTTTTAACCCAGAAATCACTACTCTGTTCGATCTCTGAGTGACCGAACATATTGCAGGTGTTCGGACCTGAGTGTCCGAACAAAAGAATAGTGTTCGAACACTCAAGTCAAATATCACTGTTCGGTCTTAAAGGTCCGAACAGATGGCATATGTTCGGAACTATAGGTCCAAACATATGTATTATGTTTAGAACTATACTTCCGAACATATGCCATCTGTTTGGCCCTGAAAGACCGTACATTTCGGGAATCTGCAACTCGTTCCAGGCGAAAAAAAATTTAAAAAAAGAGGCATGTGAGTGAAGATGAGTTGCCCAGGAGAAGAAAATTGAGGAATGTGAGTGAAGATGAGTTCCCTAAGGAAGATGGAGGAAGTGGAGAGTGAGATGGGTGAGAGAAGAAGAAGAAGATGAGCTTGTGTGTGTGAAAAGAGAATGGGTTTTGAGTTTTTGTGGGATGATGGATATTTTGGTCATTTCATGAAGGAGTAAGAATGTAATAAAAAAAAGATAAATTCCTTGCGTTGGAAAAGTAAATTTTTGTGTGCCAATAGCAGCATCAAGAAAGGCAACCGTAATGACCAAATTACCCTTATTCATCTGTTCTACTGGGTAGGAGTAGGACCCATTTTGTGTGGACCATGCATTTGCTCTTGCTCATGAGAAAATGGAGTCTGGATCTGAAAAAGATGGTAGCATGGGTCCCGGCCTAGATCCAGATCCAACAGTATGACGAATCTCCGATCTAAGTGGAGAAACTGAATTTATGTGGCTGACTCCACATAGTTGGGAAAAGAATTTGATAATAATGATGATGACAACGATGACAGCCCACTTTGAATCTCCAATTTGAATTCAAGGGAAATTTTCTCATACGGCAGCGCGCATCTTGTTTGTCACCAAAGAGGATCCCACTGAATTCCACCATGTCCCCAATGGCGAATGAGTCCGGATCAGCTATCGAACTTGACTCATACTCACTATGAGTGGACCAATCACGGTGAGCCACGCCATCCAAAATCACATGGTGCGGATTAGAGAATCATCCTTGAATGCAAAATGTAAATTTGGTCATATTTTCTAGGGAAAGGTTTCAACAGTAACAATTGCTCTTGTTCGAACTAATGTTAAGGTGTGCATCTCATTTCAACAAAGCCCCACCATGATCCCAGATGGAGATTTGAAAGAAATGAGGATAGCACATTTCTCTTTTCAAAAGGATGGGTGATTGGGTGTGTACGAAGGCCCCACCAGCCCCATACACGATTTTCACAATTCCAAGAAAATCATGACCCCTGATCCATCTCCAGGGCCACATGACTGCATCTCAAGAGTCAGAGCTCTCAATAAGCTAGAAATGATCGCAACAGAAAGTTAATCAAAGGCCCTTAGATTCAACAGGCTAAAATTGCACTTGCACTGGTGCGTTAAAGAACAGTCAAATCCTGATAGAATTAATCTTATTATGTAAAGCCTGGGTGATGACACTATTTAAATGAGGAAAAGACCACCTTTTGGTTTGTAAAACTTTTAGATACAGAAACCTACATACACCAACCAGCATTATCAAAATCACATATAACAACCTACATTTTTAATTTTCAAAGTAACCACCTCTATCATTCTGAGAATCTCAATCTACCCCCTTAACCCACTTTGAGTGGCAGGATTTCAACTCATTTATAGAAATTTGACATTATTTATTGCAGAAAAAAAAAATGAAAATTCTCTTTTAGACCTAACCTAAGTCAATGATGATCTTGTTAAATTAACTTTAGTGGTGTTTTCACATTATTACCTAAGTTTAATATGCATGAAGTTAAATCTAACAGAGTTTTTATCTTTGGACAAAACACAGTGGGGGTCAGGTAGAAAAGTGGCCATGACCAACTGTCAAGGTGGTGGACTGAGATTTAGGCAGTTTCATGTACTCTATTTTGAAGAACATGATGAGATCTGACCTAGAAAATAGGCAATGATTGTGAAGCTTATTCTGGCCCTCTGTCAATTGGACATACACTGAAACAAAACATTTTGGAAGTTTCAAATATAAAATAATGAAAAAAAAAAAAAATTTTTTTTTTTTGTTTGAAAGATAATGACAAAAATATTGTTGAGGATAATGACTTTAACAATGGTGCTTGCAATTACAAAGACAAGAATGGTCAAGTTTTTTACTTACATGATCTGTAAGGATGACCAAAACCAGTACAATAGCAGTTACATTCTTCCTCAATACGAGGGATCATGATTGGACAATGAATTCCAATTTGTTTTTCTTATTCATAACTTCAAATCTTTTAAGCTAGCAACAATAGACTGAGGACTAAGAGTGGCATCGACCATGATTATCCCTTCGGTTTCATCGATCTGAAGCAAATCTAACTGCGACTTCAAAAGGGTGGCAGGCATGAAATGCTTCCCTTCTGCTGCCCTTCTCTTGAGCCGGTCAGCAATTACTTCAGGAGATGCTTGCAAGCAAACAAATTTCGTTCTACATGTATAGCACCTTGGCCCGTACTCCGGATCTGATGTTCGAAGAATCTCTCTATATTTCTTTTGCAAAGCAGAACAGCCGAGTACTGCTATTTCGCCTCTTTTTATGAATTCTCTGAGCATGTCACACAGAGTTTCAAGCCATGGAATCCGATCTTCCTCTGAGAGGGGAATTCCTTTTCTCATTTTATCTGCATTATACAAAGGAAGGTACCAAATGTTAATCTACAAAAGCCAATCTCAAATGAATTGGATAATTGAATGCAGGTGAACAGCTCAATCAGATGAGTTCAAGTTAGACACTCAATGCAGTTACAATATTTGCATCTTAACTTTGGTCCTTTCATGTTTTGTTGAAATTTTTTTTGCATGTCTCTCGTGTATAGGGGAAGCTGGTTTTCATGAATTATGGAATTATTTTTAAACTTCTAGCGGTGCATCACAATGGCATGAACTTATCTACAGAACAGAGGCATCGATACACAGTAGATGGAAAATCACCTAAACCCTGAAGATTGGTTGGAAAAATATAACCGATCATGGACATTTGTTCTATGAACTTGGGGTGGTGCGGCTGTTGCCCAGTTCTATGGACATTTGTTCTATGAACTTGGGGTGTTGCCTAGTTCTAACATCTATCATCAATACCTCATTAAAAAATATGATGGTCAATTGAATAGTTATCAGCCACAAATAGTTGCTGCTCATGGTCTTCAAATAATGCCTGTTGAAGGTTACCTACAGAGTTTATGACCAGATAATATCATGTTATAGAGCAATGACAATATCAGGTGCAAACAGCTCCTAGTTCATGGGCTGTATTCTATCCAATTTCAGCAGCTGATTGATCGGTCTGACAACCTTTCACTTAGAAACTCAGTGTGAGTAATTTGAGATTGATCTCCTATACAGTCATTGATAAAATCCTACCTAGAGAGTTTATGACCAAATATATCAAGTTAAGAGAGCAAATATCTTATCAGGGGAAAACACTTGGTTCAGGGGCTCTACACCATTCAATTTTAGTTGCTGATCCATCTATCTAACAACCTAAACTCTCCTAAAAGCTCAGTGTGAGTGATTTAATAAAGATCTCCTATGTAGACTATAGTAACTCGGAAGTCCAAGATTATAAGATCTTTGAATGCAGGGTTAATGGTTTATGCAATTGTGTTCTGTAAACTACATACGTTTTCATTTCATGGAATCAGCCTGAGTTCAGTCCGAGATTATATAAATCTGGAGAAAAACAAAATTTTTGTTATGAGTTCTTGTGCATTTAAATTGATACTCAGAGAAATGTCGTTTCCTTTGGTGAAAATGATTATGAAAAACATTAAAAAGATGACAGAAAATGGCAATCATTCCTGTGTACAAAAGAAGCAAGAGAGCCATGAATCTTCAAGTTTTAAAATGACCAAAGCACTATATGATACTCTTTTAGTAACATTAGCAACAAAATTTATAGCTGTAGGTTCCAATATACCTTTATTTTCTTGCGGATGGAAATCGTCAGCATCAAGAAAGCTGCAATCCATAACCTTTGCAAGCATCTCGCCAACTGTCCTGTTGGTGCAAAATAAACAATCTTTTGATTCTCATACAGGGTTTGTGTGTGTGTGTGTGTGTGTGTGAGAGAGAGAGAGAGAGAGAGAGAGAGAGAGAGTACTGATGACAGACAAGCCACAAAAGCATGCAAACATTGCAACAGATATTTAGCAAACATCAAGATTAGTAGGAACATTCACTAGCCTTCTAAGTTAAGTATACATCGGAAAAGAGACAAAGGTTCTCACTATTTTTAGACATACCAGAGGATGAGAACAAAAAAAAAAAAAAAACAAAAAGAGAGTATGCATAAGCAGTCAATGGAAACCATGCAATCCACTTGCCACCTGAGAAGTGAAATGATGGAGGCATTCTTCTTCCTAAGAGGGGAGGAGAAGGCCTCTGTATCAATAAGAACCTAGTAATCCAAAAAAAAAAAAAAAACATGCAATTGTTTGATTCTGATTGCTTAGAGCATCTCCATAGCAATTGCTTTCTTCCTTCATAGGAACCCGCGAGTGTGGAAACTTAGAAGCCAGTCCATAGTTTAGCTGTGTTGCATGATTTGATGTTGGTGTTTATACATCCTCACTTTTTTTTATCATAGAACAATCCAGCTGTTTTCCTTTCAAAACACATAGTGGAGAGCATCTGGTATTTGGAAAACTAAGAGTGGTATATATATATTTTTTATCAGTAACGATAAAATTATATTAAAAGAGAAAGCCAGATACAAGAAGCCCACCAAACAAACCAAAAGGGGCATGATTGTATAAAAGAATTATATACACAACGAAAAGGAAGAGAAAAAAACAAAGAAACATCACACAGTGAAAGCTACCAAATTAGAAGACCTATCCACCCCTTGCTTAGCTAACGAATCAGCAAAGCCATTTGCCGACCTCCCAACATGTTGAAACTTCACTTGAATTGAGAATGCTAAAAAACTAAGAGTGGTATATTACGACACTCATCAAGTTTGGCTGCATAACAGAGGATCACTTGAAGGGAAAACTGAAAAGGGACTTCCTATTTAAAATGGCAGTTCAGTAAAACTTTTATTCTGGAATATCATGTGTTAGCACTGAGGCTATAATAACAGAAGATATTCAATACTGCCTCCACTCCATTCAGTACCTCCTTTGTCCCAGTGTAGTCCTTGAGATGCAACAGGTCATTCCATCTAACACAAGAACCTCACAAACTAATAATTTGGGGAGATCTACTACAGGCCGGCTTCAATTTACATACATACCACACTCTGTTAGAATGACACAACCCATGGCAAGAGGACAAGCTTGATGATCGTTTCCCACTAGAATGTCCAGACAAATAGAAAAAGAAAATCCATTCCAAGAGAAGGAACATGCAAAATTGTAGTGCACTGAATGAACCACTTTAAAGGTTTTGAAGCACATTTTTATTGGTATAATGCCATCACTACTTTAAATTCAGTAGTTAGCTTAACTATATAAGATTTTATTACTTTTTGCTAAGTTGGGTCATTGGCATGGTACATGTGAGACAGCCTCCCCAAAAAAAACAAAAAAAAAAGTTCTCCTATGAGCGGACTGCATCGCTATGGGGCCTTGTTGGGCCCACTTTTGATCAGTGCAACCCCTTCGATATTCTTGTCATCCCACGATCTGACATTAGGCTAGATTTTATATATATATTGAACTTTCACTCACCGTTGGATTGAATCTAAAAAAAAATTCTGCGGTTACTTTATGGTTGTTAAATCAAGCGCTAGGATGATTTGGTGGGGCTGGTTTTTTGGCTCTCCCTTGTCCATGGGCCCCATGAGATGGACTGCACATAAGCAATATGCAGTCTACTAGTAGAATATTCTCCCACCCAAGGGTAGATCCCTAGCTGTGTGAGATGAGACGCCCCTTACCACTCAGTATCTTATGTTTCTTAACGATATAAGATTTAGATTATTCAACCATCGGTTCATTATACAATTGTTCGACCGATATCCATTTCTTGCTTTTCTTCACAGGATTATCACATCAAGAGAGAATGTATCCAAAGCAATGAAGGGCTTGTTAGCCAAAAACCTCTAGCTTCAATCAAAGGGGCAAAGAGTGGAGGGAGGATCAATGGAAGTGAGATATCCAAGGGTCCATCAAAATATTCCCCCCTTGATAGGAAAATGATTGTTTTGACACTTGAGCCCATGAAATTAAAAAGCTAAGAATTTGATGATCCCCCATAGATCACTGCTCTTGACCCTTCACTCTCCAGTAGCCTTCCTCCAAAACCCCCTTCATCCATAAAATACCCCTCTCAATTGAAGTAATAATTCCCAAAAATTCAAGACTATAATATGATAGGAATTAAACAAAGAAGAGAAAAGAAGGAAAAAAAAAACAGGTAAGAACGGAAGCATGGAGAAATACTGGGTGTAGAAGATTAAATGCAATGACGAAAACGGCAGTAGGACTGTACTAAAAATACTTACGATTTCCCAGAGCCACTAACTCCCATAATCACAATAGCTAACCCTGAAAGAGGGAGAAAAAAAAAAAGGCCACAATCAATCAAATGGGCAAATGAAATCAAAGATGAACAAACAAATCAACAACAACTAGTCCAATATTATTTATGATCCATCAACTAGATGGGGTGGGTGATACCAACAAATTCATTTCAGATGGATGGTGAGTCCGCACATGACTATATATGCACTCATATTAATATATATAATAGGAGAAGGAAATACTAAATAAGAAAAGCCAAACCTTTGCGATCGGAAGCCATTGATTGATAGGAAGAAAATCACTAACCCAACTGATGGTTGTTGTTGGATGGAGAGAAGAAGAAGAAGAAGAAGAAGGAGAAAAAGGAGAATTCTATTTTTGTAGAAGAAGAAGAAGAAGGTGGAGGAGCTGGTGAAAGAAAGGAGCTGGTGAAAGAAAGTCGTTAGCTATCAAATTATCAAATTCTATCATGTACGCGGCGTTCTCAACTATCGTAAATGACTAGGATAGCCACTGCCTTTGACGGTCAATTAAACTGAAAGAAGACAATTTGGTTTGGTCCAGAGATGATTTGAGTCTCTTAGAAGTGGGCTCAGCTGACTCTGGCTAGGAATTGTCAAGAGAGCCACCATCAATCCATCTGGCTTCTTTTTAACACCCAACTCTTTGTGCGCTGTGGGCTCAGCTACCTCTGACTAGGAATTGTCAAGAGAGACACTATCAATCCATATGGCTTCTTTTTAACACCCAACTCTTTGGGCCCCCTCAGACACACACAGATATATCCTTAAATTTCAGTCCAAAAGGGTGCATCTCACCATATTATAAACACGTGTCAGAAAATGTAATTAACATCACGTTAGCAGCACTCATGTTTTCGTTATGTGCTCAATTAGATGGTGGGACTTACTCCTTTTGAGCCTAAGGATGCACAATCCATCCACAAATATTGTTGATTGCCTATAGGCTATCAGCCTATCACACTCTACCAACAAGTTACCCAAAAAAAAAAAAATGTAATCCTAGCTTTCAGCCGTTCTTTGAATTTTCCCAAAATAAGAGTTATCTTCACCCCCAGTGAATTCTAGTTGTTTTGATTTTTGCATGTATATTAGTTGGCACTTTAAACTACAATATAAGGTGGCAGGAATAAAAAAACAGAGAAAAAACCACAATACAAGGGGCTGAAATTAGTATTCTATTGGAAGTTTCTGCACTACTTTTTCTTTTGGAGGAATACAAAAATATATATTAGGGTCCTTCTTGTTTCATGCCATTGAAATCTAGAAATTCTAAGATTCTGTAATTTAAAAGTGGTTAAAAACTAAAGAACCAAATGTTAATTTCAATATATAACCATTATATAACCTCCTTTTGTAAATTGAATCAAGGAAGATTGAAAATAAATACCCCATCCATTGCTGTAGTAATTCAATCATAGGAAAGTCAACAACTCATCTACATTATGTCTTTTAACCCTCACCTCTTTTAATAATTTTTTGATAGAGCTCACTTCATTATGAGTTCTAATGTACACCATAAAAAAAAAGCCCTATAAAGGTGTTCATATGTACAAGTTTCAAGAATGATTTTGACCGGCTTTTTACTTTTTAAAACATTCTCCTCACAAGTTCTATCATCCTTAATGAGTGTCCCTCTGACTTAGGGCCAAAAGCTCCTAGACTACCCTACATTATAAATAAATAAATAAATAACCCTCCATGGACGGTCATCACCAAACAAACTCCATGTTGGTAAAGATCATAAATCCTCTTCTTAAGTGTAGGATTTACAAATGCCGAGAAGACTGAAATTCTAAAAATTTTAAATATCATTTGAGACTTTTTAAGCGGCTAAAATTTAAAACTCCAGCAAAGAAACATGGCATGAAAGTCCAGCATAACAAGTGCATATGCAGAGACACACAACCAACCATGAGGCTTTTCATTTTCTTTTTCTTTTTCTTTTTTCATTGTCATTTTTCTTTTCCTGTTGTGGTGCTTGTTGACCATCAAAATTAATTTTTAATAGTTAGAGAATTAAGGCCCTTCTACATGCTGAATAGTTACAAGTGTAATGGCCTTAATCTTATGGATGAAGGTGAAGACTCACTACAACCACCTCAATTAACACTTGTGGCCTTTCCATGATTGCCACATCAAGGATTAAAAACTCATGCATGGAAAAATAGGGAGAACAAATCTCCAAAATCAAAAGAACAATGATCCAGCCCAGTTACTGGTAAGGTCCTCTACAGACAGACACCATCACCATGATGATTGAAGCCAAGTTCTAAGAAATGGAAGAAATTTAAGGAAATTGAAAACTTCTGAACAGGGTAAACGAACTCAAAAGAACCCACTTGGAGGACTTCCATGAGAACTCAACTTCTATGCTTAGCCACTAAAGCAACTGGATCCTCACTTGCATCTTTGGCATATCTGAAAGCCTCTTTCTAGAATGTCTGACTTGGAAGTTTTACAGGACCCTTATTGCTGTCTCGTAACTGTTGAGAATCATTCTATCTCATAATGTAATGGGATTCAAGAGTCCATGCACTTGAGGCTACTTGGAGTCTAATGCATCCTCACTCGCACCAAATAAATTGTGTATCTAACAATGAAGAACAATAAATTTAAATTCACTGGTACAATCAGTTACTTGCATGCACTGTTTAACTGCATTAAAATAGAACTGCACTTTCCACTGGCACAACTGCATTTTCTTTCAAGATTTGTAAACTATTTTTCTGAAGAATGCTCCTGGCAGATACCTTTCTCTTTTTGTCACCATGCTCAGACTTGGCACTCCTTGCCTCCCCATGGAGCACTCGAATGTCCATTTATGGTATTACCAACTGATCTAGGCAGGCATGCGGTAGACTTTTCATTGCCTTTTGGGCTTCTTTGGCACGGATCACCATTAAACGTAAGTCTATGGCTTACTCGTTATGTTATGAAGCTTTAAACTGTCAATGATGGAAACAATAAATGGGTCACAAGATAAATCCACTATTCTACAAACCCTGTGCCAAACAGACCCTTTGAGGAAACATCCACATGCAGAATGTCCATCCGTTAAAAGCTAATCCTGTGAATCCATGGATAGCTGTTCCATGTTACAATGATGCAAACAAACAAAAACCAGCAATAGCTCGCCTAAAAACTGAATTACCAAGCCTTCTCCCATGCCAAAGACAGCAGACTTTTAGGGATTCAAATTCTCGTGAAATTATCATTGAAAATGAGCACTTAAGACTCCGGATCTGCATTGTGCCAACCCTTAGTGCATGGGGGTATGTCCATAAATTCATCAAACTCCTTGACATGAATGTCACAGCATTTCCACTGCAAAATGACAAGATCGGGTGAGATTTAAAGCAAGAAGATATTAAGAAGAGTGAGAGCTGCAGCTGGGAAAGACAGTTATGCAAGCTTACCCCTCTCATCCTGTCATGGAAAACAGCAGGACCAGGATGGTACTCGCAAGCACTCTCATGGTTATCCTTTTCTTTGAATGTCTTGCCGCACCCTTTATTTCTGCATATCTGGGGGTCATTCAAATTGATTATCTTCTTGGCAGGAGCTGGAGTGCTTTTCTCCACATCTGCATTGCTCTCTGAAGGTGGTGGCACAACTGGCTTCACAAGTTTGGCCTGTGAACCTGAAAACATCAAGGACTGATTCTCAGAAGTGTATCAGATGATGCTCAACAAAAAAAGGCAGCATTTCCTTCCGTTCAAGCAGGAGACACACACTTACGATCCGCATGTAAGTAACACAAGCAATTGATCTTGTGGGCCCCGTCATACAATCGAGCATACACCAATGTCTCCAACAATTAGATGCTTAAACCTCTCCTACAACTCACACACCCATTTAAACACTCTACCCAAAATCTCTAACCATCAGAACTAGGGCCTAGTCATTTCTGTCGAGAGGGAGGTGCCTCACCACTGAACTAACAACAAAATTCAGTCATTTGATCAAAATGGAAAACTACAAAGAATGATCCACATTTAAAAGATAAGAATAAACTATGGGGAAGATTTTGGGGTAACTCCTATCCACCATGGGGCCCATATAACAAAGTCACAACAACTGGTTCAGCTAGCATAGCAATTTCGATATGGATGACCAAAAGGCAGCCATACAAGTAGAGGTTCTGGGTAATCTAAAGCTTGATTGAACATTGTACATTACATCATTCTCAATACCATTATATATTTTCAAATGAACTCAAAACACGGTAAGTGTAACAAAGTCAAGGTTTTTTTCCCCTTTTGGTGATAGAATCTGAGTTTACCCTCTGCCTCATATGTAATGTACAAGCATGTATCTCTCAATTTAAAAGAATGAGATGAACATACCATGATCAGAACAAAAGAAGCCCTGCCGGCATCTCGAACAATCCAGTTTTGATGAATTGGTCTGATTGTTTGCTATAGATGGGGATGGAGTTGGCTTTTTCTGGCTTGAAACTGCCTTAGTAACCGGTTTCTCTGTTGTATGCTTACCTGTTGTACATCTTCATTGAAAGAAAAGATACCATGAGCAACTGCTATTGGAGAGATACATAATCAAAACATTCAATTAAAGAAACTACGCTGCACATACAGTCATGATCTAATTCCATCTATTCAGGTAAGCGGACTAGACCCACTAGCTCATAAGCCAGTGTAAATGTATCCATGCATTTTTCTCAGGTGCATTTGTCAGAAGATAAGATTCGGGATGATCCTTGCAGAAGGTAAAATCCTTGGGAACTTCTTTCATTGCGGTGTGCAATCTACCATAGCTCGTGTGAGCCCTAGATATACTTTTGTTATAATAACATACTATCCGAAAAAATAAATCTAACATTCAGGACTTAGCGTCTTGAAATTATAAAACGAAGAACGTCACCATTAAAAAAAAATGTACAACGAAGGGCCTGCTGTCAAGAAATTTGGTCAGATCCAGAACTAAGAGCTTCCATAAGCAACTTTTTTTTCATATTTAAAACATCTGAAATTTCAAATGGAGAGGGGTGGGGGGGGGGGTCGGTCTCTTCACACAAGACCTCATTCATCTCCCCAATTAAATCAAGAACAGCACATTTCAGCCTTCCATCCAAGACATGGAATTATCTAATTCTCTTTGAACAGTAAGGCTATGACAAGCTTTTATCCAAGATCCAATCTAAACCCGTGGCAAAGAGCCTAAAATATGATTTCCTAAAAGATATATAAGAATAAAATAAAATTGATCATGAAAGAGAAAAATATTTCAAAGAAGCAAGAATATAAGGATAAGCCTCATACACTCTTAAGCATTCAGAAATGGAGACAATGATTTGAGTAGAACATTCAAAGAAAACTCCAAATCATCCCCACTTTTATGCACCAAATATGGAACCAAACAGGGGTAAAGAGGATTATCTAAGCCAACAAAAATGCTTGTCCAATCTCCACCCTCACTATTCCACATCCAACATAGGCAATAAAAGAAAAGGTTCTAAAAGCTCCCATAGAAACTGTTTTAAACATGCACTTTGTTCAGCCTCAAAGAGCTTCACTTCAATTTTTAAAGCATAATGATCATTAACACAACAAAAAAGTGAGAGCGTACCCAGGAATCCCTAAAAACAAGTTGAAATCATGACTTCTTTGCTTGCAACAACTCCATTCTTTCATACCATCATGAAACAAAGGCTGCAGAAAATGAGAATCACATTATTATTAATGTGTATTGTTTCCTGCCAAAAGAAATTGGAGAATGATTCTAAAAGTAAAAACAAATGGAATTTAATTTTGGACTTACACCCTATAAGGAAGGCAGCAAAAACCATGGTTCCAAGCCGATATATGGATAAAAAAAAGTTCCACCATTAGCATATATGACCAAATAAACATATAGTTGAAGTTCATAATATAAATAAGTGTCTAGTTTCTGATACAGGAATAAGTCATCATGTACAACAATGCTGAAATAAGTACCAACCACTTTCAGTGTTCATAAATGTTCATATCCTTAAATTATTTGTCCAATCTCAATCACCGACCTTCATTTACTTTCAAGGAGTTCATCTTTCTTGCAACAATGTTGACATTCTTTCTCATATTTACATAGATTATACAAAACGCATACTTCAAATTTAAGATGACAACAATCAACCAATCAGCAGTTACCATAATTTGATATGACAAAACCCCCCAACTCATCACTTACAGAACTAAAGAGAATGGGATTGAAACATATGAAAGAATGAATAATCATTATATCATCATTTAATTAATGGAGATCATCAATCCCATACTGATGGGTTAATTTGATGATGATGACATTTTCTAAATCATATTGTTCGATGCTGAGTCAGTCGAGTACGTGAATTTGTTGAGTTAATTAATAATATCCTCATTTGCAGGGGCAATACACACAAGGGGATTCAACCTTAGAATTCTCCTCCTCCTCCTCCTTCTTCTTTTCTGAATCTTTATCCAAAGATCTATGCTGCAATCTTGTAAGGATCCCACATGACTGATCCAGAAGAAAAGGCAAAAAAAGGAATTCCTCTGTTCTCATTGGGAATTGCACTTCCTATGCCCAATGTTTGCAGTAAAGATTATTACTTTCCGAGCAGTACTGTACCATACACCTCTCTCCCGTGCCCTATGTGCAGGACTGCTGATTAATAAATTTGGGTTCATTGCGATTTTCTCCAAAAACTCGTTTTTGGGGTCTTTTGATAATCGAGATGCGGATTTAACTGCTTCTTTCAGGATAAAAATCAAATCTTTGGATCCGTGAAGGGTGTTTCCAGAAGTGGTGCATTCTAAAAAGCTCCATAATCTCAATAGAATTCATCTAAAACCAAACGAGGAAAAACCCCAACAAGCCAAAAGAACAAGAAGAAGCTTGAAAAAAGGAGAAAGAAGAAGAAGAAGAAGATGTATGAATGTTACAGAAGCGTGGTAGGTGCAGGAGCCTTCGGGATTGTCGTCTTCGGAGAACATGGCGTCGCATCCAATCCGCTGGCATCGAACCTTTCCCATCCTTCAATCTTCAAGATGAAAGTAGCAATCGTCTCTCCAATCTCTTGCTTCTTTCTTCTTCACTGTTTCTGGGTTGGGGTTGAAATCCAGCTTGGATTTGGTTCTACACTGAGTCTGAAAGATCCTTCCAGAGAATCGAAAACATAAAAAGAGACTGACAAAACAATGAAAAAGTTTTCAAAACAGTATCTAAGTTTTCGACCTAATATCAAAAAAGGGTTCAGTACCTATTTTATAGGACCAAGGAACCCAAGTTTATCAAGCACCTTTCAAATAGGTCATTGTCATGAAAAAACATCATAGAATAAGTAGGCATATCCTAACCATCTTCTTCAATGATATCCTTCTTTTCGATCTTAGTCTTTTTATACTTTTGCATTCTAATAAACTGAATTACACACAATTTATTCATAGAAAAAATCAAAGCAATTTTGCTAAAATAAACTCCTGATCTAAATATAAATTACAACCGTAACAGATCTCAATTGTAATTTAATAACAATAACAAAACCTAATCGGATTAGGATCATTGGCCCAAACCCTCTAGTGTGTGCGAGATTTCATCAGCCTAAACACCTCCACTATTTTGATGTAATATTCTAATACTTATCCAATTTGTATCTTCTTTTCGTTTTTCTAAGGATGATGGGCCTCAAAAGATAGACTAATGCCAATTGTTGTTTCAAAAGACTTATGTGAAACAAAATGCCTTTTTTTAGTAGAATAGAATTTTTTTAACCCTTCTTGATATTAGATCAAAACTTGGGGGTGATTTTGAGATTTTTTTTCCCTAAACAAAAGTTTGCATTTTCCAATCAACTATCAAAATAATTGAAAACACAACATATAAATCGGGAGAGAAAAAGTGCCTCATCATGGCTTCAACAGTTGCTAGTATTACTCATTTAGCCCCCAAAATAGCAAACTAGTGAACTAATTTTGAAGGGGTTTTTATGACAAAATTACTCTTAAGCCCTGATCATATTGTTTAGTAAAAAAAAAGACAAAAATGATGAATTAGGGTGCCGTACTTTTTTTAAAAACAAAGCTGCCCACCGAGTGATATCATTACGTCTTTTTTTTTTTAATCAAATTGAGACATTTTTTATATGTACCTATCTAGGACTGATTCTACAAGTTTACCCCAAATCGTGTATAAATTTGACATAAAAAAATTAAAAAGTGGGTGACAATATCAACACCCATATCAGTAAAAATATAGATATGTGGAAGATTAGGTGCTTTCCTACATTCAAATTCAGTCATTGTGATGAATGTGTACCTATTTAGGACTCACTCAATAGTTGTTTTCCAATTAGGATGAAAAAAAAATTCAAAAAATATAAATTGGGCGACAATATCGACAACCGGTGGGCAATTTTGTCCAAAAAAAAAAGTACACCATACTAATTCTGTCATTTTTGTGTTTTTATTCACTAAACTGTATTGTCAGGTTTTAAGAATTATTTTTTTTTTTAATCCCAAATTTCAATTACAACATTGCAATCGGTTAGTTGCTATTTGATAAATCCAACTTAATATAAATGGTTGATATGGAAGGAACCCTTCATTGAGTGACCTCAAGATCTGCATCATCCCCACTGCCCATCCAAAAAGGGCGGTGGTGTTCTTTTTATAAGATCAAGTTCTGAAGGTGAGGGCTGTACTTGGGCAAGGCCCATCTGGTCCGGTCCGACCCATTGCTGAAGGAAATCTTCCTTG
The DNA here is from genome assembly GCA_003546025.1 of Camphora micrantha. Lineage (NCBI taxonomy): Eukaryota > Viridiplantae > Streptophyta > Magnoliopsida > Laurales > Lauraceae > Camphora > Camphora micrantha. Next base: position 23,073,306 of record QPKB01000006.1, on the reverse strand, counting down.
GCATTGAAAATTGGACACATGTCCAACCTGCAGGATGCATATTTTTTTCATCTCAAATCGAAGAGACCATGAATGCTTCTCTTTGCATGTTTTCTCCTCTTTGTTATGAATAGGAGACGGTAGGGAAAATTCAATATATACGAGCGATCATTGATCGATTAATCCAAGTTGTTAAAATTGTGGGGCATGATCTCGTGCAATCAACATCCTCACAAGGACCTTGTTGCTGAAATTCTATGTGCATGGTCCACCCACATAGGCACTTAGTGGTTCATAGTCCAGGCAGCTACCAACACATTGGCACCTAATGGTCCATAGTCCAGGCAACATAGGCCTTCAGCTACCAAGTTGAGTGATGGTTTTGACACGGGAATTCATTTTGAGAGTTGGGAGGCATTTTCTGCATTTCTTGTGAAATGCAGATACATGCACAAAGGTGGATAACCATATTCTGCAGTCTGAGATGAGGTATAAATACATTTCACTTTAGGGATGGTTTCCCTAAAGTCATAAAAAATAAAGTTTTCAGAAGTCCATGAAAAAACACAATCAGTTCCCAAGAACATACATCACTTCCCTCGTTGATTCCAGTTGACTCACCCAACCCAGTTGCTGAAACCCAACACTTTTGAGGCCTATAGGAACAGCAAAGGTAGAGAAAAGGAAACCGTTGCCGCTTTAGCATAAGACTAAGGGATGGTGACAATTAGCCATCAACTTCAGAAGATGAAGATGGAGGGAGTTGGACGATGGTAGAAAAGGAAAACTTGGGTGGCAGAATCACTAGCGGATCGTCCCCCGCAAGCTTCAACCATGCCATCCCCAATGCATATCCTAAAGCCCGTGCGACTGGAAGTGCCACGGCATTGCCAATTTGACGGTATCTGCAAGGACAGAAGGTGAAAATTAGTACATGACAAATGCATCGCAAAGAAATATTTAGACAATCGGAAAAAGAAGGCCAGAAAATAAATGACTTAAAATCAAATACAAGCTTTAACACAAGACAATGGCATGGATGCATGGGCGTTCTCTAAGTTTTATATAAAGTAACATGATGCTTGACATGAAGATGAGAGTCGTACATATATGGTTTAAAACACACCAATGTCTGAGAAAATGGAGAATGGACATCACACTTCCAAGGAAATCAGGGAGTAAACATCAGTTGCTCAAAAAGCCTTCAGAAACAAATGAGGGAAGAAAATTTATGAAATCAAAATACAAACATGCATAAGGTACCTTTCTTTAACCGTCCCACAGAGCTTATAATAATCATGAAAGCCTTGCAGTCTTGCACACTCACGCACGGTGAGGACCCTATCTTGAACTGGATGTAAAACAGTCTTGAAGAAAATTCCATAATTAATGAATAGGTAAAGTATTGATTCAGTACTAATCAAATCTAGAGATGAGATACCTGGTTGTGAGAGTCCACTCTAGTGAAGACAGTCGCCACAGTTTCATCCCACCATAATCGTCCAAAAGGTCTACATGAATTTTAAAAATTATTGGATACAATATTCACAAAAATATGAACACAAAATGGTCTGGATTGGCAAACGTACTTTCTAGACTTTCCCTCTTCAAATGTCATCGCATAGTCCGGTACCTAGATATAAAGCAACAGAATGTGGGAAAGCTTTAGTCAACATTTATCTTGGATAATGATACACACACATTGAGCCCTGAATTTTAATCATGTTTATCAATAAAATACTGTTACAATGAAGACACTTTTCTCTGGCAAAACTAGAAAACAACAAAAACAATCCACTATACAGAACGAACACACAGACTCGGACTGTGTTAAAGCGGAACCTGTCAATCAAGGCCCAATCTTGCAGGCCCATTTGGGCCCAATTAATATATTTTGCCAACTGTCAAGGCACATGTGTACATACCTTATTTGTTAGCTAGGAATTTTGGATATGAGATTGTATTGCCTTAATTGAGGAATGATTAGATACAGTAATTAGGGCAATCAGCCCCTATATAATGATATCCAGTCGACCTTGGGCCGGTTTGGCACTTTACTAATACAATAAAAGTCACATAAAAGCCTCATTTTTCAGACAAGATGTCACATTAAATGCACTTTATTCAAAACTCTCCTCGTCTTTTTCATACAAAAAGTCAAAAATCAACTACCTTTACCCAAAAAAAGAACCTCCACTCTTCCATACAAAAAGTTAAAAAAATTCCATAACAAACAACTAAAAATAAATACCATCATCACCCACTTATATTTTACTTTATTCAAAATCAATTTTAATTAACTTGGCTCTCAGTAGAGTTACCAAACTGCCCTAAGTGACACGACATTCACCGTGTTCCTCATTGGGACACGACATTCACCATCTCTTTCTCTCTGTTATGTTTTGTATTTCATGTTCCTCATTGAAACACGACATTCAGCACCATCTCTCTCTCTTATATGTTTTGTATTTCATATCCCTCTAAATGTCATGGTATCACTATCAGAGATAAAGTAAGTTTTTATTGTAAGAGCCTGAGTTTTCTTCCTCGTCTCTGTTTGACAAAGTTTTCTCTTCCGACGAGATTTACTCATCCACTCATTTGCTCACGTGAAACATCTCTCCCGACGAGATTTACTCGTCCAGTAAGTGAAGCATCAGAGATTTCCAGCCCTGACGAGATTATCAAGCAGGGATATATCACGGTGGGTCCCACAGATCAGAGATCTGTCATCTGCGATATCAGCCAGCCGCGGTCGCCCCTTTATTATGGTATTATTAACTATTTTTCTATATATATATATATTTTTTTTATTTTTTTTTTGGAGCTCCTTAAGGTTAGTGTTTGCAAATTCTTCCTGCTGTTCGACAGTTTTTTCAAACTGATTTCTTCCAAGTTGAATTATATTGCGGTGGACCATTAGATCTGGATGAGAATTGGCTGCTAAGTGTTGATTTACATAGGATCAATACTTCTTGGTTTGGTTTTCGAATTTGCATCCTCAGTTGAGCACAGCGACTCAACCAACACTAAAATAGTGGGTCGCCCAGCCCTGTTTTATTTGGCAGCATCATCAAAATTTTATTTTCTGCCATTCTTACTAATCTGTTAGTAATGGAAAAATCCGAAATTATCCTGGTTCGTTTTGATGGCAAAAATTATACCTCTTGCGCCTTCCAATTTCAAGTTTACTTGGAAGGCAGAGAACTCTAGGGATACATTTATAGATCTGAGATTAAGATGAAAAGAAGATTTTAGCTTGGAAGGCTAAGGATGCTAAAATCAAAACATGGTTACCGGGCTCTGTTTAACCACATTTCATCCTCAGTCTGAAACCGTGTAAAACTGCCCGTGAAATGTGGGAATATCTTAAAAAGATTTATCAAGAAGGCAATGACGCCCGCCAATTCCAATTGGAACTTGAAATTTCTCAAGTCACACAAGGCACCCTGTCTATTCAAGATTATTACAATGGTTTTCGAAGACTGTGGTTTGAATATGATGAAATCAAGTTTACCACCGTGTCTGAAGCACTGCTACCCAAATTACTTACCTTACAACAAAACAGCCATCAGGACCTGTTACTCATTAAACTCTGTCCTAAATTTGAGACAGTTAAATCAAACTTGATGAGTTAGGTTTCTCTTCCTAGCTTAGATGACCGTCTTCAGGAACTTCTACGGAAAGAATAACGCCTGATTACGAAAACCTACTCTTGAACAACATAACTCCACTGAGGCTCTACTTGCCTATGTTGCTAAAACTAGACCAACTCCTCGGGACATCAATAAAATGTTATGCTATAACTGTCAAATATATGGTCATTATGCAAATCAATACATGCTGAAAATCTGTAAATATTATAAGGCCATTGTTCACATTCTTGAAGAATGTCGAAGAAGGCTCGCAATTCTGCTTCTCGCACCTATGTGGAGTCAGCTCCTACTGCTTACACAGTTGCCACTCCACAATAGGCAACTTCTGACTTCAGTGGTTCTCTATCGTTTGATTCTTCATCACAGCCTGGTTCCTCATCACAATCAATGTCATCAGTTCCTCTCACTCAGGATATGGTAAATCAAATGATCATCAATGCCTTGTCATCTATGAGCATTTCAGGTACTAGTTCATCTCTTTATTATACATGGTATTTAGATTCAGGTGCTAGTAATAATATGACCTCTTCACCCACAAAATTACATAATGTTGTTTCTTACACTTGCAATCTTACTGTTCAAGTTGCCAATGAGGATCACCTTCCCATAATCTCCGTTGGTAATGCCCATGGCTCTTTACCATTAATCAATGTTTTTTTGTCCCCTCATCTTGCTACCAATTTAGTTTCCGTGGGTCAACTAGTTGAGAATAATTACAATGTCTCAGTTTCTTCTTCTGATTGTGTTGTGCAGAACCAGGAGTCGGGGGAAGTGATCACGAAGGGGCCTAAACTTGGCATACTTTTTTCCCTACCAGTGTCCACATTTATTAAGAATAAACCTTTGCATCAATTGTTTTTTTTACTTCAGAATAATTCTCGGTTGTGCAATAATAGACTTGGCCATCCGAATGCTGCTACGTTGTCTACTTTATTTCAAATTGGATTATTAAATAAACCTATTGATTCTGTTTCATTTGAGTGTGATGCTTGTAAATTAGGAAAAAGTAAAAGTTTACATTTTTCTCACTCTACAACATGGAGTTATGAATGTTTTGACTTAATCCAAAGTGATGTTTGGGGCATTAATCCTAACATTTCTCATGGTCATTTCAAATACTTTATTACGTTTATTAATGACTACAGCAGGTTTACTTGGGTTTATTTGTTGCGTTCAAAATCTGATGTTCTTGATGCATATAAATTTTTTGTTACCTATGTTGAAAGCCAATTTTCCAAATGCATTAAAACTTTGCGATCAGATTCGGGGGGGAGTATGTCTCCACTAATTTTCAATCTTTCCTAAAGGCTAGAATTCTATCTCAACGTACCTGTCCGTATACTCTACAACAAAATGGAGTCCTGGAACGGAAAAACAGGCACCTCCTTAATGTCACTAGAACACTTCTCATTGAATCATCCGTTCCTCCTTATTTTTGGATTGAAGCTCTCACCATTGCAATGCATCTCATAAACCGTCTTCCATCACCTACCATTTCTCAATTAACACCGCATTTTAAACTGTTTGGTCACCATCCTTCGTGTGATCATCTACATACCTTTGGGTGTGTTTGCTTCGAGGTGCAATTAACACCGCATTTTAAACTGTTGGGTCCCATGCATTATTTTTTGAGGCTTAGAGGTGTATCAATCTCCCAAAGGCCTGTTTATTAATCAACATAAACACGCGATAGATCTTATCAAGTTCGCTGATCTCAATGACTCTTCGTCCGTTGATACGCCACTAGAGGTCAATCCTAAGTTGAGTAAAGATAATAGCGATTTTCTTCCTGATCCACATACATACCGACGGCTCGTGGACAGTCTTGTCTATCTCACCTTTACTAGACCCGACATATCTTATTCTGTCAATCTTGTCAGCCAATTCATGACATCTCCTCGATACCTTCATCTAACGGCCGTGAAGCGCATTATCTGGTATTTGTTGGGCATTGTCACTCGTATTTATATTATCCCAAGGATAATCGGTTACATCTGACAACTTATGCAAATGCTGACTGGGCAGGCTGTCTGGATACATGACGCTCCGCTACTGGTTGGTACATGTACCTTGGCAATTCTCTCATTTCTTGGAAATGCAAGAAACAAGAACAGGTTTCCAAATCATCCACAGAGGTTGAATATCGGGCCATATCCTTTGCCTGTTCTGAAATCTTATGACTTAGGGGACTTCTTTCGGAACTCGGATTTGCACAGACCTCTCCCACTTCATTGAATACAGATAATAGTGGGGCAATCAGAATCACTAACAATTATGTTCTTCGTGAACGCACCAAACATATCAAAATTGACTGTTGAATAAAGATAATAGTGGGGCAATCAGAATCACTGAAAATCATGTTCTTCGCGAATGCACTAAACATATCAAAGTTGATTGCCATTTTATTCGATACGAATATAAGCGTGATGTCATTAGTCTACCTCATGTCCCTACCGAGTTTTAGTTTGCAAATATCTTCACTAAGGGATTCCCTCGACTCCTCGACATCAGTTTCTTGTCTCCAAATTGTTGCTTTATGACTCCCCATCATCAATTTGAGGGGGGTGTCAATCAAAGCCCAATCTCGCAGGCCCATTTAGGCCCAATTAATGTATTTTGCCATTAGTCAAAGGACATGTGTACATACCTTATTTGTTAGCTAGGATTTTGGATCTGAGATTGTATTGCCTTAATTGAGGCATGATTAGATACTGTAATTAGGGCAATCAGCCCCTATATAATGACACCCAGTCGACTCTTAAGGGACACGACATTCACCATCTCTTTCTCTCTTTTATGTTTTGTATTTCATGTCCCTCTAAATGTCAGAACCCCCTTGAATTAAAGGTGGGTACTAAAAATCGCAAACAACTTCCATGCCAGATGCCCTTAGGAGACCAAAACTCTATACTAAAATATCTTGTTTTGAGGAATGATCCCTAAATCCATTTAGTGTCATGCTCAAAGGAGGTCGGATAACGAAGATAATAAGATGAAGAGGAGAAGAATACAAGGGAGGAAATAAGTTAATGAAATAGGCAATGCATACCCAGACTCATAAGCCAAATAGAAATGAAGATCAACAATAAACATTGGAGAAAGTTACCCTCCAAAAAGAAAAAAAAAAAAAAACTGTGCATGAATTTGAATAAACCAGTGCTCACCAATGGCTTTCCAGAAGGTAATAACACCCTTTCTCCTGTTGGGTCCAACATGACCTTATTGTCCGCTCCAATAACAACACCAGGAAAATCCCTAAAACTTGCTCCCTAATGATTAAGAAGGGGATTCAGAAATCACATAAAGGTCTCAAAAATCTACTAATATATACGTAAAAGGCATCTTATCTAACCAACCTTTCTTCGTGGGACTTCACAGGCCCGGCAATAATCATCCTCATTTAATTGAATAGGACGATGATCATATAGTACAGATTTTTTAATCTCTTTTTCACCATGTGACATGGAACTTGTCGTCTCTAGAGAAAAGGAAAAAACAAAAAGATAACTTGTCAAAACCAGGTTTCCAAATCTATCCAATGCACCAGTTAGTCTAGAGTGTATAGATGTTTGTAGGGATGTAAGTGGGGCAGGTTCACTTACGTACATGTCAGATCAAATCTGGACTGATAACCAAAGGGCGAAAGACTATGGACCTGAACCCGGACTTGATTGTCAACTGGAAACAAAATCAGGGTCCATACAAGTATTCTATGGGTTGGGTCCTTCGGGTAAATGCATGGCCATTATCATCCCTAGTTCATCCTCTTGGTCTAAAAGGCTGGGCCCAAGCCCAAGCACACATTTATATATCATTAACTCTTAAACCCAGTCATACATTCAGGTATTGGTCGCCATTAGACCTGAACCAATGCCGAGGGCCCATAACTGTGGACCCAATTGCAAAGACAGTTGTCTTTCTGGAATCAGGATCGATAACATAATTTTTCAAGACAGATCCTTTAAGCAATCTAATAAATGGACACTCAATTCCCATCCTTAGATGTTCACATTGGTAAAATAATAATAACTTTTGGCATGGTATAAAAGATAGGGTGAAATTGAGCACAAACAAAAACAAAATATCGAGTCTATAGGATGCTAAGATAATAAGACAAATAGTACAATACAATCACTATTTCTCTGAGTTATTTTTCATGTGGGCCCAGGGCCTCTTTTGGACTTCCGTACTGCATCACTTTATTAGAAGCTCAAGCCTCAAAGTTGTCAAAATCCTAGCCATTAATCAAGTGGGATGGGTGAGAAAATTTGCATTATCAATTAAATGGCCTACAGAACTTAAATGAGAGTAACTTGGATTAATGATAATTCCTGAGGAAGTAATGAGCGTGAAGGGCTTAGATTGGTCACAACAAGGGCCAGGTGGGCCCCACATGCCAAATTATTCCAAGCATTGGAAAATTCCATCTTTTCCTAGAATTTCGCATGTGTATTGCTTGATATACGTGAAAGTTTGGAAGATAAACATTCAAAAAGAAACAAAAGTTCAAAAGTTAAAAAAAAAAATGTTCTAGCAACCATACTGAACTTAAAGCATGAAGATAGCAAGTCATTATCACATGTCATTCTTAAACCTTTTTCACTACTAGCAGGGGCAGAACCACAAGTTTTTAAAAACCTCCTAAATTTTTCATCAACTTTATCAATTTTTTACATATGCTTCTCCCAGTCCTCTCCTTTCGCCACAGTGCACTCCAAGTAAAACTTCCTCCAGGGACAAGATGTCTATTTAGAATTTCATGACTCCACCCAATGTGAGTGTTGTGGATTCTAATGCAAGTTATATAAGCTGATCCAGCCAGGCCAGTGGTCCAAATTTAGGACCCAAGAGGGGATTTTGCGATTGGAGGTCCAAAGCCAAAGGAGCCCTCTCTTCCTTAGAATTTCATTATCCATTTATTTCTTTTTATTTTTAATGAGTTGTTATTAGTACTCTTCATTAGGAGACTGATTAGATAGGGACATGGTTTCCTATTTTCACTAGAAGTCTTTTGAATGTATCCCTTTTATATATGGGGATGTAAAGTAATAGAAAGGACAGTTGGAAATACAAATAACTTTATTCTCTTATGTAGATTGCTTTGCGTTGTAAAAAAGTGAAGTCTCTAGAAAACCTAGTTTTCATGCTTTAGCACTTACCATGGGATCGAACAAGCCTTTATAGGGCTTGCATCAAATCAGGTATCAGATCTATAAGGTCCTGACCCTTAATGTGTACAATTAGTGTTAATTAATTGTGTTTAGTTGTTAGTTAGGCAGGGCTAGATGGTGTTCAGTTAGTTTTGAGTGTTAGCATGCCTTCCTGAGAAGTTTCGAGAGCTTTCAGACCAAGTTTGGTACTTGGAAAGGATTAGTTTGGATTTCGGGGAAGTTCAAGGGTATTTTGGGAATTTCATAAAATTACCAATTTTGGTTCAGTAGATAGTCCAATTTATTCCAAGAAGCTTTCGTGTTTGACTCGTGACCATTTGATGTCTAAAAACCCCTCATTTCATCACCTCTCTCTTAAGTTGGGACAGTCATTTTCTCAAAAGTTGAGTATTCTCTCGAAGACTCAAAAAATCTCTGTTTTGGGTTTGTTGGAAAGATAATTTAATTTTGAGAAACTTTTGTTCTTGGATCGAATCAATCTACAGTCCCAAAGTCCTTTGTTTAAATGATTCAAATTTGACTTGAATGAGGACATAGAGTTCTGAGAAGCTGAATCCATATATGCGCTTGTCGACTGTTTCCCTCTTCATTCCTGCATTTCCAGCTGAGTTTTCTCATTTCCTTTTCTTTCTTCTCTCTTCCTCCATGCTGTTGGTGAAGATTTAGAGCCCACTTCACTGAACCGAGGCCACCATCATCTTCTCCTCACTCTCTCCTCTCCATTGGTCACCATTTTCATGGGAATCAAGCTTGGCCACCCCTCCCACTGCTGAATCCGTTTCAGTTGGGCTACTTTCAGGTGAGGAATCTTTCCCAACTCATAGTATGTTAATTAGGACCCCATCCTAGCCCCATATCTTGACATGCAAGCCCCTCTTCTTTCTTTCATAGTTTATGAGATTTTTGGGGGCTTTGTGTAGGTTTTGAGGTTTTTTAGCGAGAGGACTGTTCACAGATATAATTAAGGAGTTCTTGAGTTGGTTTGTGACCTATAGAAGCCAAGGCAAGTGGTTAATGTGAATCTCATAACCTGCATGCAAGCATTTTGTTGATTTCCATTTCTACTCGCTTGTGCCAGAAATCCAACTCCAAGCTAATGTTTGTTTGGCTTAATTTGTAATTGATTTAGTGTTAAGATTAGTGTGGTTAATTTTTGTTAAAAAGAGCCTCAATAATTGGGGTAAAAAAATTCCCCAAAAGATTGGCTAAATAAGTGGGAAAAATTGCATAAATATGCCCAATTACGCTTCTGTTCGGACATGATCTTCACAGTGCAATCGGACATAGACCTGAGAGCCGATGCCCGAGCATTGAATGTCCAATCAGACAGGGACCCCTCTGTTTTGGGCCCAGTTTTCTATGTAGTTTGAGGCCCTTCCCTGCACTCCTTTGGTTGATGTTTTTGGGACTTGGGCAAGCAATTGTGGGCCATCGTTTGCACCCTCCAATTGATGGGGAACTAAAACCCCTGATTCTATGAGTTAGAATCACGGACTTTCGAACTTGGCTAGTGACTTGCAAACCGGACTCACGCAATACGTGGACTCGGACCTACAAGGGGTAATGTTTTAGCTGATCGTCACCTCTGGGATTGTCAAGAGACATGTGTGATGCGATACCAAGTCAAGTATATGCAAGTTTAGAGTTTTGAATGTCCAACACCATAAGACTATCAAGGTACTTGATATTCCGAAAGGCGGACCCTAAGAGAGCATAAAGGCGAATGGTGCTGTTTTTGCATGTTGTATACTGGTATATTCGTGTGCGTTGCCCATGCACTTCTGCTTAGTGTAGTTTGTACCGCCTGTTGTACCCGTGACCACCCGACCTTAACTTAGCTAACTTGGTTTATTTGAGTCATGCCCTAGGACTTGGTGTGCATTGTAATGCCACCTCCTCATTCGGATGACAGGATCCATGGTTGCGGCTTACTTGAGTCGGTGAGCATGCCTTTAATGCAAGCTACCTTCCTAGTTTCCCAAATTCGACTTCTACCATTTTCACCCATTCGGGGCTACCCATTTCTAGTCGAAATGTTGCCTATTTGTACTTTAATTGTTTAAGCTAGTTTGGTCTCGTCTGATCATGTATATTTGTTAGTCTAGTCTAGTCTTACTCGTTTAACTTGCTCATTTGCCTGGTCTTTAGTCTTGTCTGTCTAGTGTACTAGTTACTAGTCTTGCCCGATGCTTGTTCGATTTTGCTAGTTTAGGACTCGAAAAGGACTGCTTGCTGTGGACCAATAATCTTAGCTGGTTTTAATCGGTACTTGAAGTAGTTTCCTTTCTCTTTTTTTATCTCCCTTGATTCGGAGTTTGTTTAGTTCTTTTTACTTGGATTCTGGAGTCGGCACCACCTAGCTTTGATCCTGACAAGTCGAACCCGGTTGTGGCTGGATTTTTTTATTACTAGTTTGCAAGCTTCAGCATAACCCTCGAAAGTGGCACAGAGTCACTTGGTACCATATCTGATTACCGGATGGCCATATGGATATTTATATTTACTCCTATAGGAGTTTCTCTTGATACCCCTTGATATTTTCTCGATTACTCAATGACTCATTAACTCGCTCTCGGCCATGAACGCGGTTTGCAATCAGGGTTGCCACTTAGCCACGTGGATGCCATATTTGCTTTTAGTATAACATGTTTAGTTTTGTTACTCATGCTTACTCATATTGCACTACCATGCCTTGTTATACTCTTTATTTGGAATTCTGCAACCTTACCTGCCTTTCTATTCTTTTATCTATGTACATGATTTGCTAGTTATATTAACTGCAATGCAAGGCATTTGTCTAATACTACACTTGGTACTTAGGTAACAAATCCCCTACCCATGCGCAGGCACTTACGGTGGTCCAAGAGGAACTACAGGGTCTAAGGGAGTGGAGCGTTGCCGATGTGATGTATCGGGCTAACGTGAGAGGCTTGTCACTTTTAGCGGAAAGCAGTTTTTTTTTTTAGTGCGGGGGGGTGGGGGGGTTGTGGGGGTGTTATCTGTTGTAGTTTTTGTACATTGGTCGATGTTTTGGTAGGCCTTGTTATTTTGGGTTGTAATTAAACTATCTTTTGTAAATGCATAACTTCAATATCAATCTAAGGAAATGTTGTTTCTTTTTGAGATCCAGTCTGTTATTGCCATCTCATTATTCTATTTATGTACTTATGTTCTCTCATATGGTTTTTTTTTTAATGGTAATGCAAATTTATTAAAAGCTAAACAGCATAGGAGACATATACTGAGAAGCAATAAAGGGAAGCAAAAGGAAAAGAAAGCCAAACCCCAAAGCCACTACTTCCTCAGCAAGCAAAATACAAGGCACAAGCTTCCGCCATGATCCCTCCTGGGTTTGAGGGACCTAATTAGTCTTCACATAACAGAATCCTGTGGGAAACCACCACCATGGGGGGAAAAGTTTCAATTAACCTCCTCCACGGAGGCAGCGCTGCAATTCCACAATGTGGAGTTAGTGCTAATCTGGTCTAGGGCTGTGACAAGAACCTAGGTTGTTGGTGCAATCGTCAAATTTTTGAAGGAGCCCCTAGGTTCTCTGTGATCAAAGATTAGGTCAAGTTTCCTCAATTTGTTGATATAAGGGAGGAAGAAGAACGGCCCGTCAAGAGACCTTCATTCCGAATCATCCTAGTCAAGGTCTTTAAGAGGATAGTCTCAGAAGGATCACTAGGAGTCTCTACGAAAAATTGAATGCCATGGCTTCCATTTGAAGAGGAAACAGAAAGAAAAATGAATGAATGAAAGAGGGAAAGAAGGTTGAAGGCATGAAACCAAAAGAGGATACCACATGTCAGGCTTTTGAAAGTCGCAGCCACCTGCGACATGTGTAAAGCAAGGGCCATGCCACCCGTCTCTGATGCTATATGGTAGGGGTATCAATTGGGCCCTCTTATGTGGATGCCCACCCCAAAAAAGTCCCGCAAAATGAGGGCTTTTATTATTCTTAAAAGGCCCAAGGGCCAAGCTTGGACAAACAAATTGCAAGACCGCCAGTTTAAGGACCGGGCTTGGGTCCCTAGTATTTTTCTTATCTATATATGTGGGTTTATTTAAGCATGATTCTTATGTGATTCTTACATTAATTTTTTATTTTATGCTTATGTGATTTTTCATGTGATTCTATGTATTTTTATGTAAATAAGCCATACCTGATTCTTACAGGGTTTTTTTTGGCAATTGCTTATGTGCATACAGTTGTAGTATATTAATTTTTTATATTCTATGTATTTTTTTATGTAAATAAGCCACACCTGATTCTCACACCACCCCAAACCCCCCACCCACCCCGGGTGGGGCTTATGTGCATGTAGTTATACATGTGGATTTATGATCATGATTCTTATGTGGGTTCTTAATAGCTTGGGATCACTTCTCTTTGGTTTTTAGGTCTAATGTGTAGCCCCGTATTCAGATTCAACTCCAATGGCCGACCTCTTCGATTGGCCACAGCCTGGAAAACAAAGTGCTATAAAATCCCAATGCCTATTGGAGACAAAGTTACTGGACATTTTTTTCTCTTTTTTTTTATATATAGGATCCATGAAGACTCTTAATTTCATGTGGTCCTCAGTGAAGGATCGCCTTTATTTGACAGTCTCTCATGTACCATACATTCTCTTCCATTCAAGTAGTTAATCAAACTTCATTGTATTTGTGTAGATATACTCATTACTAATATTGCACTTAAGACACCACTATAAATAGGCAGGGAGCATTAACCCAAAACAGCTTCTCGAATCTCTTGCTTCCTTGAGTTGTTTCAAGATCCATTTGTTTGTTTTGAATTCAAATCATGAGAATTCAATGCATTTCACTCTATCAAAGGCTTAAAATTGATGAGTTAAAAAACTAGATTTACTAATACAATTAAAAGGTCTACTATTGGATAGGAAATAATTGCCTAACCATCACCCTACTAAATCAGATTGTAGTAAAGTGAGATTTACATCTACTGCCTGCTGCTTGCATTGCATTGACAGTCCCAAGTTTGACTAAAGGATGGTTAACATGAGGTTTACACTCAATGCCTGGTGGCAGTATAAAAATTTGGAAAATTGATTTTCTTCTCTTCAGGCCCTGGGTCGTGCCAAGCCCTAGCCTACGAGGGATGGGTGAGGGCCAAGGCATTGCAAACCCTTTGTGGCTTGCTCCGGGCCTAGCCCAAATATGTTGAGGGTAGGGCTTGAACAATCGCGGGTCCGGCCCGGCCCGGCCTTGGCCTTTGACAGCCCTACTATATGGGCCTCTTCAGGCATGTAGGTCAGTGTCTGGAACAACGTATTGTAAGCACCGCCACCACCTCCTTGGTTATTAGGCTAAGCAAGAAGGCAAAACGAAGCCATCCAGCAGCAGTCTGTGAGTTCTTGACCCAGGTAGGGTTAGTTCAAGTCAACCCAGACCCAGCATCAAAATACCATCTATCAATAGCGGGTTGGCCTTGTGGATAAGGCGCCTGCTCGAGACCTGGGGGGAGCCCTTTACGTCCTATGTCCTGGCCACTGGGCCAACCGAGCAATAAAAAATAGGAGTACTGACAGCGGTCAACCATTGACCAAATTGGATAGCCACAACTATTTTGCATTTTCTAGTGCCATCTAGACTTGGACTTTTAATCTTTTTTCGCCTGTGCACTCCTAAGACAAGATCTTCCTACCGAGTTCGTCCATTGAATTTTTAGTTATTTGCTGACTATTTAAGAAAATGCCTTCCAAGAAACCAGTGAAGATGACCTTTTTTTACCCCAAAACAAATGAGCCGATCTCTGATCTAACACAAGAAGCATATTAACTTAGAACGGGACATAACTAGTCATCCACAAATGACTGTTCCCGAGCAAAGTCAAAAGTTTAAGAAGAAGAAGAACATGCGACAAAATAAACAAAAGACTAGATAGAGAACACTTGTGAATATGTTTTAAAAAATGTTCACAAAATCCAATAATAATGATAAATATGCAACTAAAGTCTTTTAGTGACGTATGGGACCAAAATATCATCAAAATCATACAAAGAGTAACATTTTACGATCAGTCTATATGGAAGATAAAATTGTTATGCGCTACCAAATAAGGGGTTACTTAAGTTTAAACACTAAACATCGCAACTATCTTCTACAATAAGAAAAAGTAGAAATAAAATTAGTCAAAAAGAACTGCAATCTTACAAATTTACTAACCATCTTTTGTTGATCTAATGTATCTCTGGAACTCAGTCTCTGGATCTTTTCCATAGGGCATCTCATCGCGAATTTCACTATTTGTGACCTAAAGAAGCAAGTAAATTAGCAGCCCAAAGCAAATAAAAGTATTAAATATCAATCAGGATGATATAATAGGTTTACAATTGGAAGGTCAGAAATAGCATCACTAAGAAGAAGTGCTCTTTCCAATTCTCTGGGCTGCTCTTCATCATAAGCAACAATATTACGCTGCAATAAGGAAGTTAAATTACTCAATAATAAGGAAACAGATCAATCTTTATCAATAAAGATAATCAACCATTGGGAATACCTCAAACTCACTTGGAGCACCGCCCCTTAAAACCACATCATGAGTGGGGAGTGGAAATTGAGGTAGCCTCTGCAAGAAAAAAAAAATGCACATATATGTTTTAGTATGTAATGATTTGAAATAAACAACCAAGATCACAATACCATAACTTACCTCATGAGGATGAGCCCCCCATAAGAAAACACGCAATCGGAACTGTGGAAGACCATAACAACCAGCAGCCATAATTCCAAGCCTTGCTTGGTAATTCATACTAACTAACTGACTTAGTGCATATCGTCCGAGGTATCCATTAGCAAATTTCAATATGTCAACCACATTTTCCATTAAAACATACTTGGGCTGCAAAAACTTCACTATATCCATGAAAACAATTATTTGACGATTCCTGTCATCATCAAGTGGTGCATCAATATTTCTGTAGCGATTAACACCACTAATCCCTTGGCATGGAGGGCCGCCACATACAACATCGACATCTCCCTGAAATTTCGATTCACTTAGAAGAGAGAGCATTTGATTGCACAAAGCCACAAACACTTGTAGAAAAAAGAGTGATGATATATTGATTCATCTATCCAGCAACTATGGGATGCAAATGACTTGAACTTCCATAAGCAGTCTTAATCAAGGATCAAAATATCAGTTGCGGCAAGCATATCGGCGCATGTCAGGCAATATGGATTGGTTGCAGCGATACACATCGATTATCAGTGTAAATTAAAAATGAGGTAAAAAAAAAACAAGTATTGACCTTGTCTCGGATCATCCATAATGTAGTACCCTCCATACGGATCATACTAAACATGGCTGTACATTGTTGCATGTCGCCTCCAACTCTCCTACATATTGGCCTGTATCAGCTTGTATTCGGCTATATGGGCTGATACACACTGATACTGATGTGAGCAGGGATTTTTTCTATTTTTCAGATATGCCATAGCTGATACTGAGGATATTTTGATCTTTGGTTTTAAACATATGCATACAAGAATTGTAAGAAAAATGGAAATGAAAATAAACTAACAGGAAAGAAAACTTACTGGAAGTGGCAATATCTTTGACTTAAACCCTTCTATTACAAAATCTCGTATTGCGTCCTGACATTTCCTAAGAAAAGCATGTAACACTTAGAGATTAAGTTGATTTAAGTAGCTAATTGACAAAAGATCTTATCATGAGTTTTAAGAAGAATACTTCAACCCCTCAATTGGCTCCCATGTGTCTCCACTTGGTCCGTAACCCTTCCAACGGACCTAATTAAAAGCAATATAAATATCAATTTTTTTTTCTGAACAGTAAAATATCATTATTCATTTCCATCAAATATCATCTGAACTACAACGCAAAAAAAGGAATAATGAAGATTGAACACGGGAGCTCTCTCTCTCTCTCTCTCTCTCTCTCTCTCTCTCTCTCTCTCTCTCTACAGCTTACATAACCAATTACAAAGGTGCTCTTTGCCTACATTTTATGCCCATGTCCAATGCATCAAGCAACCCTCTCAAAAGATAAATGTCTGTCTGTGATTACAATCCCTATAACAAAGCCTATTAGAAACGCTGATTTATTATCTTATGGATAACGGTTGATAATTTTGAAGCTTTGTTGCAATTAATTCGTTGAGCGCACTAGATTTAATCTCAATAACCTTCTTGATTTACGCTGACCAATGGATTTCCAAATTAGTGCTCAATTATCTTCCAAATGGATTCATAACTATGCAATACACCCAATTTGGACCTTCCAAATGAACAGCTGATGCTTGATGAATCAAAACAAACTTGCTTAGATTATGGATCAACTCCAAAGCGCGACATATATAAGTTTCAGATAGGTAGACGCTGCAGGTATTCAATGAACTAAAGAACTGGCTCAAAATGATCCTTTGAAGAAATATACACACTTGCAAGTGGATCAGAAGTACACTTCGGTAGTCATAAAGCACATCACAAATGGTGATTACCTCGTACAATAAATCCAATAAGTGATTTCCCATTTTTCATGATTCATGATTCATTGCTACCTGAAAGCATTTCATATTCATTGTGTGTTGGACACTTGGACTTTTATACCCTGCTGCAGCAGCAGATGGTCCAGATTTCCCAGATGCTGTGTTTCATCAAGCTCTGAATCATTTGGATCAATTTGATTGATCTATCGGGCTTTTGATCCATCTTAATCGGTGCCCAATCAAACATAAAGTCTCAAACATAGATTTGAATGGGCATAAACTGGGTTAAAAAAATTGGGTTTAAAAATATCTAAATTTAATGTAGGCCAGAAGCAAACCCAGTTAAGTCCTAATTGAGCCCATATTACTTATTAGACATGAAGAATCGACCTGTGGGTGCACCATTCTAGATGACACCACATGCTTATCAAGTGGGAGCCATAGTCCACTTGGAATGGGACGCCGACTGAGTCATAAATCATAATACACCTATGATTGGCAATTTTGATGACTTCCAAGTGACGAGAGCTTCCTTAACTCAAGGAGCATTACAAGGAAAGAAGATTTAAAACAAGCCAAGTGGAGAGAATTTCTCTCCAACTGGAACATCCAAGTGGGTTCTAAGCCAAAACAACTTTCTATTCTTTATTTCCTTATTAGCTAGATTAGATGGATGGCTAGGATTAAATTTAGGAAAATAGGGTTGTTTTGTTGCAAACACTATTTATGCATTAAGGTTGGATGTCAATGTTGGCTTTTTTTTATTTCTCTTCAATAGAGTGTTGCATGGTTTTGCACATTACTTCTCTTCTCCATTAATACAAGAGTGCGTCTCCAAGGATTGAAGACCAATCAAGTAGGAATTAAGAATTTAGGATGAGCTATTCTATACTTTCTCCTAGTGTTTGCATATTTGGTTGTAAATCCAGTTAGAGTTTGAATTTTTTTTTTTTATTCTCCAAATCAATCAAGATCTATTCGTTTGGCTTCAGTTCGATAGTCCGATTTTGCTAATCAAGACTGCATCAGGTGGAATTAGAGCCAAAGAATCGTATTCAATTGATTTGTGATTTCCATTCTTTGACAATATGTTGCCCCATAAAGGATGTGGTCGTCCACACCAGCATAATGGAAAGAATGATGAGGGAGACCAACAACATCCTCTTGTCCTTGAGATTGAGAAATTACGGCAACAAGTTGAGAATCTGACTCAATGGTTGGAGCGATGAACATCATGATGGTGCAGATCTATGATGATTATCCAAATGACGATGCAGATCTAGCAAATGGAGATTATGATGGTGCACTGATTGATAGTCCAATGGATAATGCAAATCTGATTGATGTTCCATAGATGTTGCAGATTATGTAGATCCTTTCTGGGAAGGAAACTGATAGTCGAATGAGCGGCAGATCCAGATGCAGATTCTAGATGATAGTGGTTGCAAATGTTCCAAAAAGATTCATAGATCACACATGATCAGATTCATCAAGCTCCAAAATTTTGAGAAGATCCAACGGCAAGGATGAAGCCTAAGTGAAGAAGAGAAAACAACAAAAGAGAAGACCTCACGATGCAAGTATCGACTTGAGGTCCATATTTTTCATGCAAGGGAGTTTGACGCAGGAATAGATGTTTCAAATTTCCCAAATTCTGTGTTCAATCAAACTTTGGATCATTTGGATCAATTTAATCAGTTTTATGGGCGTTTGATCCATCTTAATCATGGGCCAATCAAACATAAATTGACCGAATTTGGGTTTAAAAATATCTAAATTTAATGTGGACCCGAAGCAAACCCAATTAAGCCCTAATCGAGCCCATATTGGACGTGACATACACCACTCTAAATGACACCACATGCTCAACAAGTGAGTGGGACCAATAGCCACTCAAAATATGTAAGTGGGACCCATATCCCACTTGGAGTGGCAAGCCCACTGAGTCCAATAACCTAAAATTGGCAATTTCAAGGCTTTCCAAGTAAATAGACCAAGAGAGGATATTAAAAAAAAAAAAAAAAAAAGGCAAGTAGAGAAAATTTCTCTTCAAAGGGGACTTCCAAGTGGATTTTAGCAACTTTCAATTCGTTAGTTTATTTCCTTAGTTAAAGCAATTTGTTGAGTATTGTAAGGATTTAGTTAATAAGATTCTTAATTAGCTATATTAGATGAATGTCTAAGACTAAATTTAGGAAATTAGGGCTGTTTTGTTGCAAACATTATTTAAGCGTTAAGGGTTGGACATCCAAGCTAATCTTTTTCTTATTTTATTTCTCTTCAATAAAGTGTTGTATTTGCTGCACCTTTCTTCTCCTCTCCATCGGTACTAGAGTGTGTCCCCGAAGGATTGAAGGCCAATCAAGTAGGAATTATGGATTTGGGGTGAGATATTTTGTACTTTATCTTGTGCTTGCTTATTTGATTGTAGATCCGGTTAGAGTTTGATCTATCTTTTTAGAGTATCCCAAATCAATTGATATCTATTCATTTGGCTTATATTAGACAGTCCAGTTATGCTAATCGGAACTACGTCACCTAGCCTCCCTCCCCTCTAAACCAAAGGGAAAAAAACACTAATGTTCCCTGAGGGGATAACTGTATAAATGCTTGACTTTGATCTGATGAAGAAGAATACCCCTTTACAATAATAAAAAGAAGCATAAATTACTGTGCAACTGTGCACACCAACAAAATAAAATTAACAATTAGTCCAACATAGTGTAGATTTGCTTCCATGGTTGACAAAGAAGAGACCTTTTTCAATATTTTTAAACAATAAAGACACTATATAAAAACAGCAATTTGTATCAATAATGAAAACTTTGATATGCTTGTAAATTGTAATACCTTAAACTTCAATCCTCGGTTGCCTGTTTTATTAGGATCACCATAGCAAATATCTACCAGCTTTAAGACTTCATATTCCCCAGATGGAACCTTATTATCATGGGATTCCTTTTCAAAATCGTTTATCTTTGATAACCTTAAATTTGATCTTGTCTCTACATCGTTTTCAAATCTTTTGGTAAGTTTCTGCCATTCTTTTAGTAGCTCGAAAAAATCTTCTGCAGATTCATTCCTAACCTACTAAAGCAAGCACGGTACAGTAAGCATCTTTAGTTATCCATATTCCGTACAATAAAATTAGCCAGAATCTCTGAATGTAAAGCAGGCTCATGCTTACTTGTGTCTCTGGATGGTTTAGTTTCACACTCTGACATGCTGCTTCATTAAAATCAACAGCCCATCTCTATGGAAAGATAAGGGTAAGGACTAAGGTAGCAAAAAGATCAAAGTTTAGAAAACTGTCAAATCAGTTAAAAAATGGAGAGAAAATTATCGAAAGAGATTACCGTTACAAGATCTGCGCCTGCAATTTTGGCTCCAAAGCACAATCCAGTTGACATTGCACCACAGCCAGAGTAGAGATCTAGCAGTGCTAGCTCTGCCTTGTTAGATCTATAAATAACAGGTACTTCCTCTAAATAAGGGTTAATGTTAGCACCACCCATATGAACAGTTTCGGTGGAATTGGAGGATAAATCATTGCTTGCCCTGAAATTGTCTGCAATAAAAATAGAGAATAAATTGGCCATATTCAGCATAAGAAAAACTAAAAAATCTGAAGAAAAATTATTATAAGAAATGACAAATTAGTTAAACGGCAGCAATGAATCCAATTATACAATCAAAATCCTAAAATTTGGCCATCTAAACCCCATGAATTTCATGAAAATATACTGTAAACCTGGTTAGATAGGTATCTGTAACATACCCATTAATAGACAGACAGACAATCACAATATGCCCTATAGTAGCTGGGGTATTGCACAAGCAGTTGCATCGGTTATTAATGCTATATGTATTTTTAATTTGAATTTAGATAGCACAGGATCTGCGTGGCAATATCATATGTTTGAGCCCATGTATATCAATAAATGCAGGGACCTGAATGAGGATAAATTAACTAGTTACTGACAAATTTCTGCCTCATATTACTCAAAGCCAACGAGACTTAATGAACTAGCATCCATTTCATTGACGATAACGAGTTACTTACTAGTCACAATGGTATGGAATGTTGAATAGTCCACCGAGTATTTCATGTCATAATAGAAGTCGCATGGGGGAATAGATTTTGCATTTAATGTTGAATCTACCTGCCATCAAAACTGTTAATTAGTTCACTAACAGGCCAAGCATGGATATAAGACAAACAAGTGACATAGGAATACAGGAAAAATACTTTAGAAGGCTGGCAGCAAAAGTATCAAATAAAACTAAGCGTTGGTCAATGTAGATAATTCCAACATGGCAAAAATAGAATGCAAGATGGAGGTTCATGCTAGAAATTACTTGTACAACTTTAACTTTGGAAACAATGCAGTCTAATAAATTAACATTCCTAAGGTCAGAGTAGAACAGGCGCTTCTTGTCATGGAAAGCAGCATGTTCCTTCATAACCTGTAAAAATAGAAGTAACAATAAGAAAATTGTAAGAACCTAGTATTAGATGAAAACAGATCATGAGTCATCACTAAAATACAAAACTATCAAGATTCTCACAGTGTCTTCAGCTCTGAAAAACCATTGCACGCTAAAATAGTACTCTCCTTCCACTGTTTCAAAGAATTCCAAAATCCTGCCAACGTAATTTGGTCCCCTTTCTTCACCCTGAATAACATATTTATTGAAATTATTTTGCTTACATCATTCAAGAGTCAAAATGGCTAGATTCCAAGTAGGAAAAATAAATAAATCAAGCAGTAACTGCATCTATATTGATCTCAATGAGAACCTCCTATTTTTCAATGTGGAGAGAGAGAGAGAGAGAGAGAGAGAGCCCATTTAAAAATTTATTTTTAAAAAAATGTTGATTTGATTAAAGGGAAAAGGGATAGTGACATTTAAGTAGGTGGACTGCAAGTTTAGTGGTTCTGATAGTAGTGGTTCTGATAGCAGGGAGGATGTTATACTCAAAGTTGAAGACATTGAGCATTACTTTTAAAATTGATTGAAGTTATCATTCATACAAATTGAGTACTCACCTTAGCTATTTGGAAGTGTATGATTAAGTTGTATTTTAATTTTCACATCAGCCTATGTTAAGAGCCATTGTAATAAGCTAAACTTGTATCTCCTTGAGTGTAATTGAGACACAATTGAGAGATAAAATCTTTAGGCTTGTAAAGGTTGATGCTTAGCCTAGAAAAGCATTTAGGGAAGGTTATTGCTTGAAAAGCATATAGGAAAGGTTATTGCTTAGCCTAAGAAAAGCATATAGGAAAGGTTATTGCTTAGCCTTAAAAAGCATAAAGAGTGGTTGTAAGGTTGGAGGTGAACCCAAACCTCAAATTGAGTTAGTGGATTGCCGGTGGGGTGTAAGAACACAAGCCGGAGTGGATGTAGGCATTTGGGCCAAACCACTATACATGGCTGTGTTGTGGTGATTCTTGTGGCGTTTGTTTTCTTAGTTTGCTTCCACATGTATATTTTGTTCATCACAAGTGCCTAATTGTTTATAGAAGTTAAAACTTTGAGTAAATTGGCAAAATTTGTCTGGCTCACCCTATTCACCCCCCTCTAAGGTTCGGATCCCGGACTTTCAAAGGTACCTGGAGATTTAATTTGGCGAGTTTTAGATAAAAGGAATGTTCCAAGATGTTATATTGAAATTATTAAAGACATGTATGAAGTAGCAGTAAAGAGTGGAAGAACTACTTGTGGAGAGACAGGGGAGTTCACAGTGATCATAGGCTTGCATCAGAGGTCAGTCCTAAGTCCTTATCTCTTTGCACTAATTATGAATGAGTTAACTGCTCGTCTGCTCATATTCAAGAAGAGGTACCTTGGTGCATATTACTTGCAGATGATATTGTGTTGGTAAATGAATCAAGAGATGGTGTGAATGCAAAACTCGAGAGATGGCGGGAGGCTTTAGAATCCATAGGCTTTAAAATAAGCCATACAATGACGGAATATATGAAATGTAACTTCAATGGGCATATAGAAAGAGCTGAAACTACTGTGAGAATTGAAGACCA
This sequence comes from Camphora micrantha, assembly GCA_003546025.1. Taxonomy (NCBI): domain Eukaryota; kingdom Viridiplantae; phylum Streptophyta; class Magnoliopsida; order Laurales; family Lauraceae; genus Camphora; species Camphora micrantha. The sequence continues at coordinate 23,049,973 of QPKB01000006.1, read as the reverse complement.
TTCGATACCACAAAGTGATTCTTTCCGCTACCTTGGCTCTATAATGAGTAAGGTTGGGGAGATTGATGAAGATGTCAAACATAGGATAAAAGGGGGATGGTTAAAGTGGAGACTTGCTTCTGGAGTGCTCTATGACTGACGAATGCCAACAAGAATGAGGCGAAATTTTACTGGACAGCGACTAGACCACCCAGGACTTATGGAGCAGAATGTTGGCCAATCAAAAAGCAACATATGCACAAAATGGACGTAGAAGAGATGAGCATATTGAGGTGGATGTGTGGTAAAGCTAGGAATGATAAAATTAGAAATGAGCACTTTTGAGAGCATTTAGGAGTAGCAACGATAGGTGATAAAATTAGAAAAACCCGTTTGAGATGGTTTGGGCATATTCAACGTAGCCCGACAACGACACCAATAAGGAAAAGTTTGGTTATGAAGGTTGATGGCCCACCAAGGAGAAGGGGTAGGCCAAAAAGGACGTGGATGGAGGTAGTAAAAATAGATATAAAGAAGTGTAACTTATCTGAGGATTTGACTCAAGATAGATCGAAACGGAGAAACGGAATTCGTGTAGCCAACCACAACATAGTTGGGACAAGACTTTGATGATGATGATGATGGTGTAAATGGTATGTTATACTGTTATCAGAATTCATTTTTTTTCAAATAGTAATATCGTTATATGCCTCTAAAAAACATAATAGTCAAGAGTGTTTCAAGAATAAGAGCCTGATTAAAATTGAAGGTGGAAACTAACACCCATTGCAACATTGAAAGCATGGGACAAATTACAGCCAACCCACAAAAGGCAAAAAAAAAAAAAAAAATGATAAAATATTGAAATAATATTTCTTTCTTGTTTCAAATGTCCTATAAATGTTGTACGGAGGAATGAAAAATTCAACGGGATTTCCTTTGGAATGATTCTATTGAGAGAAGGAAGTATCACCTAGTGAAGTGGGACGTTGTCTGTAATCCTTTGGCTTTAAGGTGGTTTGGGTATTCGGTCGATTGAGAAGGTTAATAAAGCCTTATTGGGGAAATGGTTGTGGAGGATGGGAGGTACAGGTAAAAGTTTGTGGAAAAAGATCCTCTATTGCAAGTATAGGTTGGATAACGGCGGTTGGTGTGTGCCTAGTCAAACTTATAATGTTTCTGACATTTGGAAGTCTATTCTTTCTGTTAAGAAGGAGTTTGATATGTGGGTTCGTTACAGGGTTCATGATGGTAGTCAGGTGAGGTTTTAGCATGATGAATGGTGTGGGCAATCCGGTTTGCATAGTAAGTTTCCTTCTTTGTACTATTTGGATTTGAGGCTGAATGCTCTAGTAACAGATTATTTTTATTCAATGGAGGAGGGAGTTGGTTGGGACTTTTCTTTTCGAAGAAATTTGACAAACACTGAGATTGTTGATTTTGTTCGATTACTTGATTGTCTTGGTAAGTATTATTTTTCAAGTGGCAAATCTGATGTTAGGCTTTGGAAACCAGATGTTAGAGGTCTTTTTTCAATTAAATCTTTTTACAAGGTTTTGTCTGCATTGGATGTAAGAATGGAAGGTTGGCACAATTTTTGGGTTTCCTATGTCCCACCTAGAGTTTTGGCTTTCTGTTGGGTTCGCTAAGCAGCAAAAAATTATAACTATTGACAATCTGCGAAAAAGGAATCATGTTATAATTAATGGTTGCCCCTTATGTTTAAGAGATGAAGAATCGGTGCATCATCTGATGATCCATTGTCCTTTTGCTTACAGAGTTTGGATTATTTCTTTTTAATCTGTTTGATGTGGATTCGGTAATGCCAAAGACGGTTGAAGATCTTTTTCTTCGATGGTGTTTAGGTACCAAGTTTGTTTTGTGGAACGCTTTTATGGAAGGCAATTCCTTATGCTACTTGTTGGAAGCTTTGGAGGGAAAGGAATAACAGAGTCTTCCGCAATCAAAGTAAATCAGTTAAGGAGATTACTCAATCTATTATTTGGACGGTGTCTGAATGGGTTAGTAAGAGTAAGGAGTTTGTTGGCATCTCTCTTGACGATATCAATAGATCTTGGGATCCTTTCCTGAAGGGACGTTGGCGTGATAAAGTAGTGCGAAAAGGTCTTTGGTTGAATCCCCTTACTGGTGTCCTTAAGCTAAATTTTGATGGCAATTATTTTCATGATATTCGACAAGGCAGAATTGGTGGAGTAATTCGGGACTGTGAGGGCAAGGTGATTAGAAACTATTCTGGGCCTGTGGAATCTTTGAATGCAATGCAGTTGAAGTCTATGCTCTGTTGATTGGTTGTCGTGAGTTGCTTAGCTTGGGTGGTAACAATGCAATTGTTATAGGTGATTCTTTTTTAGCTATTCAGTGGGGTTCTGGAAAGGCTTCTCATTCTTGGAGATTGACAGATTTGGTGGAGGAAGTACAGGATATTGCTAAACAGCCTGGAGCATCATTTCATCATATTCATAGAGAGGCAAATGTCATGGTAGATGTTCTTGTAAAGGAGAGAGTTTCACGCTCTTCAATTTTGTTGGATGTCTAGTGGTTTCCTTTTCTTCGTTTTCTCTTTTCGTTTGAGTTTTGGCTAAATTTCGTTGGCTTCTTTGCTTGTAATCTTTGTTGTTCTTTTTTGTGGAAATAAAATTTACTGTTATAAAAAATAAAATTTAATGCAATCATCCTATTTGAGAGTTAGTGAACTAGTTAATTGTTTTGAATGGGTTTGTCTCAAGCACAAGTCTGCTTAAGTGCGACGGACAATAATTTCAATATCCTGAGTAGTTCTAATTCATTTCAAAAAGAGAAGATCATGAACAGAAAAGAAACAAACAAGGTGCTCAAGCCACTTGTAGTAAATACAAAACAACTTGCCTTCACATATGCACAATCCCCAAGTTCAAGGACAGACCCAATAACACTTGCTTGGGCATAATGGCATTTGATATTAAGAACGAGTCCATCTTCATCATCATCTCTAGACCAAAGAATATGCAGACAACATTGAGTAGGAAATTGATAGAAAATAAAGAGAGGAAAAAATATAATATAAGAACAAAAACCAACAAAAAGAATAGTTTAAAAAATTATAGCTTACATGGGGGTCTTGTTCTGGCCCTTACACCCTTTACCCTGCAAAATTAAGGCATACATACTCATTATTGAAGCAGTCTAAATCTTTTGAAAAAGAAAAAGGATATTAAAAAACAAAGACTGATTTCATCCATACCAAGCTCAACTAACCAACTAGAATCAATTTGATCAAAAATTTCAAATATTGAGAAAAGAATAAGAATGGGAATAAGGTTCACATCAATAACTAGAAATTGTCATTATGATTGAAACAGGAAATATAGTTACTCCTATTTATCAAAATAGTTACATATATTAGATGAACAGATGTGTAACTTGGCAGCCCCATTTTGTTGTTAAGTTCTTTATGCTTAACATTTGGATATGGAGGCCCCACCACCTATGGACTACACCAACTCCTATCAGCCAGATCACCCCTTTGTCTAAGTATGCAATAGTGCACAGTTGACAATTATTGGTAGACCTTCTGCCCCTTTGGCCCTTGATCAAAATTCAGGGGATGCAATATGGTCTATCTTGTCATTGTTGATCCCTAAAACAAGAACAGATTTTGCATTACAATAGTACGGCTGATACGTATTGGTGTTGAATCTTTATAACACTATCGCATGACAACGCTACCCAACTATGTCGTTTTATCACAAAAGTTTTGTCCATCTTTTGTCACCTTTTTCTACAAGAGAACTTGAGAGAAAGCTCTCCTAATTCCAGAACCATTCTCTCTCAGATTTTAGCAGATAAACATGAATCAAAGCTCGAATCAACAAACTCAAGATAAAACCACAAAGTTAAGGGAAATAGTGTAAGAAGAAAAAAAAAACAATCCACAAAATATTTATTAGATTCTTTTTGAGCAAAAATTGAAGCAACAGACCAAATATGCAATTCTTTTAGCTGATTGATGAGGGATAAAGGGCCATGGAGTCACACTTTGGTCTTTAATCCATTATAGATAACACCATCGGAAGTGTCACCAAGCTTGGATTTGCACAAAGATCAAGAGAAGAAGCAAAGCCATTTCCACAAAACAATAAGATGTATTCTGCAACTCCAAATGCATTGTAATTTCATCATGTGTTGGTTTTAAGCTTGGATAGGAGTGCATCAAATAGACAGTCGACTTAAAAAATTATTTGAACTCTAACATGAGTTCCATTTTGAAAATTAACTCAAGGCCAGGGCATTCCCAAGAAGCTACACACTGCGATAGAAACAGAAACCATTTAGTGTCAAGTGAACAGGGGCTGGCTACGGCCTTCTTTGTAAGCGACGTGCCTCTAAAAATATGCCTGCAAACAGGATTTAATGGAAAAGAAGAACCCATGAAGTTGACTCCAAAAGGATGGTATGTCTTCAATGACGATGAATAATATGTATTTTATTAGACTGACGCACTTGTAGAAATGAGGTTTATACAGGGTATCCAAATGAAGGACTCAAGGTATAAAATTCTAACTATAACTTTCTAAAGAACCAAGACTCCTTAACTAATGGGAACAGTTCCCTTACAAAATATGGACCATTGAATGAAGAACCACATATCAAATATAATTGAACAATTCCTAAAAGACTGTTGCAAGCACCAAACAAAATAAATAAATAAATAAATAAAAGCCTATATTGGATAGGTTGCGAATGGAAGAAGGATCCCCACCCATATGATAAATGGTTGTACATCGGTGGGAACTGTTGTCTATCCTGGGCCAAATCCTTGGATAGGTTGCGTTAATTCCCACCAAGATGATAAATGGTTGTACATTGTTGGGGACTGAAATCACAGGTATCAGCTGATTAGTATCATCCAATGCAACAGTTCATTTATAAACACAAACCAAAATTTAAGTTGATACCATGATTCTTTTTTAAACATCACAACCAGATCCAGTTTTCAATACTTTAGTTATTCCACATTTTCTTGTGAGAAGGATTGGCAAAAGCTTATCTTGGGTTGTTATGATCAGATTTGTGCATCAAAATGACTTTAGAAGATTCGATTGAAAACAAAAGCAAATACAAAATAATAACTTCAAATATTTCCATGCTAGATAAAACAGAATTCACAATTATCTCGTAAGGGCTTTTAATGAAGGTAGTTTAAGGGTAAGGCAAAATTAGGAAAAGTAAATGAGCTTTTGTCAGGAAAGATGGTCGCCGCATATATGTGGAAAATTTGGGTGTGGGAACAGGATAGATTGCTAGGGGTGAATCAACATATGAAAAGGGGTTGAATCATGAGGAGAATGTCGCCCATAGTAGGAAAGATCTTCTTTGGAGGAGCAGAATTTCTAGTTGGAGAGGGTTCTAAAGTTTGTTTTGGAGAAGACGACAACACGTCAATTGGCATGAAAAGGTCTTAGTTGGTGTCTTTAGGGTTCCAGAGTTTGTTTTGGGAGCACATTGAGAACATTATACTGGGTGGTGTTTTGTAAAGGTGTTTTTGCAAAGCAATGTTTAAAGGTCTTGGGTGGGAAGGTGGTGTGCAATTCTTTTGGGAGGAACCTGTCCAAGTTGGCATTGGTCTAATATGATAACAATGTTACCTTTGCAGGGAGAGACGAATAAAACACAATGGTGTTGGGATTTGTTGGGAGTGCTGAACAGTAAGGTTTTCAAGATCTATTTACTGAGATTTTGCAAGTTCTAACTCATTAGAAGTTGTCTTCAGTTTACACTGGATCCAACCTTGTAAAGATATGTCATTTCGAAGAATTCGGCATCTCGAGACTTAACAATAGAGTCTTTATCTTCAGTGCTGAACGGTAAGGGTTTTCAAGATTTATTTACTGAGATTTTGCAAGTTCTTACTCATTAGAAGTTATCTTCAGTTCACTGGATCCAACCTTGTAAAGATGTCATTTCGAAGAATACGGCATCTTGAGAAGTCTTTATCAAATCCAGGAGAACCTTTATGCATTGCTATGTTCTGCATAACATACAAACCACACTACTGTTTTGTGTCCTAGCTTAGTTCTCTTATGACTGGGGATAGCTACCTAAGCCAAACACCCCACCCCAACTTTAAGATATTGCAAATTGGGAGCTCTACCTTTTTATAAGTCAATGTAGTTTTATTGATTTTCTTAAAGGGAGTCCTATTAAGAATGTGACAAGCTGTCAAGAGGAGCTTCCTGCCACAAGTTCTAGGGGAGTCCTGGACTATTAAGCATTGAGTTTATCATCTCGACTGGTTTTCTATCTTTATTTTCCATTACACCATTCTGGTGTGGCAATAAGAGGCTATTACTTCATGAATTATACCTAGGTTTTTACATGTATCTTCAAATTCGTTAGATAAATACTCTCCTCCTCTATTTGATCTAAGGAATCTAATTTTATTATTTAATTGATTTTCTACTTCTAATTGTTAAATATTAAATTTTTCAAGTGTTTCATGTTTGTGTCTAAACAAGTTATGTATACCTAGAATGGTTATTTATAAAGGTTATAAAATATTTTTAGGAACATCTTTCAACTCTCTTGAAATGTTTTCCTAAGGAGCTTCCTGCCACAAGTTCTAGGGGAGTCCTGGACTATTAAGCATTGAGTTTATCATCTCGACTGGTTTTCTATCTTTATTTTCCATTACACCATTCTGGTGTGGCAAGTAAGAGGCTATTACTTCATGAATTATACCTAGGTTTTTACATGTATCTTCAAATTCGTTAGATAAATACTCTCCTCCTCTATTTGATCTAAGGAATCTAATTTTATTATTTAATTGATTTTCTACTTCTAATTGTTAAATATTAAATTTTTCAAGTGTTTCATGTTTGTGTCTAAACAAGTTATGTGTACCTAGAATGGTTATTTATAAAGGTTATAAAATATTTTTAGGAACATCTTTCAACACTCTTGAAATGTTTTCCAGCGTATTTAGTGGAATACAAATTTCACATATTTTAGGACCTACGTCTGATTTAGGGATTAATCCCAAGTTCATCATGTTTTTCAGTGATGAATAACCTGCATTTCCTAATACAGCATACTAAACATAACATGAGAGACAAGCCTGTACCCTTTGGAAATGTAACCTTTTCCAACAAATATCCCATTTTTCGTAATTACAAATTTAGTTGATTCAAAAACTGATTTGAAACAATTCTTACTCAATACGGAACAGGAAAAATTCATCTAAACTTCGAACACATGAAGAACTTCGGTCAAAACTCTTGACTTGTTAGATGTAGGTGAAGTGAAGTACTACTTTCCCCTAATCAATTACCTTGGTCATAGAGGACTTACCCATGTAGAGTTCATGTCCATCTCCCACCTACTCAAGGAGACGAATGCACCTTGATCACTATATGTGCCCGGTCACACATGTGCCTACCAATCCCTATTGTTGCTTAGGTTCACCTCTACACCATCGTTGCAAAGTTGTTGTTGTTGTTTTTTAGAGGACTTCCCATGTAGAGTTCATGTCCATCTCCCACTTGCTCAAAGAGACGAAAGTGAAATGATGTGAAATAAGAGAATGAAGAAAGAGATGAGAGTTTGGAGAAAACTTGATACCTCAATAGGAGGATCGTCTGTATATTTATAATAACATTATACCCTTAATCAAGGGCTCTAATTATCCTAATCAGTACAATCAGAATAAAGAATAATCAATCTCCTAATCTATACAAGGAAGTAAATAAGAGATAAATCAGTGATACAATCTAAGAAGATTCCACACGTGGGATTTTATATATACAGTTATGTACAATAACTTGATGGGCTGGACCTAGTAGGACTGGGCTGGGCCGGCTGGGCCTAGTGGGCCTAGGCCACCTTATCTTCTATACTCCCCCTCAAATTGATGTGGTAATGCAAAAAACAGCAATTTGCTAGTAAGATCATGATGACGCGGTTTGGGAAGTGCTTTGGTGAAGATATCCGCCAACTGGTCGTGAGTAGAGACATGAGGCAAGGTTTTCTTCCCAGTGACAACATGCTGACGGATGAAATGACAATCAATCTCAATGTGCTTCGTCCGTTCATGAAAGACTGGATTATTAGCAACTCTGGTAGCACTAATATTGTCCTCATGAAGAGGTGTAGAACCACCAACAATGACACCTAATTCACAGAAAAGACGGCGGAGCCAGATGATTTCAGCACTTGCGGACGACATTGCCCGATATTCGGCCTCAGCAGAAGACTTTGACACAGTGGTTTGCTTCTTGCACTTCCACGAAATCAAAGAGTCGCCAAGAAACATACACCAGCCAGCGGTAGATCGCCGAGAATCAGGGCAACCAACCCAGTCGGCATCTGTATACGCTGATAATCGCAGAGAAGTATTAGAAGGGTAGAAGAGACCATGAGAAAGAGTGCCTTTAACATAACGGAGTATGCGCAAAGCAGCAGCAAGGTGGGGTTTGTGAGGATTGCTCACAAATTGGCTAACTATATGAACTGCATGAGAAATATCAGGTCGAGTCATAGTTAAGTAGAGCAAACTACCAACTATCCGCCGAAAAATAGAGGGATCATCTAAGGGAGGGCCATCCTCCGTACTGAGTTTGGTGTTTAATTCCATCGGCGTATCAAAGGTGTGAGCATCATCAAGTCTTACTGAGGTGATTAAATCGGTAGCATATTTACGCTAATGGACCCGAATGCCTGATTTGGTACGCGAAAACTCAAGTCCCAGAAAGTAGGTGAGAGGACCAAGATCCTTCATTCTGAAGTGGTGAGTGAGATGGTCCTTGAGATCCGTAATGCCGGAAATATCATTGCCACTGATAATCATATCATCAACATAGACTAAAAGGAATGTGTAACCCTTCGATGTCCATCGAAGAAAAAGTGAACTGTCAGAATGACTTTGATGAAACCCAGCTTGAAGAATTGCTGCCCGGAATTTATCAAACCAAGCCCTGGGAGCTTGCTTAAGTCCATAAAGAGATTTACGCAACTTGCAAACATGCTGAGGAGGATACGCATATCCCGGAGGAGGTTTCAAGTAGACAGTCTCTTTCAAATCGCCATGAAGAAAGGCATTTTTGACATCCATTTGCCATAGAGGCTAGTTGCGGGCTGCAGCGACACAAAGAAGAGTTCGAACGGTGGTCATTTTAGCCACTGGTGCAAATGTCTCCTCATAGTCAATGCCATACTCCTGCTTGTAACCTTGAGCAACCAATCTGGCTTTATAGCGATCAAGACTCCTATCAGAGTAAACTTTTACAGAGTAAATCCATTTACTGCCAATCACAGAGGCTCCTTCAGGAGTCGGTACCAAGTCCAATGTATCGTTCGCTTCAAGAGCAAGCAACTCCTCAGTCATAGCATCCTGCCAGTATGCAATCTTCGAAGCCTGTGAATAAGAGGTGGGTATAGGAGCACTATCCAAAGAAGTGAAAAGAGCAGGAAAGCCATATCTGTTAGGAGCAACAGAAGGACGACTAGAGCGTCGCAAGGGTATGACACTATCAGTAGAGCAAGTATTAATACCTGAGGGTGCAGTAGGCAACATTGGGATAGGATCGGGAGAAGGAGGCCCCACAGGTGGAACTGTGTTACGCCGAACATAGACATTGGTAATAGGTGGTGGAGAAGTAGCTGCAGGGAAGTGTGGCAGATAAGACACAGCAATAGGATGAGTATCTAAACGCAAAGAAAAGAAAGGAATGTGTTCCAAGAAGATCACATTACGAGATATTCGCATGCGTTTCTCGGAATGTTCATAACACAGAAATCCCTTGTGTTCAGTACTGTATCCTAGGAAGATACATTTGGCAGCTTGTGGTGACAACTTAGTACGCTCTGTAGGTGGAAGATGGACAAAGCACAAGCAACCAAAAATACGTAAGTGAGAATATGAAGGGGTATGACCAAAGAAAGCTTCATATGGAGTAGTCTTTCCTAGAACGGAGCTAGGATGACGATTGAGGAGATACACAGCAGTCTGTGCAGCATCACACCAAAATTTTGGAAGAACTAACGATGCAAGTAGGAGAGTACGAACAGTTTCAAGAATATGCCTGTTCTTCCTCTCCGCAACACCATTTTGTTGTGGAGTATGTGGGCAGGATTTTTGGTGAAGAATGCCTTTATCAGAAAGGAAGGCAAAAAAATCATGGGACATGTATTCACCACCGGAGTCAGACCTAAGAATTTTTATATTTTTCTGAAATTGTGTGTGAACCATATTATAAAATTTTTGGAAAAGAGAAAATACTTCAGATTTGAAGCGCATGAAATAAATCCAAGTGAATCGAGAATGATCATCAATAAAGGTCACATAATACTTAAACCCTATCCTACTTAATGTGGGTGCAATTCCCCAAACATCAGTGTGAATAATATCAAAAGATGATAACGCATAAGAATGATGAATAGGAAATGGCAAAATATGACTCTTACTCAAACAAAACGTTTCACACTTTGATTGAAGTAAAGAGGACATCATTTTATTATCAATAGTGGGTTCTAAACAACCAATTTTAAACAAAGAAAGTAAACAAACATTGTTCACATCACATGACCAAGACGACTATGCCACATAGTCCACATTTCATTGAAATTAGGAGGAGAAGAAGAGAATAGGGAACGATGTCCAATGTCAAGCAGAAACAATCGACCATGTTTACTCCCCGTCACGATCACCTTCCCAGTTTGCCGCCCCTGTATGACACAACCAGTGGAAGAAAAGTTAATATGGTATCCATCATCAATAAGTTGCCCGACAGAAAGTAAATTGGCTGATAATTTGGGAACAAAGTAGACATTGGAAAGGTGGAGGGACTGGCCAGAGACACTAGATAAAGTAATGGTACCAATTCCAGAAATAAGTAATTGGTCTCCATTAGCAGTGGTGATTTTGTCTTTGCCAAGGTAAGGGTGAGAGGCTGTAAAGCTACTTTCCACAGAAGTCATGTGGTTTGATGCTCATGAATCTAGAAACCAAGTAGATGGGGGTGATGGAGGAAGACAGAGAGATTGAAGAATGAAAAGCAGGAAATTCTAAAGGAGGATGAGTTTGATACCGACCATCGTTAAAACCCATAGATGCATATGCGGAGCTCACCGTGTTCTGAATAAGCTCTTGAATTTGGGCTGGAGTCATGGATACAGCCCCGGAAGAAGTGCTTTCCGTATCAGGGAGAGGTGCTTGAACTTGGAACGCAGCTGGAGTATTTTGTCTGGGCATGGTGGAAGGATTCTGCTTCTGCTGGGTCCCATGGAACCCATTCTTTCGCTGTAAGCTGCGACAGTCATCAATAAGATGACCAGAGCGTTTGCAATATCTGCAAACCAATTTCTTTCGACAGTTCTTGGCCATATGACCGAATCCTTTGCACTCATAGCATTAAGTATGCTTTTGATTGGGGGCTGCCAAGAGAGCAGAATCAGCCGGGAGAGGTGCTAGGAAGGCCTTTGGTTCTTCAAAAATGCCACGCTGAGAGTTGAGGCGGAGTTCTTCTCGAAGGACTTCTTGGAAACATGTATCTAGGTTTGCAGAGACCTCTCTATTCATGAGAGCAGACCGAACAGATTCGAATTCGGGTCTGAGAATCATCAGGAAATGGCTAATGTGGGTTTCCTCTTGTAATTTAAGAGCCTCAGGAAGAAACCCAGCAGAAACAGTTTGAATAATCATAGCATCCCTCTCAGTCCATAAGGTGAGAAATCCATTGAAGTACGCCTGTACAGATTTATCACCTTGACTGAATTTTGCAATTTCACTATCTAATTGAAATTTGCGAGCTTTATTTGTTTGATGATAAACATTCTTAAGATGACCCCACATATCAGATGCGGCAGTATATGCTTGAAGAGCAATGGCAAGAGAAGGGTCAATAGAGTTAAGAATCCAAGTGATGACCTTAGCATTTTCTTTAGACCAGGTGGGTAATGCTTTTGTGTCAGTAGTGCTTGCAGTAGGTTTAGTTATCGATCCATCAAGATAACCAAACAGTCCTTGGCCTTCGACAAAATTCTTCAGATGAAAAGACCAAGCCATATAATTATTCCCATTAAATTTCACAGGAATAACATCATACTTGTCCATAGTAGAAAAGCGATAGCAACAATACTAACAGCAGGAAATAGCAACCAAGGATAGCAAACAGTAATAGCAGCAACAACAAATTTGCAAAGACAGCAACAGAAACAGCAAATGTGCAATGGCAGCAAAGAGAACTAACAATGCCAGCAGCAGCAGTACTGTCAACAACTCAAAACAGCACTAACAGTGTACTAACAGTGCAGTAATCAGCACTGATCAGCCATTAATCAGCCTTAATCCGTAACAAGAAGCTTCCTCAGCATACAGCAGCAATCAGTTTTATAAATAGAAGAAGAAGACAGCAGTAGACAGCACACTTAGTGCAATTTTCCCTCCAAACAGAGCCAGATGAACTGGAATTATGGATCTGGATCTGTGTGTGGGCCCCACAGGGTGGTCTAATCACATATCAGGTTTGATCTCCTTAAAGGGGATCAAAGTTACTTCCTTCAATCCAAATTTGATGAGATTTGGATAAAGATCCACAAATCTAGACGGTTTTGATGAAAACTATCTGACAAAATTTTATTAAAACCGACAGATGAAGAAGTGGATGAAAACTACCTCAAGGTTGATGGAAAAATTCCAGAAAAATCCTTAGAAAGATCCTTAAGGATGGTCGATCACAGCTGTGGAGGTCTCTTGGAGATACGAAGATGATCTGTGGTGGGCCACTGTTAATCAGTGACACTAATAGAGAAGATTTCCACACCAGGAAGAAGATCCACGCTAGAGAGACTCAGTGGATCAATGAGAGAAGAAGATTGATCAATGATAAAAGATGATTGATCATAACCAACGCTCTGATACCATGAAATGATGTGAAATAAGAGAATGAAGAAAGAGATGAGAGTTTGGAGAAAACTTGATACCTCAATAGGAGGATCGTCTGTATATTTATAATAACATTATACCCTTAATCAAGGGCTCTAATTATCCTAATCAGTACAATCAGAATAAAGAATAATCAATCTCCTAATCTATACAAGGAAGTAAATAAGAGATAAATCAGTGATACAATCTAAGAAGATCCCACACGTGGGATTTTATATATACAGTTATGTACAATAACTTGATGGGCTGGACCTAGTAGGATTGGGCTGGGCCTAGTGGGCCTAGGCCACCTTATCTTCTACAGAAAGCACCTCAATCACTATATGTGCCTGGTCGCACATGTGCCTATCAATCTCTATTGTTGTTTAGGTTCACCTCTATCACCATTGTTGAGAAGTAGGTTTTTTTTTTTTTGAGAAAGAGTTGTCTTTCTTGTTTTCAACGACGTTGGCTTGATTCTTGGTATTGTTGGCCTTACTATGGTGGCATTCCTTTGCATAATGGCTTTTCTTCCCACTAACAGAACAACTGATTTATTTTATTTTGTTGATATCTTTGTGGGGCATAAGGTTTGGATTAGGATTATTGCACCTCTAATTTTGTTTCTTATTCTAGGGTATATTCTATTTGGTTTCTTCTGATCAAACTTGGACTCAATCAGGTTCGTCTTCTCCCACATGTTCAGAATCCCTACCAATAGAGTCACACTTGGTGTGTTATTCTTGGATTAAAAAAAAAAAAAATCTTCCATTCTCATCTCATTTCTCTTGTATTTTAAGGGGATCCCATAATCCTTCAAAGATGGTGGGAGTTCGTGAATAGCATTGCCCATGACAAATTTGTCGAGGTAGATCCATTCCCTTGGATTGGACTTCATAAACTATATTTTGAAATTCTCTTACTTTACTTGGACTGCTACAGATTTACCCTCTTCCATGGTTCCTTTTTTTTCATACTCCTATTCTAAGGTCTCTCATAATTCCTTAGCTGTTCGATTTTTGCATAAACATCATGAAATGAATCATTTAAATGGTTAAAAATCTCATTTCTATAAACAAAATAATTTGATTTCTATTCCAACAGGTCCATATTCATTTTCATTGGGGTAGTCTGTGGACAACATATACAAAACTTTTCATAATTTAAGAAGATATTTCATCTTCATTTGCCGCCAGTTGAATTATTGCCCCTACAAATTAAGACCTTAGGGTTATCCTTCGCCCCAGGCATCTTGAATTTAACAAGCAACTAAACCGAAATCTACCTAAATTTTTACTTTATGGGGAAATTGATAGTTTTCCAAATCAATTAAATAAGTAAATCTCAAATTAAATCAGATATGGAAAGATTGAACCCGATTCAATTTGATAGTTGAAACACATCCACGATGTTATCTTTAGGCAAATTTTTCCCACAACAATGGTGCAATGATCTTTCAGATGTCTATCCTGAAGTGAGTGTGAATTCTATAAGTGAGGTGAGGTGTTGAGAGAGTAAGTATGGTGAGTGAGTGCACTCTTTGAAGTGAGTGAGTGCTTTGAGTGAAAAATCAGTGAGTCTTCTCCTTGTAGTTTTGCAGGCTAAAAGTAAGTGCCTTTCTAATAGTGAATTTGTGTAAATTTATAAAGTGGGTTCTTGTCCTTAGTGTAATCTGTAATTTGTATAAGCGGTAGCCAGTGTGTATCTCCCATTGTCCAACAAAGTGGTATGAGAGACATTGTCCAACAAAGTGGTATCAAAGCCATCTTCCAACATATCCCAACATACAACAGCTCCTAGCTCCCTAGTTGGGTGGCTTTACCGATCATGCACTTAGAACAAGTGTAGCTGAATTGAACCCAAAGGGCCCTTGCAGACAACCTTGCAGCAAGCAGATAAAGATTAGGAATTGAAAGGCAGGAAAGAGGAAATATGATCATGATCTCTTGATCAATTGAGAAAGGGAGAGATTGGAAGCTCTGACCACTTGGGAAAGGGAGAGGGAGAGATGGGAGATCGAAGGATAATTTTCCAAATGACTTCCATATTTCGTTAAATAAGGTACAGAAGATACTTGTTGAGGCAACATTCTCCGCTGTGGAGGAATGTTTGCAGAATGTTACACAACGCTCTCCCAATCTCAAGGAAGACCAAGCTGATAGTAAAGAAAAGCGAAAAAGGAAAGGGGAGGGCCTGGGCTAAAAGCTCATGAATGCCCGCTGTAGACAGGCTAATTTCTCAAAGGAAAAAAAAAAAAGAAGAAAAGAATCCCCAAAAAAATGTGGAAAGCAAATTCTGCAAAAAATCTGGTTTCCCAAGTCAATAAATCAATAGAATATAAAAGTATCACGGAAAATGGTTTCCCCAAGTCAAGAAATCAAGAAAAACAAATTTAGGATTCCAATAGAAGAAAAATGGTTCAAACTACAACGAAATTGGAGTTCGGGAGACCAAAAACAAAGCAAAACATCGAAACCGGGCGTGGTGGAACTCTCCACGCTTACTTTGAAAAAAGAAAATTTCGGAGTCCTCGAATGATTTTGGGCACCAAGAAACCTAAAATCAAGTTTCCGAGCACAAGTTCGGGCACGGGGCAATCTTCCTTGGCCCAAAAATGAGACATCAAACTTTATGTCCCTCAATATAACTTCGAGCAGTGCAATATTAGAGTCTATTAACATCTAAATGAAAAGATCATTCTAATGGTATATTGTATGCAAAAATCTGACAATCGAATCAAAAGATTCAGGTGAAAATCAAAGTCCAGGGATGGATCCAAGCGTGGGCATGCACTCCTACGCCCAGATCTGAAAATTTCCCACAAAATCCTAGGTGCAAGGTGGTGCCCAAAAAGTCTATAAATAGCGCCCCCCCCATTTGCACAATGCACACACATCTCTGCTTCCACTACGACTCTTGCACAGACATTAGTTTTAGCGCCTTAAGCATTTCTCGAGCTACAACTCTTGCACAGACTTAAGTCCCAGTGATATTAGTTTGAGTTCTAAGGCTGGAACACTTGCATATACTTGACTCTAGTGCCTTATGAATTTCTCCTCTGCAGCTCTCACACCGACATGAGCCCTAGTGAATGATTTATCTCAGTGTTCAGACTCCCCAAGTATCTCGAAATATCGATGTGTGGGGCAATTCTTAAGATACCAAGATTATGCTAACTCCAGCAGTAATCTCGGCTACGTGCATTTCGGCTCGGATGCTAATGCGCTAGTCGAAACGAGTATTGTCACCTCGGTCAACCCTGACCTAATCCCGCTATGACTTCGGCCGTGTGCCCTGGCCTCAGTCACGCATCTCGGCTGCAGCCATATGACGAACTGCCAACCGAGACGGACACTGGCAGCTATCTCCCACCTCTAACACCTGGCAGGGTACGAGCACTCGCTAATGGGACAGATGCATCATCCCAGCCGTCCAAAATCCTCATCAAATCTCTGACAAAGCGGCATCCAGCGGCTACAGCCATATCAGGGTGAGGCCCAAGAAAGGATCCGATGGGACCTTTACCGCCAATAAGTCAAGACAAGATCAGGCCCAATGTGACTGACATTTAATGCAATGTGGCTGATCGGACCATCATTTATTACAATGTGGGCTATGATGGATCATCATTAATTACTTTGTGGGCTGATGAGACCTTAGCAGTCAAATCATCAGGCTCACTACCAAATATCTAGAGACTCTCCTCTTATATATAATGGATCTGTTCCAACCACGGTACACAGACGCAAATACATACATGCACTCTTATTCTTATTCAGCCCTTCTTCTTCAACCTCAGTTCAGTCCCTACACTAACTTGAGCATCGAAGAGCTATGTGCTGCTCACAGCCAGGGACTTTTGACTGTTCTCTCTTCCCTTTCAGGTCCCTGAAGCGGCTAGCTTTCCACAGTCATTTTGATAAGTCCTGTAAGACTCCCCTTAATCTTGTGAGTTATATTTTCTGCACTTACAATCGAAGTTAGAGATTTCTTGTGGATTACATTGAGGACTTGAATTCCCTTAAAAGGATTCATATTAGGGGCATTGGCAATCATTGGGCTGTCCAAGAGCTCCGTCGACTCGTAATCATTGGTGCTCCAATACCATGTACTTTATCCAAAAATTAATGAGAAACCCAACTTTTCGTATTCCTCAGCTTTTTGTGGTATTTGTGCTCATATCTCTCTCTCTCTCTCAATTTGAGTACAAGTCTCTTGTACTCTGGCGACTCCTCAAAACCCAAAAAACTAAGCTTCTTGTTTACACTTGCATGGTTGGTGCGGCATGCACTAATGTGTGGCCACCACCAACTAAGACACTTACTAGATAAACACAATAGAAAAGGGGGATAATGCAGCTTATTAAACGTGATCAAACATACCTTCTCTTCATACCGATGAGGCCAGAGTTGTCGAGCTCTGTCAATGGAGATCGGATCTCCAACAAAGAAACATGCATTGCTCGATTTGATCTTCTTCTTCGGAGATGGAGATGGAGATGTATTGGGCTTCTTCGATGGCTGCTCGACCGTTGAACCTGTATTGTTCGATTTGCTCTTGCTCTTTGGAGATGGAGATTCCTTGCGCTTCTTCGACCGCTGCTCGACCGTCAAATCGGCGGACGAAAGCCCTCCATGAATGTCTGAAGTCAGAGAGCTTAATTGCGTAGATGTTCTTGGAGATCTCCTCAGTATCTTCTCTTCTGACACGGCTGGCGAACATGCATTGCTCGATTTGCTCTCTTTCTTTGGAGATGAAGACGCCTTGGGCTTCTCCAGCGGCTGTTCTAACGCCAAATCGGCGGATTTAGGCGAAATCCCTCTGCTCGGAGAGCTCGATCGCGTAGATGTTCTGGGAGATCTCCTCAGTATCTTCCCTTCCGCCATTATCTTCTTCTTCGATGGCTGCTCGGCCCCCAAATCGGCAGATTTAGGCGAACACGCATTGCTCGATCTGCTCTTTTCCTTTGGAGATGGAGATACCTTGTGCTTCTTCGACGGCTGCTCGGCCGCCAAATCGGCGAATTTAGGCGAAATCCCCAAGATCGGAGAGCTCGATCGCGCAGATGTTCTTGGAGATCTCCTCCGCATCTTCTCCTCCGCCGTGGTTGGTGCTAGGGGTCTGCCATTCTCGGCTGCGGAAGGAGAATTGGAAGGAAGTCTCGGAGATCTCCTCCTCAAGCTCTTTGAGTCCGCCATTGCCGAGAAGGAGACCTTGAAAACCCTAGCTTGCAAGATTGGGACAAATGAGGATATGATGGGTTTTAGGGTTTTAGTGGAGAATCTGAAAAAACGGATGTAGATTTTGGCGGGCAAATTTTTCACTGCATGGGGTCTGGTGAATAGTAAAAAAAATAACGGAACTAGAGAAATAACGGAACTGCAATTATGTGGTCTTCATCTGCCAGTCAAATCAAATGCTAGTCTGTTTTCACTTCTGAGTCAAAAATTTTCTTTGAAATGGTAAAAGTTCGACCATTTCTGACCGGAAAAGTGAAAAAACAGAGCTCTTTTTTATGCTTTATTTACTCATCTCTTTTTCTGTTACGGACCCACGTACACGTGAGACCCAATAAAAAAACATATAGTAAAAAAAATTCAAATAAGTCCTTAAGTTCTCATCTTATTTCAAAAAAGGATATAAGTTTTAAAACTTTTCAAATTAGTCCCTAAGTTTTTCTTGAAGTTTTCAATTAAGGGCATTCATCCATTTAAAGCTATTTTCAAGCACTTCTTCAATTTTTTAAACTAGCCAAACTATATTTCAATGAAATAAAACCCTCATTCACTTCCTCTATATTTTCTTCAATTTTTTCACTAACAGCCTTATAGTGATCGAGGAAAACTAGGTACTTTGACTAAATGTAGTGGCTGCAAGAACCATGTCATGTCTTTAAATGAAGGTACTCTGGGTATTTTTAAAAAATTGAGAGAAAAAATACCCTTAAATGATCAGATGTCCTTAACTGAAATTTTATTAAAAAACTTATGGACTAATTTGAAAAGTTTTAAAACTTGTGTCCTTTTTTTAAATAAGGCAAAAACCTAAGGTCTTATTTGAAAATTTCTCCATATAATAATATTATATGATAATCATCATCATCGGACTTTTCAAAAAAATATATAAAAAAAATCCCCACCTACTCAAATTCATTGCTGGTAATGGGAGAAAAACTTTTAAAAAAATCCCCATCGGACTTAAAGCCTGTTTGGATGTATGATAAATTGAAGTATGGTGAGGTGAAACATCAAATCAAGAGAGAATAAAATATAAGGTGTTATGATGGTGTTTTATTTTTAGTTGTTTGGTATGGAATCTTTTTGACTTTTTATATAGAAAAGTGGAGCTTTTTTGTCTTTTAGTGGAGAAAAGATGTTGCTTTTTTGACTTTTTTTTAAAAAAATTGAGAGAATTTTGAAATTATGTACTTTTGATATGACTCATTGTCTTTTTTTGTCTGGATAATGGAGGTTTTACCTCACCTCACTGCACTTCACCACACATCCAAACACGCCCTAAGACTTGAAGGGCTGACCCAGCTCCTTGATGTTTTGATCTTGTGTTTTCGAAATCTTTGAGAGCTTATCAGATTGTCAAAATTTGAAAGAAATTGAAAAATAGAGTATTGAAGGATGTGACCAAGGAAATACACTTTGGCACTCTATGAAATCTAATTTTACTTTGTTTTTCATAGTTTTATTAAAAGAAAACTTGTAAAACATGTATTTAATGACAACACTGTTAAAACTAAAAATCTTAGCTGAGGGTATCACATCGTGAGCCCCTTTTTTTTGGACAAAACACCCCATGTATTTCACCTCTCATCTCATATCTTTCGCACTTCTTAATTTTAATAATTTTTCAGTGGAATTCATTAGTCAATTATCATCTATTCTAGTGTAAAGGAAAGGGTATAAGTTTAGTGATATAGATGGATTTGTTTGTATTAGAATACATATTAATTTATGGACAAATGATTTCCATCGAAGGATTATTAAGAAGGAAACAACAAGTGAAGGATATAAGTGTAGGAGATAGGATGTTAGAGATATGATTAAGTTGGTTGGTTTGGTTATTAGAGATAACATTGCATTTGAATTTGAATCGTCTTGGTTATTGCTATGGATAAATTGAGAGGATTTCCTCTCTCCATAGTTACCGTGAAATTTATAGAAATAAGTGAATCTTGAAATTCTTTAATAAGGTAAATGACGTAGATGGGATATTAACTTTTTAAATACTGAATTACTAAGGTAATGGCTAGATATTCATTTTCCATGTATCTCATATCAATTAAATTTCCATCAAATGATAGGCGTTTTTTTTTTTTTTTTTTTTTTTTTGTTTTTGTTTTTTGTTTTTTATGAATCAAATGAGAGGTCATTTGAGTGTCTTTTTTTTTATGTACGTTCAACTTTGCTTATTCATTTTTGACCACTTATGGAGAGAGAATTGTTCTTTTTGGTGGACCTCGTACTAATATTATGCATTACAACTCATGTGGCCATTTAGATGCTTATAATTAATTGTGGTGGATTGGATGGAGAGGTCTTGTTATATAGAAGGGTAAGGAAGAAGAATCAACCCCGCCGATCATCCTAACCCTTAATTTAATAGGTTTAAAGTTTAGTGAGTACTTAGCTATAGATTTCTTTGAAATTCAATCTGACAGTGGGTAAAGACTTGATGAGAGTAAAATTGTACCTAATGCCATTTCATTGATAAATGACAATCTGAAATGGTTGGCATTAATCAAATGCGGTCCAAGTGAGCCTCGTGAAGCTGAAATGCATGTGTCATTACTTATTCATAAACATCTTCACTGGGGATGTAAATGGGCCGATTTTAGAATAGCCCGATAGTGGAATTGGAGTCGGAACCGTTACCGAAATGATAGTCTCAAAATTGGAATCGGTTCCAAATAGGAACTGGAATCGGAAAATATGTTCCAAAATTGGTTTTCTATTAGAGGACTAGGAAATGGTTCTGGAACCGATTCTAACTTTTGGTTATAGAGAGAACTCGAACTTCAACATTATGAGGAGAAAAAAAAATTAATGTTAGAGAGAGAAACTAGACTTATGATTTGGAGATGAACATCAATGTAATGAGAGAAAAAAAAACCCATTCCCTCCTCTATAGCCAAACCCACTCGTAGAAGAATGGCTTCATTGAATCTATGATCCAAATGCAACTTGACCTCAAGAAGAATGAGTCTCTTGCTTGCTTGGATCATCTCCCATTTCCCCCTCCCTCATCAAACCAACTCATGGAAGACAAACCCGCAATCAACTTTTGCACTTGAGCATGAAGAATAACCGATAAAGGCAATGCCATTCTCCCACAATACCTGATGATAACCTAAATGCACCATTTAGGCCCCTCAATGAGGACTTTGTTATACTTTCTGATGATATTAATTGGCATTAATTATGATAATTTTGTGTTTACAGGTGCCTTAGGTGAAAAGGGTGAAATTCAGAATTAATGAAAAGAAATTGGCACAAACCATGGATGACCGGAGCAATCAGCCACTGGGCATCCGGACGCCAAACCCATCTCAACACACCCAAGCTACTGCATGCTGGCGTCCGGACGCCATACACGAGTAGAGTTTGCCTTCCCCTGTGTTTTGAAGAGTTTTTGAAGAAAAGTCTATAAAAGAAAGACCATAATTCGTTTTTAGGGCATCAAGTCTTTGGAGAAGAACTGGATGCTAGTTTTGGAGGATTGAGAAGAGCGCCAATGGAGATTTCGTCAAGGATTCTTCGTCCGTATCTCTTAATTAGTAACTAACCATCTTGGGGTTGCGATGAAGCTCTAATCTTGTATTTTGGTGATGTATAGATTATGGGGTTTTACTTTAAACGCTTTGGTTATATGACATTAATATTATCTATTGATTGGATTCTCTATGTTAATGCAAATGGTGCTTGAATGAATGTGTTGTTAGATCTAAGATAATCTATGCCATGAAGATAGGCTATGTCCGAATCTAAACTCACCTCTCTTATTTGTTGACTCTGTGAAGTTTGTAACCAAAACGAGTCGATAATCTATGCTATGAAGATAGGTTATGCGCGAATCTAAACTCACATCCCTTATTTGTTGATTATGTGAAGGTTTGTGACCAAAATCAAGTCTTTAAAACGTTAATAGTGAAACCCTATGTCTATACTAGCCATTGTAAGAGAGTAGAGTGGACTTGTACCCTAAGATATTTTATTCGATTGAATCAAACCTTGCTTTTGATTTTATAACTTAGGAATCAAAACCTCAAATCAATACTTTGTTTTCTAGTATGATTAATTTAGGAATTTGGGGACCAACACAATTTAGCATTTTTGTCCTAGTTGATACGACACTCGGTTAACATCACTACTCTCACGAGTAGAGATAGTAGCTAGGTATAATTATATTTGCAAACTTTATTTAGAGACGATCAATACCCATCCCATAATCTTGCCCAGTTCGGAGTTTCTGCCATTTCTAGTTGGCGTTGAGAGAGAGAGAGAGAGAGAGAGAGAGAGAGAGACGCCGAGAACATGAGAGACTAGTGGAGAGGAGAAAAGGGAGTATTGATGTTCACATATTTGAGAGAAAAAAAAAAAAGAAGAGAGGATTTTATACATGGGCTTTCGTATGCGAATCGGGTAGTAGGTATGAGGGTCAGAACCATTATGGTTCCAAAACCGGACCCATTTAGCTAGCAGATCTATATATGAGTTTTGGAACTAGACCCGCTCATTAATCGGGATTGATATTAGGATCCAAACCCGGTTTACAACAGATTGGATCCACCGGGTAGTCAGAGAATTGGGGACCTCACTTATAACCCTACATTTCACCTTATAGAAAATACAAAGAATGCACGAAATTCAATGAATGAAGCAAGTAGGCCCTAAACAATCACCTAAGAAAAGTATTAGATACATGCCTTTCTCCACCACATTTGAAGACTAGACACGAACATTCTCAGTGCTGCCTAGAATAGTATATCAAATTCAAATTTATATAAGATGTGGCATAATTTGGGATTTTGACTATACAATTGACCTTAGATTTGACATTCGTTCGTCAACAGTTGAAATTTAAAAGATTTCATGTAGAGCAGTTCATGTGATATCTTACATGAGTGTGAGATATTGTACCATGTAATATGTCACATCCATAAGATATAGCACAATGTTCCCATAGGCCATTGTTGAAAAGAGTCCAGACCATCTAAAACCTTGACTTAGAGAAGTCTTAAATTAGAAGAGCAAAATTTTATAATTGAGCGCTGCTATTGAAAATCAAAGCTGCTCAAAATAAAGGGATTTATGTTATATGGGGGGTATCATCAAATTTTATTCCAACGTATAAAATATGAAATTATGAGAGACTGAAAAAAGTAAACTAGGTATGGATCCCACATTTGTTGAAAATTGATCATATGGCTTACAGTGGCATTGGCTGGCAAAACTTGGCCCGACCCGAATAAAATATAGGTCAATCATGGGTCAGGTTTTCCTAATTTATAAAAAAAAACCGTATAGGGTCAACCTATCTAACCCCATTACTCACATATACTCCCCATATGTTTATGTTTATTTTCAAAACATATGTAGGTTTATGTTAATTTTCAAGGCATATATATATATTAGAAATATTACTGTATAGATTCCCCAGTTTCTGCTCCCTCCCCCAACAGACTTTCTACTTCAAGTTTAAAATCTTCACTATTTTGCAGGCAGCATCCATGAAATTTTTTTTTTTTTTAAGATATAAGTGAGTTGAATCACTCGCTTGGATGGTTATGTGGTTCAATGCGGTTTCGATGAGTTGACCCGCCTAGATGCAGGCTGGGAAAGCCTGGCCCATTCTAAAAATGGATTGGATACAAGTTGGGGTCAAAACCATGGACCCCAAATATTGACCCAATCCAGTTTGACCCGACCCAACCTGCTTATCACCCTCAAAGTGGCTTGAAGATGCATCCTAGAGTCAACCTGCATCCAATAATTTTCTTCTAATACCCGAGGCTAATTCTATAAATCCATCAGTGGGTCCCTCTTCAATTTTCATATTGCTCAAAATCATGTTCCACAGTGTATTGTTGTTACCCAAATTTTTATCTTGAAATGGCAACTGAGCTTTTGGTACCTATTGACTACACTTTCTTTTCCATCAACTTTTTTCACAGGGAACGAGTCCGGAAAAAAAAAATCATGAAACTCTGCATTTTTGCCTGAATATGGGAGTTACTCGTACTGCTAAAAATCATAGTTTGGTCCCTAACTTTTACAACTTAGTAAAGTATAGTGTTTTAGGATGGATCAATCATATATACAGTGTTAGCAATGAAATCTTTTTTCTTTTTCCCAGAAGAATGAAGATTTTGTTGATTGGGTTTTTGCCATGATCTATTTATAAAATAACACAAATGGTTTTCATCATGAAAATGTTTAACCTTTTTTATTTATAGTTGGTGGCAATTCTTATGATAAAGTCGTGACATCTATAAGAACGACTGGCGGATAGACTAAAGAGTCTCCTATCACGATTGGTCTACACCAAGGCTCAGCGTTAAGTCCGTACTTGTTTGCCCTAGTTATGGATGAGATTACAAGACTAATCCAGGATGAGGTGTCGTGGTGTATGCTATTTGCAAATGACATTATTTTAGTGGATGAGACGAGAGAATGAGTAAATCCTAAGCTATAATTGTGGCGGAAAACGTTAGAGACTAAAAGGTTTAGGCTAAGTCGATGCAAGACGGAATATATGGAATGCAAGTTTAGTTGAAGTAGGACAGCTGGTAACATATAAGTAAGTTTTGGCAAACAAAAGATTGTAGAGAAAGAAAACTTTAGATATCTTGGATCTATGGTGCAACATGATGGAGGGATTGATACTGATGTAAGTCACATGATTTAGGCCGGGTGGTCCAAATGGAGGAGTACTTCGGGCGTTTTATGTGATCGGAAAGTCCCCCTCAAGGTTAGGAAAGTATTATAAGGTGGCGGTACGTCCAACGTTGTTATATGGATCAGAGTGTTGGGCAGTAAAACATAATCATGTTAAGAAGATGGAAGTTGCGGAGATGAGAATGCTAAAATGGATGTGCGGGATCACAAGGAGAGATAGGATTAGAAACGATGAGATTAGGGGCAAAGTAGGAATAGCACCGATTGAAGATAAAATGAAAGAAAATCGACTGAGATGGTTCGGCTATGTTAGAATGCGTCCAACGGAGGCACCTGTTAAAAGGTGTGAAAGCATGGAGATTGTCAGGAGTAGGAGAGGGAGAGTGAGACCCAAGAGAAGTTGTAAATAAACTATTAAACATGACATTGCCTATATGAATCTAACGGAGGACATAACTCTAAACAGATTTGATTGGCGTCGTCAAATCCATATAGCTGACCCTACCTAGTGGGAAAATGCTTGGTTTGGTTAGTCGGTGGCAATTCTTGACTCACCTTGCCAACTTAACTCAAGCAAAAATCCAACTTGGTAATGTGGGGTTCAAGGTTGACCCTGCTAGCACGTGGGCCTATGGCCCACATTTGATGGCCATAAGTGAGCCTAAAAGGCTCGTTGGTTTTAGGTGATTGACTCCCTCTACAACTCCTCTCCTTTTAGGTGAAGAACGTTGCAACGAATCCGGATGTTAGTTTCTCCAAAAAGCTTGCATTAGATCGTTAGCGTTATGTGATAAAAACAAACCCTTGATTTATGAAATCGACATAGAAAAAAATCAAGTAAAATGCATAGCACGATCTAAAAACTCGAGTCTTATCGGAGATCTCCAACCTAACAACATCTTCTCAGATTCGTTATTTGTCCTCCTTCATACCCTTCTTTATTATTGGGTTGACTTGGTTGCCATATTTACCCAAATAATAAATGGGTTGGATTCGACAAATCTTACTTGCCTAATTGCACAATGAAAAACAAAACACAAGTTAAAACACAATCTTTTAATTAAATGTTAAGATTGACTTGGGATGTAAATGGGTAGGGCTAAGGTCCTTCCATGCATGATGGATATGTATCCAAACTAAATTTAGTTGATATGTTTGGACCCAAATCCAACTGTATTCTGGCCCATTCAAATTCCAAATGTATTAAAGTTATAGTCATGTGTTATAGTGTGGATTCACTGTCTCATAAGATCATATCTTTTTTTAATCAGTCTCAAATGATCATATCAATTGCCATAATCTATTTATAAAATAACATGAATGGTTTCCATCATGAAAAAGGTTAACTTTTCTATTCCTAGTTGGTACCAATTCTTTGCTCACCTTGCCAACCCAACTCAATCAAGACCTAACTTGGTAAGTAGGGATCAAGGTTGACTCTTCTTTGTAATTGGGTTGACTTGGTTGGCACATTTACCAAAATAATAAATGGATTGGATTCGAGAGATCTAACTTGGCTAATTGCAAAATCACACATCAGCATGGGCTAAAATTAAATCTTCAAATTAAATGTTTAAGATTGACTAGGGATGTAAATGGGTAGCGTTGGGGTCCTTCCATGACAAACATGCATTAAAACTAAATTTAGCTGATGTGTGTTTGGGCCCAAATCCAAACCCAGCTGTAATTTGATCCCATTCAAGATCTAAATGTATTAAAGTTATAATCTAAATGTCTTAAAGTTATAATAAGGATTTTAATACCCATAATAGGTCAGAAGCCCATGCATAACTATTTTGCAAACAGTTTTTTTTTTCCAAGTTTAGTACTGTCTCTAACTCTCGGCTAAATTGCCTTGAAGTCCAATGGCATCGAACCATAGATTTTTTTTTTTTTTTATAGATTTAATCCAACGGTGGGTGAAGAATCAACGAATGTAAAATTGGACCTGATTGTGGATTATGAGATGACGAGAGTATCAAAGGGGTTGGTGATCAAAGGCGGGCCCAAGTGGGCCTCATATGCTAGTCTGCACATGCAGTTGTTGGTAGCAGAGCATTGTCCAGGCAATCAAGGATTCATATAAATCCCTAGGCTACTTGAGTTTAATTGAGCTTATTGAATATTGATGTTGCACAGGTTATATACTTGGAGGGATACTGGCTCTAAGGTGACAGTGGGACAGGTTGGTTTGGGGTTTTGGGTCGGCTTTGAGTTGTGTTGGCTCGCTCTGTTTATTAGTTTTCTAGGTCGCTGTTTAATTAGTTGTGTTGGCGGACTCGACCTTAATGCAGCCCATTAATAGGTAGGACAAAAACATCAAACCAAAAGCTAACCCTAGAAAAGAAGTCAACATAAACTAAATAATCGAGTCAAATCCAATTTAAGTTAGTTGATCGAATCAATATTTGTTGGCTCTAATTGGCCCGTCGTACTGTTATAATGTATATGTGCGTTTATACGATGAGAGGAACCTACGATAAGAAGAAAACTGTTTTTAATCTTTCCTGCAACTCCTTTCTCACTTATTCCGTGCGACACACTTTTTTTTTTTTTCCATAGAAAAATGAAAATTATGTACTAATTTTCTCTAATGGAGATGGTTTCCCATGCAGAAGGGTAGGAACACATAAGCTATAAAATTAATCTTAGTCAATTTTAAGACTATCCTTAGTTGGATTTCCAAGGTAGGACCTAACTCCAAACCATTCTTATTAAAATATTTTACAAAATCATATTTAAAAATATATGGTGCTATTATCATTAATTAAAATATAATTAATCTTAATGCATGATCAGAGAACCTCATCCATCGACCATGTCTATCATAAAATTTCTTCCCTCCTTGCCAATTTCGATAGGGTTACAACCGTATTAATTTTTCATACATCTAACATCTCGAGTGACTCTAATCGAAGTCAAATTTGGACTTACTAGCATAAAAGGTTACGTGGTGATATAAATGGATATGATCACATGTTACTGACGATCTAAATCTTGCTCGCGGTGTATGCGGGTTGATTAAGGATCAAGAAAATATGAGTGTGTTTAAATGTGTAAGGCCAGGACCGACCCTCATAACACAATTGACTCTTTTAAATTTGACTCAGACTAATGCCATTTTAGTAATTTCCCATCTTCCACCTTAAAACAAACCTCTATAAAGCTCATCCATTTTGTGCCCTCTTATTTCTGTTTCTTTCCTTGGCTGTCAAAATGGCGGCGTTGGAAATGTTTGCTTTCCCAATACCATAGTCTCATCATCTGCGTCTTTTACAACAATAGGAAGTCTTCCCACTGAGAACTCATATGCAGTTGCTCTAATGCAACGGGGTACGATCTGGTATGAAAGCTTGATGGGCAGGAGCGAGCTAAACGAGCAAACCAAAGGAGCTATTCAATTAAACCTTGCAAAACAAAATCCCCATACCCACGCACCTTGTTCTTTCAAATCTTTTCAAGTTGTAACTCACGCAAAAAATCTCTAGCTAAATGAATGCAGCTACAAATATACGAGGTATCGTCAAGTTTTACCCAATAGAAGTTAGTTTCCTTGTAAGATTGCGACTTAAATTGAGCTAATCTTTTATGTTTTTAATCAAACAATCAATCTTACGCCCGCAACCAAATCCTATTAGTTTTTTCAAAAAATTATTATTCTTTTATATTTTGAAATGTAAATACTTACAAACCCACCCACATCCACGCACATCAAGACTCTCACCGACAAACCTATATACGTCCAATGATCATGGTCATTTTCATGGAATGGAAGTGTCTCACTAGCTGAATTGAGGTAAGTTTTGATGATACTCTTTAGATTGAGAGGTTATCTATTTCAAGTGATTTGGATTTTCAACAGGTGAGATCCTCCCAATTCTTTTGACTCAAAAGATTTATATTTAGATTTCTTTCTAGATTTGGCTAACCCTAGAAAAGCCTCCAAGGATCCATTCCGACGTCAGCCCTGTAAATGGCTAAATGTAGAAACGACATAATTACTGATCCACGTGCAATGTACAAACGTGAAAAAAAAATACATACGACCTACGCTCTACAAAAGCCGAACCCAACAACAGAAACCCAACCTGGTCGGTTGCGTTTATCCCCGAACTCCAAACCCGTTCAAGCCCATCATCCATGGTCTCTGCTTAGAGAGAGAAAGAAAAACAAGAGAGAGAGAGAGAGAGAGAGAGAGAGAAGAGAGAGAGAGAGAGAAAAAACTAGAAAGAGAGAGAGAAGAAGAAGAATCATAAGCAGATTACAAGAACCGTTACCTTTTTCCATGTCGGAAAATCTAGTAACAATCGAGTGGCGAGGATGAAACACTCCCAAAACCCTAGAAATTGGAATCTCCCGTACGGAAACCCTTGCGAGAAAACCCCCCAAACAGAGCAGATCCATGGAAAATGGAGGGTTTTCAGATCATCTGGCGACATTTGCAGGAGGTTGAGAAGAAGCTCCGTTAGCTAGATAGCGGACTGTTGAGTTTCTAGGGTTTGGGTTTGGGTTTGGGTTTGGTTTTGTGTTTGTTTTTGGTGTTTTTAGGGTTTCGTTTTGGTGATTTGAGGGATGGGGATTACGGAGGGGTTGGAAGATGGGGCGGTGGTTGATTGCAGCGTTGGGACGATTGTTTGGGTGCGGCGGAGGAACGGGTCGTGGTGGCCGGGAAGGATTCTGGGGCCGAATGAGCTGTCGGCTTCTCATCTCATGTCTCCGAGGTCGGGCACTCCGGTCAAGCTTCTCGGAAGGGAAGATGCCAGCGTGTGAGTTTCCTCTCAAGCTATTTCTGTTTATTTTGGTTGTTATATGTAAAATATCTATTGGCTACTCCTTTTGGTTCTAAAAGCCTGATTTTTATTTGATCATTGTTTGATTATGCTTTGGTCTGATAATGCTATCTGCCCAATTCTCCTAAAGTTTGCTTAATGCATTTGTTTTCTTTCGATTTTTTTTTTCGCTGTACATGTTTTGGTAATCTGGGTTGTAGGCATAGCTCATTTTTATGGTTTTTGGGCTTATTACTTGAAGCTGAAATGTTTTTTTTTTTTATTTTTTTTTTGTGTGTGTGTGTGTGTGGTTTATTGGGAATTTACTAACTGGGTTTATTTCTCTCTCTATCAGCAGAATGAAGATTGGTTTGGCTAGTATGCAATTTTATTTGTTAGTAGATTTTTTTTTCATTTTAGGTGTCTATTATTTATTTCAAGTGGATTTGAGTAGATTAAAAACATTACCTCTTCATTTTTTAACTAGCTTAGTTTATATTGTGATCCCATGGAGGAAATAGAACTGGTGTCCCTATGTCTATTAGATGATAAGTATTTGTTTGTAAGCCTTCTGATTGATCTTGCTCCGGAATTCTATTTAATGGTCTAAATGGCTTTACAATATATATATATATATATATATGCATGTTAAGTTAGCAATGAGAACACTTATTTTTCATCGTTTGATTAACTTGCACAGAATTCTACTTTAAAGAAAAAAAAATCTTATATAATATTATTTCCCCTTGGGGATATGGAAAGCATGCTTTAGTTATTGATCATTCACTTTGTTTTTATTCAGGGATTGGTACAATTTAGAGAAATCTAAACGTGTAAAGGCATTTCGATGTGGGGAGTTTAATGATTGTATTGAAAGAGCTGAATCTTCACAAGGCATCCCGATAAGGAAAAGAGAGAAATATGCACGCCGAGAAGATGCCATTCTTCATGCTCTTGAGCTTGAGAAGGAGCATCTTGAAAAGAACCAGCATAAATTAGGTGCTGCATCTACATCTATTTGTATTGGCAACAACAGCTTTTCTCCTGCTGAAAATCACCCAAGGGGCAATGCTGCAAGGGATCATCGCAAATTTGTGAATGTTAAGTCAGAGATGCTTTCCAAGAGACGAGATTCACCACATGACCGAGTCAGCATGGGTAATCCTTCACATACTCAAAATGTTAGGTACTCAAAGCAAGCAAGATGGGAGGATGATAATTCTGAAGCTATACCTCGAATGAGAGGTTTGCAGGATTTTGGTCTCAAGATTGCTCAGTCAAAGGGGAAGTTTTCAACACCTGTTACCTGTGTGAGTTCTCAACAACCTGTTTCTGTCGATCATCTCCATGTTTCTCCTTTTGGTGTGCATAACACAGGGATTTCCGGCCATACTAGCAATACAGACAATTCTTTGATGATGAAAAGGAAAAGATCACAGAGCAGTATGATTGAAGAATCCCTTGTTAAAAGGCGTGATAGACGCCGCCCTCTTGTTCAAGTATTACAGAGCAGTGCAAAATTGCCTGTACATGAGTCCTTGAAATCTAATGATGATCCTGCATCAATTTCTAATCACAAAGACAAGGAACACATGGGTATAAGTTACCGGGCAAAAAGGAGCAGATGTGTCTATTTGCCATCTGAATCAAGTAATTGTTTGGATCGCACTGAATTTTCTTCAGAACAGATGCATATATCACCTTCTAATTTTGAAATGGATAATCTTCATCCTGGTTCACAGTCAGAGGAAAATACAAGTTCTGGATTGATTGAGGCGCAAGAATCTGATTCATCTGAGGAGACTGGCACAGAACCTGGCATGGAGGAAGAGGCAGCTGGATTTTCAGGTTAAATTCTAACATTTCTGGCGTGTTCTCTCAATCACCTTTTTTGTTGCTTAGCCTCGTTTTCCTTTTCCGAATATGTTGCATTATTTAAGTTGCTTTTTGGATTGTTCTACATGCTGATTCTGTGCTTCTATGGATTAGGGATTTAGATTGTCACATGCAAATTCTGTGCAATATGCATTGAGATTGTAGTGCCTGCTTTATGTTTGGAAAAGTAGATTTCCGTTTTTATTCGTTTGGAGCCTATGGAGATCACTATTTATGTAGCATTATTTTCTCTTTATTATTCATTCGAGCCAATGTTGATTTTGTTAACATTATTTAAACTTTTCATCATATGCACATAGCCACCGGAAACAACTTCATAGAAGGTGTAGAGACACTCATATCCATAATGAAGGCTTCAGTTAGAATCCAGTTTTGTCCATAATATGATGGACATTGTGGAAATATAAGCAACCATTAAACAATAAAGTTGTGAATCTGGTATGCAAAGCCACCAGAAACAACTTCGAAGTAGGGTAGAGAAACCAATATACATACTGAAGGCTTCACTTTGCAACACTCATTGAATAACAAAGTCGTGAATCTTTGTTGTTAGACTAATTGATTGCAATCCCTCCTTACTCTAACGTGGTTTCATTCATGTTTAAGAGTACCAAAGGGATAGTGGAGCATAAGAAGTGTTTGAGATACTCCATGACGCAAACAGCCATTGCTTCAAATGAGGCTTTTACTTTCTAGACGGCCTTCAAAGGCAGATCCTATCTTGTCTCTATTATTCTTGAATATGTTGTCGATTCTCGAGGGACATGGTTCTTGAAAAACCCATGGATCTTATAATCCTTGTTTGTCATTTCATAATGGTTTCCTAGGATGGGACTTTGATCTAAGGGAAGGAAAGGTCAAGTGTGGAGAACTCAAATCTATGGTTGACATAATCTTTTCTTGTATATCTGGATTCATTTTCATTGGAGCAAGGTGGAAAACTATTTTCTTAAGGATAGATAAAAACGTCTGTGAAGGGCATATTGGCCTCCCTTCAAAATGAAATGTTGGTTGCGGCGACCGCGATATGTAATGGTTGTGGCAACACATATCAAGTATTAGTGTGAAAATTATTTGGGGTAAAAAAAGATCCATAAAAATTTCTAAAATACTAGAAAATGTTAGATTTTGGTACTTATATTATTAGCAACGAAAATAAATTTATATATGGGCCCTTCAATGTCATTGAGGTTGTGTATTCTGTATGATTTTAGAGGAACAATACTGATGCATTTGTTCACCTATATTCTTTCTACTCAGGTATTGAAAAATTGCAACCTAATAAATTGTTAATGGACAAGTAATTGATTAGTATTTAGTATTTACTACATATTGATGCAGATCGACCTCAGGCCACATGTGTAGGGCCCAAGTAGATTTAGGAGTTTTTCTATTTATTTAATTGTTATTAGCTAGTAGTTTTATTTGATGAGTTGTATTTAGGATTAGGTTTCCTATTTATTTGGTTTTCTATTTTAATTAGATTTCTTAGGGCTTAAGTTATGTTTTCCTATTTATATGGCATTGTAGAAAATCATTTCTCAGAGTTGATTAATGAAATTAGGTTTTCCCATTGAGGTGTGCGTCCTCGTTTATCGTCTCTGCGGAGATTTATTGTCTCTTTGGACATGTGCTTCGGCACCCATTGTGCTTTGAGCACTTCCTTCGCAAGCTCTAACCCTAGAGCCTGCATCAATTGCTATCAGAGCATCATATTTTAATCATGTAGTATCATTAATCATGTACAATGTTGTATGTAGTATACTATTGCTTAGTAACTATTTAGTGCTTACTTAGATCTCAGAGTCATATTTTAAGCACATAGATATACAACTGAAAAACAATAAGGAAGTGACCTAGGTGAGCAACTTGATTAAATCAATGATCAATTTTTTAATAAAAATTCCTATTTCAAAAAATAATAATAATAATAATTCCAAAATCTCGAAATAAATGTATGATTAAAAAAACTCAATATACTTAGGTATCAGGGATCCATATCCAAAACACAGAACTACTGAAAAAAAGAAATTGATTTATGTAACCAATTTATTATGAAAATGATTTTTTTAAGGAACGCCAAAAATCCGAAAATAAATCTATGAACATTAACAAATTAAGTAGTAATACTTACATTGAGGAGATTGATGTTTGAAACACAAGTCTGCTCTAAGGAAATGCTAATGAAATTGTCTCTGTGAGCAAGTTTTTAAAAGAATCTTTTGTTTTGTTTTGTTTGTTTTTTTTTTTTTTTTTTTTTTTTTTGAGAATTCCCAAAACTTCATGGATGTTTATGAGAAACCCTCACTTTTCTGGGGAAAAAAATGAAAATGGCCCAAATAATGCATGTATGAGCAAATACATCGTCCAAATATTCAACATGAAAGATTTTGAGCTCATTTATCTCCAAAGAAAATGAAAATGGCCTAAATTTTTTGTTCACATTTGAATGTTTTCTTACTTCAATGGTTGCCCTCAAGCTATGCATTGTGCATCAACGTTGAGTCTTTGTATGGAATACCTTTATCTCAATTTTTTTTTCTTGTGGAATAGAAAGGAAGAACCTCTCAAGGAGCGTTCTCCTTGCAAAAGAATGTGAGTAAGTAGGTTTTTGGGGGGTTTAAAGGAGTTACCCAACACGTACGGTGATAATGCCATTTATTGGCTCTATATATATGATATTATAGGTCGGTTTTTTATCCTTGTTCTTGATAATTGGCCATCATTTGCACCCTAACTAATATTGGATATGTTTCTCTCATCAGCTGGGTGACTCCCTAGCATACTTTAAGGGCTTGTTTGGCGCAGGTTTTATTCTGCATGAGAATAAAGTCTCTGCCTTGAATCTTGGGAAAGGGGGAAAAACAGCCAGACAATTGGAATCGAACCTGAAAAATCACAAGGAAGGCTAAAATGTTGTTCAGAAAGGTTGCTAGGTGGGTTCTGGTTCCTAGGCGGTGACAACCTTCCCATGGGATTTCTTTTCTTCCCAAAATTGGAAGAAATTAAGACATTATCATCCAAAGTCTTCTGATTTTTCTGAAAAGAAGATACCCAAAATGGCCGTAAAGCTGGAAGAAACTAAGCTTGCATTCAACAAAACCCTTAGGCAATGTTTGTCTCGCAATTGGTAAAGTAATCCAGCTGCCAAAAATTTAATTTTACCATGTTTGGCTTGGTAAAAAAAATGGGAAAGTAAAATTTCAGCTACAAAAAAGAAGTTTTACTTTACCAGACCCCAAAAATTTTTACCTCATAAAAGACGAGTAAAGTGGTTACTTTACCAATTATTGACTTCTCATCTCACTTTACCTTATGAAAGCAAATGCGTCTTTACTTTACTGGAATGTATACTTCACCTTTACCTTTCCATTGGTTTGACATTTACTTTACCAGTAAATAAAACTAACATGCCTGGGTCTTGACGGGTTTACCCCACTAAAACAATGATTTCCCTATAAATAAGTCATGACTTTTTTAAAGTATGAAACTTCTTCGCTCATTGAGGGTGTGTTTGATTGGACTTATGAAAAGTGCTTTTTAGGCTTTTAACTTTAAAAAAACCAAAAGCCCATAAAAGTTTTGTTTGGTTATTATACTGTTAAAATCATTTTTAAATAATCAAAGTTAAAAACCAACTGTTAAGAGAAGCAACCTGCTCCACGTTTGGAAGCTGCCTATCACTTTTGAAGGAAGCCAAGGGTGGACATCTGTGGGATCGAAAGTTGTTTGTTTGTTTGTTTTTTCCCCTCTGTTATTTTCCTCTATGGAACTGATGCAAGCAGATTCCTCCTCCTGCTAGAGACACCTTTGAAACCTACCACTTTCCTTTCCCTCTTTATCTTCTCTCCATTTTTAACTCTCGGCACTCAGAGAATCCAAATTGTCACCCTAGAAACTGATCAAAAGAACCCAGTTGAAAGAAAGAGATGGTGAATTCAGTTTCATAATTTCATATCTGGGTTGTGACCTTTTGGGTTATCATAAATTCTGATATTTGAATCAGGGACACCATGGCAAATCTGAACTTGATGTTGCTTGTTAACGATCTGCCGATAGCATCATGCAGGTCTTCTTCTCACCCGAACTGAACTGCTTCTTGGTGCCTATTAAGGTTATGGGACTTTATAACACCCACTCATCTTTCTTGTCCTATAACACCCACTCATCCTTTTTTTAGTTAAGGCAATTGCAGAATATTTCAGATGTGTACTTACACGGGAGGACAGTTTGAATCAGGTCTGTTTTTGGGCTTCATTTAGTTGTAAATCATAATAAAACTTCATTTCAATTATTTTTTTCATTTATGAGTAATGGATACGTGCCAATCTCTAGATTTTCTCTCTTTTTATAATTTGTGTTTGTGCTTTTTTTTTTTAATGAATAATAATTGGGCTGCATGTGGGACTCGGGTATTTCTTGTTTGTTCTCCACGGTTGAACTTTCGGAATAAGCAAGGATTTTGGAAAATACGTGTTTTTCATTTGAACTACTTAATTCTAGATTAAGATTTAAATTTCTTCTTATATATGTGTATTATAAAAATATAATATATGGTTCTTATATGCTAAGAGCTTTTTTTTTTTGTTGACGTCCCGCCCAAACAGTCTTGCATGCTTTTGCTGTTGAAAAGCACAGGCTAACCAAACAACTTTCTTTTTCTAAAAAGTTTGTTTGAAGAAGTAACTTATAAGCTATGTTAGAAAAGCATTCTGGCTCTCAGGAAGCCCAACCAAACACCCGTTTGGTAATTCACTTGTAAAGTGAATTCAAAGTAAATGGTCACTTTTAAGAGACAAGAAAAGAGTGGGGTCTTATAAAAAAGTACAAAATTTCAAAGTAAAGGGTTACTTTACAAGTGAATTGCCAAACGAGATTTTGTACCCTAAAGATATTTCTTTTAGCCTTGGTTTTTTCGGCTTCCTTCTTTGGACATCGCCTTTTCTCCATCTTCATCCAATGAACAGTATATACATATAACCCATGCCTCATGAAAAATCTGTTTAGTTTTAGTTTTTTAAACATCTGATGTGTGCGATGAAGTAAATGTGAACTTTATTCAAGGTTGATTAATGCTCAATATACCACTCAAGAGTTAAGAGGTAGATATTAACTAATTGCAAAAAGAGAATCAGCCACCAAACTGCATGCGCACATTCACATCCATAATCCATTTTACTGATAAACAAGTAGGTCAAATCACAACAGATGATCCCATCTTGTTGCATAAACACGATGTGTTCATATTGTGTGTATGCTACAATTTGGTAGCTTTAAGTGCACAAGTTAGCCATCAAGGAGGGATGAATGTTTTGTTGGTTCTTTTGGAGTGGTGGACTTGTTTCAGTTGAAGGAGTTCATCAATCTAAGATGGGTTAAAAGAATTAATGTGAATCAGAGATCTACAGGTAAGGGGACCCTAAATGTCATTGGTTGGTGTAAGTGTAATAATCAGGCATTTCCCCATTGGGAATCTTAGACGAGCCTGTGGCACAGTGGAAGTCAGTATTACTTACTTGATGTTGTGGGTACAAATCATGTTACCAATATATATATATATATATATATTATTTACACTTATATATTTATATTTATTACAAACATATATATGAAACTCATTTTCCCTCATAACAGATGGAGACATATAGCTAGTAAGATGCTTTATTTTTATCTTACATTTGGAGTTCAGTCCTATTTTATTTTGGAATTCCTTCATTGCTTAAAAAATGATCTCTCAAGTCATCTCTTTTCATTTAACTTTTTGGTGATTACTTTCAAGGCTGTAATCTCGAACTGACTATTAAAGACTGTTTGCACCTGTTTGAAGAGAGATAACAATATCCCTTGCAATTTAGTGAAAATAATGTATTTGTAATTATTTTAGCATATCCACGTGAATACTTGTTCAACCAGCAGTGGATTCGAGAACCTTTCCCATGCAGTAAAGCAGTTTATTTCATCAAGATCTTTGTCAGATTTTCTATTCATGGTGATAGCTAAAAGATCACGTTGGTTCTCTATGTTTCTCCTCCTAAATGGTTCATATGCTCGTGTTATTTAATTCTTTTATGTATTTGTCAACTATAATTTCTTTGGTGATTAGACAATTGGATCTTATTTCTCACCAGCCACATTTTTTTTTCATTGGTTGTTTCTTAGATCCTACCAACTCAGGAAGATACATTGGAAATGTAATTGAGGAGCTTGAGGATCCCTTGCCTTCTCATCCTCATGAACAAACTGCATGGGTCACTGCTGATATGGGGAGATCAAAATGGCAATTAAAAGGAAAACGAAACAGTCGCAATCTATCCAAGCGAACCATGGAGACGATGGATGGAAAGGATTCTGCTGTTAGAGGTTATAAGTGCAATGGCTCCATTGATGGGTCATGTTACGAAGATAATGTCATCACTCCAAGGTCAGTTCAAACAGAGAGTGAATGGGCTGTTGGACGAGGTAGCTATCATAAAAGTGGAGAGTTAAACTATGCTTATGAAGGTGATCTGATTGAAAATGAGTCGGCGCAAACCCAAACAATGGGATTCATCAGTAGGAGATACCCACTAGCATTCACGCCATCTTCTAGAGATCAGGAGAGAAGAAACCATAGCATTAACGGTTTGTATGAAGATTCACATGTGATACCTTCGTCAGTTTGGGAGGGAAATGGACTATCTCAAGCAACTCGAAGAGG
The DNA here is from genome assembly GCA_003546025.1 of Camphora micrantha. Classification (NCBI taxonomy): domain Eukaryota; kingdom Viridiplantae; phylum Streptophyta; class Magnoliopsida; order Laurales; family Lauraceae; genus Camphora; species Camphora micrantha. The sequence goes on along the minus strand of QPKB01000006.1, from coordinate 23,011,807 downwards.
AGGATACTGGGAAGATCCTGATGAGTGCTTTGACCCACGTTACACTCACCGTCGCGGTAATGGGATGGAATCTATGTTGGTAGATGTGGACTTAAAGGTCCAAGCTAGCTACCAAGGAGAGCGTGTCCCATTGGTCTCTTTGATGAGCAGGTTGAATGGTAAAGCAATAATAGGGCACCCTATCCAAATAGAGCCAACTGAAGATGGCTACTCTGACAGTCTTCTTGCCACAAATAATTTTGGTCAAGAGCCCCTTGATGTTGATGGAAACACAGGACTCTCACCAGTTTGGAGGACGGCAAGGAGGACAGCCATGTATCGGGTGCCTCGTCCTCATCCATCATCAGCATTAGGAGAGGAGGCGGACCCTCTTTCAAACTCAGATATTGACATCAAACCTCCAGTTAGAAAGTCACATTCCAATCATTCGAATCATAATATGCGGTTGATGAAGAAGAGCTTTCCTCATGCACGCCGGCCACTGCCAGAGAAGAAGTTTCCAAAGAAGTTATTGAAGAAAATAAGCCTGTCTAATCAGAAAACAAGGACTCTTTCATCTATTGCTATTGAACAAAAGGTCAGTGGAGAAATTGGAGAACACAAATTTGGTGACAGGAATGGGGATGTAGATGGGTCCATCAAACCCAAAGAGGAAGTGCCTTCAGTGACGTGTGTTCCTGTGAAACTGGTATTCAGTAGAATACTGGAAGCAGTTGGAAGGCCATCATCTAGAGCAACTATTCATGAGGTGGAACTTGAACAATCATAGGCATCACATGACAAATTTCCAAACCGCCGTTGATCTACCCTGTAGTTGCTTTACACAACAGCAGTATTTGGTTACTGGATTCGGAGTTCCAGGACAACTATTGACCCTTCTGAGCGTAAAAGGTGAGTCCTCATTCTCTATTTGTGTGATATTGTGATATTTTTTATTACATACTGAAGAAATGCATTATAAATAACTAAAAAAATGACAACAAAAAAGAAGCAATGTGACATTCAGCCTCACCCTCACTCAACTTAATATTCTGATAGATCAATCCAACTCTTATTTGGTGTTAAGACACTCCAAATTGCTTCTGGAAGAGTAAGAAACTCGATTAGTTGGTTTGTGCAGATGTTTTATGGAGTGCATATCCTCTCTCAGCAAAATACAAGACGGAGGATTGTGCTTTTCTTGGGGTGGACTACGTGCAACTTGTATTTCTAGAAGATGACCATGTAAACTACTTGGGGGTGGTGTCTCTGTGCATCATTGTATTGGTATGTTGGGAGTCCATATAAGGGAAACAGATGGGTTCCATCACTTGAGTAGGGAATTTGTTACTATATGTTTAAAAAATGGGGCATGTCCCTTTTATAATGAACTGATCTTGTGATCACATTTAAATATTCAGAATAGCTCTAAGAACTTAGCCATAAAAGGTGCTTTTCTTGATTATCTTCTGTGGGAATGTTTGCTTTTGATTGAATAGATACAACAAGCTAAATGAAATGTGTTAAATATATCTACCGTGCTAAATAATATTGATGATGCTGTGGGTGTGTTTGAAGACTCTAAACTTAATAGCTTATTTGGAGTTTTAGAGGTAGAGGCAGAGCCTCGAAACGAAAGAAGTGGTTTGTATGCTAATTTCTTAGTAAGATATTATTCATCTAGAGTGATAAGAGGTGGAATGGTTTTACTTACCCTCACCCAAGCCCTCCTAATGAATTCTAATTTCCAGTTCATGCCCAAGGATTCCCTCGTATTTTTACTGAGTAAAAGAAAGTAGTTAATTACATATGCTAACTAGTTACATAATTTAGTAAAAAATACATGAGTTTTAGATGTGTTTGGATTGATTATCGTATACTCAAAACAAAACAAAACAAAAAAAAAATTTGATGAACGAAAGTACACAAGTATTTCAAGTGTGTTTGACTAATGATAATTGAATAAATTAACAAATAAACGAAAAGCTTCAAAATTTACTACTTAGTCTATTTTTTTTTTTAAAGAAGATATTTTTTCTTGTTTTAAGATAAAAGATTAGATTGAATTTTTTTTAATATAAATAAGTAACTAATGTTGTCAATGAATGATCTACATTATGTATGAGATTTCATAAAGCTGAAATTATACTTCTACCTCATTTTATAAGTTTGCTCCAATATCTTAATTATAATTTCAACTATACCTTGGAACAAAATGATAAAAAGGAGGATTTTACGGGTGAAAACCTCTTAGATATCCATGCACAAAAAAAGACTCCATAGTTCAATGCACATAGAAAAGGTCATTTTGCTAGTTTTTTTTTTTTCCTTATTTGACCGAGTGACGATGTTGTGTGGGTGACAATATTACTGTTTAGAAACTCTTATCTTCCTGATTCGCCTGAATGATGGTCATTGAGAAATCGTCATTGGCGTACTGGCTGACATCTTTAAACCAGATCAAGCCCTCCCTCCCTTTCCTCCCAACGTCAACATTCCTAGTAAAGGGCTTTCGTCAATAGGAAATTAGTATCATCAAAGCTCCGAGCATCCCACTTCTCTCATATTAACTTGCCCAAACCCTAACACTAGAAGTCTAATGAAAAGAGAAACATTAGAAATTAGAAATCTTAGATTTGGAAAACATGAAGAGGAGAAGGAGGATTTAAAGTTTGGGAAAAGGGAGTGCGTAAATTAGAGGGAAAGGAAGAGAGAAAAAAAAAAAGTGATGGGTGATGATTTCATCGCTCCCCTCTAATGTTTAAAATAAAAAAAAAGGCAATTGGCCCCACGGGACGATATCTGTGTAGTAATATTTACGAGGTCCTCCTTCAAGCAAAAGTCGTTTAAGAGGTTTTTTTCCCACAAAATCTTCTGAATATAATGAATACAATGGGTGCTAGGACTGATAAGCGGGTTGGGTTTTTAAAATGTGGGCTCCAGCCATATGTTTGACAAGGACACGACACCCAACCCAACCATGGTAAATCTTTTCTTTGGTTAAAATTATATTTTTGAAAATGACAAAAAATCCTTTTTAACAAACTCTTAGTTTTATATGCTTATCAAATATACTATTATGAAATAACACCTCTTCGTTTTGGATTTTATAGACAAAATTAGAACTTAAAAATTAGAGCGATATGTACTGCAGCTCTGATATAACTAGCTCTTATTAAACTGGACTAGAGTTTCCACTTCCAGACGTATCTTCAGTGTGAATGTGGTACAATATCTTGCAATTGCAAATATGGTGTAGTCGCTCATCTTGGGATAAATTGCAGGCAGGACTTCATTGCTGCATCTTCTGGCTGTAATTATATTCGTCTTATCATCTCATGGGCCAGCGGCACTCAGGTTTCCTGCAAGTCTTTAGTTACTTTGTCACCTGGTAGGTAACCTGTCATTGGTCATGTGAACAAAACAAGCCAAGTGCATGGGTATTCATTCACTCATATGTACTTAATCTGAGAAATATGACAGTTTGACACCATCAACTTTGAAATGTAAATCATGTGTTATGTGTACTGTGTAAGTCCTTTGTTTTCACAAAATCACCTTCTATGAACATCCCTATATAACCTCGAGGGGTAGTACAGTTGGTTTAGGATTACAGTTTGAATTTAGATGTTGTGGGTTCGAAACTGCACTACTACAATAGAGCAACGGATCATTTGATTGATAGATTGGTGTTTGTTCGGTTTTCTCTTTATGGCTACAATCGTCCAGCAAGAGAGTTTGTTTATAATGTGGAAGCAACTGGATCCACATTGGACCAAGAAAGAAAAGAGAATATTTATGAAGAAAGAATTCATAGTCGCCTATTAATAGCGACAAAAATGTATATAAGATACGTGGACCCCACACCCCTCCCTTATTATTATTTTTTTATTATGACGTGACTCAGTCTTGTTATCCAAAATTCTAGCAATCGAAGGCAAAATTTCAAATGCCCAGGGGGACATGATCTGATCTGGTATAAATCTTCTTCCAACACCCATAATTCTCATCATAAAAACCTCCTGCCCTCTTCCATGGAATGGGCTAAAAATGGATATGCATTGTAGGCCAATCTGAATATACATATGAAATGCTCCCCTCTCACATGTAGATTTAAAGGCCTCTTTCTCATTAATTCTTAGGAAAATTGCTTACATATATGCCCGTTTTAATCGCTAAGTAAAAAATAACTTCTCTATCAAAGCCTAATTTACTGGAGTCTAGATCCTCTATTGCAGCTTTTGAGAGCGTACAATTAATTGATATCACATTTTGTACAGGTACCACTGCCAAACCAAACTCAAGGCAAAATCTAGTCTCCATGGTGATGTATTCCTGCCCTAATCTCACATATTTTGTTCTATTTTCTTTGTATTGTTGTAACCTACTGTTCGAGTTCAGATCCCCCGTTTGGACTAATTAGGGAGTGACACGTGAACTTGTTGAGTTTAAAAATCGATGTCATTTTTAAAAGCCAGCTACGTCTTATGAACTTTGTTTGAATCAATCAGGAAGTGACACATTATATTCTACTTAAAAAGCCATAACTGGACAACATCAATTTCTTAAACGCAAGAAGTTAATGCGTCACTCCCTGGGTCCAAAAAGGGGATCCGGATTCCTTTCGTTTCGTTTGTACCGTCGTTCTGAGATGTAAAAATGCTCTGGGCTCTTTGTTCAAATGAAAAGCTACCACGCGCTTCTTCGAATCAAATGCCATAAATAAAGAATCTCGTTTTGGGTGCCCGGGATCATAATGACGCAGACATTGGCGGGAGAAGCATTTTGAAATTTGTAATTCCAATCCTCCCCAACCCAAGTCCGAAGTCCCAAGTCCCAAGCCCAAGTGCCCAACCCCAATGTGGTTTTTTTTTTCTTTTTTTCCCTCTCTGAATGGCAATGTATGGTCATATTAAATATCTGGGTTTTAAAATCTAGGGTCAGGATCAAACCAGGGAGGCCTCAAAGAAATAATAAGGTATGATATGCCCTGTTAATTCTTGAGGGGGAGACCCAACTCTGAAAGCTAGGACATGAACTGCTAAAAGATCATTGTTCCCATAGACCAAAGTTTTGCTTTAATGAGATATGAGCTAATTATTGGATTTGTCAAAATATAGAACATATAATTCATTCAACTCTTTCTTTATTATTATTATTTTTTTTTGGGTCAATCATGTGATTTATCTCTCAAGAGGCCAATTTAATGATGGCACAAATTTTTATTTTTTTTTTTTTATTGGAGTGGAATTCAATCCAAAGTAAAACAATTAAAGGTGTACAACAATCTTTTTTGAGTGCCCATCCACTGAAAACTTAGTAGTGGGGCAAATTCATCTCCACATTGATAAAGGGATTGATTTCTGAAAGTAAGGTAAAAAAAAGTGTTGAGTGGATTAGATTTCAAAAGTGGAGACAATTATGAATCTCAATGAGTTCACAATTGTACCAAGACTTGCTTTAAATAATCTGCACATACAACCTTTTCCTCGTGCCTGGTTATAACTTATAATTGGGTCTAGGCCCATGCTTACATTTTGAGCCCAACTATAAATCAGGTCTGAGCTTGGATCAATTGGGTTCACACCTGATTACCCATCTATAATATTTTTAACACATTATTATGCATAATTATAATATACACTTTTTTTTGCTATCAATAGTGTCCCGCCTATTTTAGAATAAACTATTATATTATGCACGTGAAGTCTCAGTCTCCCCCACACATCGTATAAATTAGGTTTTTGTCTGGACAAATGGCCTTAGAATGAGTGCGAGTTTGAAACCACAACTTCCAATTTCTAATCTATTGTCCAAGGGAATTGTGCTAGCCATCGAGGTTATAATATAGATAAGTAATGACATACAATAATATATTTGATGAATAATTTATTTTGTATTGACATTTATAAGAACGACTGGTAGAGAGACTAAAGAGTTTCCTATCACGATTGGTCTACACCAAGGTTAAGCGTTAAGCTCATACTTGTTTGCCCTAGTTATGGATGAGATTACAAGACATATCCAGGATGAGGTGTCGTGGTGTATGTTATTTGCAGATGACATTATTTTAGTGGATGAAACGAGAGAATGAGTGAATGCTAAGTTAGAATTGTGGCGGAAAACATTAAAGACTTAAGGGTTTAGGCTAAGTTGATGCAAGACGGAATATATGGAATGCAAGTTTAGTCAAAGTAGAACACCAGGTAATATAGAAGTAAGTTTGGACACACAAAAAATTGTAGAGAAATAAAACTTTAGATACCTTGGATCTATGGTGCAACAGGATTGAGGGATTGATACTGATGTAAGTAACATGATTTAGGTCCGGTGGACTAAATGGAGGAGTGCTTCGAGCATCTTGTGTGATCGAAAAGTCCCTCTCAACGTTAAAGGAAATTATTATAAGATGGCGGTACGCCCAGCATTGTTATATGAATCAGAGTGTTGAGCAGTAAAGCATAATCATGTTAAGAAGATGGAAGTTGCGAAGATAAGAATGCTAAGATGGATGTGCGGGATCATAATGAGAGATATGACTAGGAACGAGGAGATTATGGGCAAAGTAGGAATGACACCGATTGAAGATAAAGTGAGAGGCAATAGATTGAGATGGTTTGGCTATGTTAAAAGGCGTCCAACGGAGGCATTTGTTAAAAGGTGTGAAAGCATGCAGATTGCTAGGAGTAGGAGAGGGAGATGGAGACTCAAGAGAAGTTTGAAAGAAACTATTAAACATGACCTTGTCTACATGGATCTAACGGAGGACATGGCGCTAAACAAATTTAATTAGTGTTGTCAAATCCATATAGCCGACCCCACCTAGTGGGAAAATGCTTAGTTTGGTTTCGTTTGATTAGGGCTTTGGGCTTAGTTAGTTAGGCCCATCAAAGTCTAACCTTATAACCCCATGTGGGTCAACAAAACATTAACTGCTGTAGCCTTCTAGGTTCCAGTCCACCATGGACCTATAACTGAACCCGAGAGCTGTCTCTATACCATCCCATTGTTGAATTCATTGAAGGGAAAACTTTTTTTGCCTTATTTCAAAAAAATGACATAAGTTTTGAAAATTTTCAAATTAATCCATAAGTTTTTTAGTAAATTTTCAATTAAGGACATCTGGCCATTTAAAGTATTTTCCGGTGACTTTTTCCCTCAATATTTTGAAAATACCCAAATTATCCTTAATTTAAAGCCATGACATGGTTTCAACAACCACTGCATGCAGCCAATCACTATGAGAATACTGGGCGTCCTTGATCACCGTGAGAACACCGGTGAGGAAAATGAAGGGAATATAGATGAAGCGAATGGATGTTTTATATCATTGAAGGATAATTTTGGTAGTTTAAAAAATTATCGGAAAATAGCTTTAAATGGATGAATGTCCTTAATTGAAAACTTCATGAAAAACTTAGGGACTAATTTAAAAAGTTTTAACACTTGTGTCCTTTTTTGAAATAGGGAAAAAACCTGAAGGACTTATTTGAAGTTTTCCCAATTTATTAAAAAGTGAGGACCATATAGTTTAGTGATCCAGCGGACTACCAATCCCAAACCGTGTTCCCAATCTATTCAATTTTGCGTTGTCTCTTCCTGCATAGATTCCCGATTTCATCCATCAAGATGATATAAATATACAGAGAGAGAGAGAGAGAGAATCAGAGAGAGCGTCTGATACGGCAATTCGCTGAAGAAATTCAAAGAGGTTGGTGAGAGGAGAGCGATTACGATATTGCTTTTAGAAACCCTAGCTTTCTGTTGTTCGTTCGATCAAAGATTAGGGCTTTTCTGTGTTTTTTTAGGCGATCGTGCATCGAGATTGCTTTATTATCTTTTTTGTGATCGTTCTTGTCGTCTTGCTCTTGTCGGTCCGTTAGGACGTTGGTGTCCACAATCATATTGCATCTCTCTTCCATCTCTTGCTTCATCTCTCTCTGTCGGCAGATGCCTGAAGCTGGTTTTTCTGAAGGCCTGATTGAGGGATACTTGACCGATGTAGAAAGTAAGAGATTTGGGTTTCTTTCGTTTTCGATGATTCTGGGGTTTCCTTGTTTTTTGGGTTTCTGGGGGTGTCAGGGGTTTGTTTTGAATTTATGGGTTTCTGTCGGATCAAGTTATTGCATTTGGGGTTTGGCTTTTATTTATTGCTCGGTTTGAAATTTGATTGTATGAGCATGTGTTTATTGTTTTCATAATAAAATCTTGGGTCATTTGTTTGTGTTAGGGATTCAAATGAGTGAGAGCTCGTAAGTGCAAGCTTTGGATTTGTCAAAAAGTGGTTCTTGGGATTCGTTATGGTAAGATTTGAAATTTGAACTTTTCCCCCTTTTTCTTTTTTATGCTTTTCACCTCAAATTCACCTTTGTTTTGAGGAAGGTTCTGCACAGACCTGAAGTATTTTGGAAAACCAATTAGGTTCAAAGGAATTGGTGCTTCTGGGTATGAGGGTCTCTGTTGATTATGTAGATGTGTTTCTGTGTCTTGGAAAATGTATTTGATTTTTGTTACATGGTCTGGAAGGGGTTGTTGGATTGACCTTTGATGGTTGGAATCTTTATTGTATTTTTGTGGCCTGCTGTAGAATTTATACATAAATTTTGAATGTAGTGGTTGTTGTTGCGTTTTCTATTGAGTAGGGAGGAGCTGACACCTAGGCGGGTGCTGCATTGAACTGGTATGAAAATTTAGGCCTGATTCATGGGGACAGTTCAAATGAAGGGGTTTATCGGTGATTTTGACAATGGTAGCCATTATGGGTGAAAATTGGGAATGGATAAGAACCCTGGAGAGCAAAGCTTCCTTTTGTTGTAGTTCACTTGGATTACTCCAAAACTAGCGACAGCTGTCTCATCTACCAGTGTTTGTAATCCCTCGAATGGATGCGCTGGGGTGATTTGAGTTTTTGCCATATGGTCTTGGGAAGTTAAGGGATCGTGTTTGGATGTCAGACACTTCCCCGATGAAATCTTCAATCATCAAATCACTGGGTTGAAACTTTAAACTGTATTGGTTATTGCTTCTGTTGTTGTCAGGCCGTGACATGATTTTACTCATGTAATTTGAAGGATCAAATGGTTTGATGGTTTCTTTCTTGTTTATTTATTCTCTGTGCATGGCTGATTATAAAAAATGACTTGATTCATTCAAATGGCATCTCTATGCCATTTGCTGTTTTGTTTTTAAGATGGAAACTGTGGAATATTATGGTTCTCTACCATACTACTTTCAGCTCACTTAAACAGGTTACATGGCCAGAAATATTAGTACATCAACATATATTCATACATATAAAATTTGTAATAAAAAATATGCTTATATTCATAAAAAGGCGCAGGTCAATACATATATATGGTCACTATATACATACAGACCCACACATAAATATATAAACACACATAATACAAAGTTATTTAAATTAGAAAGAAAAATGTGCCTTCTCTTTGCAGCTAGGGTTGTCCCTAGTGTTTCAGGTTTTTTGCCTGGCCTTGTGAATCATTATTGACTTATAGCAATCAAATCACAATCATGGGAGACATGGGTATCATTTTAGGAAATTTCTTTTTAATAGTATGATTAGTATGCGGTACACTCATATGATATGTGGATACTTGGTGTAAGTACTATATGGTTTTTTGTTGAATTTGAGCAATAGACCCGTGGAAACTACTTGCATACTCATCAGTGCCTGGTGGCATTTTAGCGAATTAGTGATCATTAGAAACTTCTATTGTTCTACCTGATAGCTACGTATTTCCTAAGAACTTTTATTTGTATTTTTTTTGTCACAGATAAGTGCTCTACAGCGAAGGATCCTGAAAATGTGCATTGCTGAATGACATGGGCCTTTCTTCTTACCACGAAGTCATCTTGTGGATTGGCTAGTTCATATCATGTATTTAGTTTTATGTGGGACTGTTTATAAGATATTTGAGCCAAATGGGTAAGTTACCTTTGAGCAGTTGGGATGTTGAAATGTAGAATTAGTCATTTGCTGGTTGGACTGTGAACAATTGAGATCAGTGAAACAAGTCAGCATGGCTCTAGGAAGCAGTTGCCAGGACATTCCTGAATCCGAGACTTCAGATTATGAATCATCCATTGCTAGCAATGAATTGGAAAATTTTCAGTTGACGAAGTCTATTGTTGGTCCTAGCGTTAAAGCAGCTGTTTCTCCTACTAGTGGGGTGCATGAGCTTCTTGAGTGCCCTGTCTGTACAAACTCGATGTACCCTCCCATTCACCAGGTCTCTCCTTGATCCCGTCTACATTCTAATTTCCTGGAGTATGCTTTAACTTAGTCATGCATACTATCGTTATGTTTTCTGTTGTGCCTTAATGCAGTCTCCTAAACTATCATTATGCTTTCTCTTGGTTTGGCGCTCTTTGTAAGTTCACATTTGACCTGTGTGGGATGTTTTTATTCTTGTTCAATCACCCAAAATCTCAGTTTTTCCCCCCTTCTTTCCTGTCTGTGCATAGTGATGCTTTGTTGTTATATAATTGATTGCTTTAAAATGTATGTATAAAAGAGTTCCCATGCCGGGCATTGATGTTTTATGGTTTCTCATTATGGGTTTCTATGGACTTGTTTTCCTTTTCTAGAATATAGAGGTAGATGGCAGAAATAATTATCTTTGTTATTATGCTGTTGATATTTCTTTTTTGTTAGTTGTTTTTGCATAATTGTTCTAAGTTGGATAGAAGTCTTTAATAGGATTCATTGGTTTGTGTATTGTATCCTGATGCACAAATTCCTAATGGGACCCATCATTGGTGATGAATGCTTTTGATCTGATTGGCCTCAACTTTGGGTGTGGGATGCTATGAAGTCTTCCGAGTGATGAAATCTTTCGAGTTATGAAATCTTTCAATTATATGATCTATCATTTTAATTAGCTGCTTGAAAGTAGATGGTTAAGAAAATAATGGGTTATTATTATCATTATTATTTTTAATTTAGAAGGTAGGAAGTATATATTAATCACAAACAAATAGTTGGCCAATACTTTCACAGAAAAGGAGCAATATTGAATGACAATGACTTTCTAAACAAGAATATCTTTGTGTGTTCTTATTCCAGAATGGTCCAGTTGTTTCAATGTTCTAGATCAACATGCCTTGGTCCCACATGTAAAAACAATTTCTCAATTGCTACCTTAGATATAAATTGTACACTTTGGGGGATCACCAATCAGTCAAAATGGGTTTTTTCTTCGACCATGTAACTGGTTATGAGTTGTGAAGGCAAGTTTCAGATGCATTCCCCTTTGTTGACTGCCAATGAGGCCTTTTTTTTTTGTTGCTTGGTTGATGAGTGCTGGATCCCCTCCTGTCTTTTCACAATTGATCACTTGTTTCATGAGTGCTGGATCCCTTCCCGTCTTCTCACAATTGGTCACATTGTTGATGGATTATCACTTTAATGGCTTTTGGATCTATTATCATTTTTACTCTCATCAAATCTGTTAGCCTTTGAATCTTGAATTATGGCATCTTTGTCTAGATGGTTTCAATTTTTTTAATGCCCTCTTTCTGGGAGCTGTGGAGTCTGATTAGTGTGATTATCTCCACAGGTCTCACTTCTTTGGACTGAAATGCAATGTAGCTTGTCCCTAGGGCAAAGGCCCGCCATTTCTTATATTCAGTTACATTTCAAGATATTCAACCACAACTCAAGTTGTTTCAATCTCTTGTTGATACCTTATTATTGTCTCAGGCCTTAATGGGCTACTGATATCACACTCACAGAAATCACTTTCAGATTGGCTTCCTCTTTGGGTGAGGTTTTATGAGAAATCTTTTCCCCTCTTATCTACCCGTTGTTGCTGAACTTGTATTATACAAAATTGATGCAAATTTGGAAAGTTCTTGACCAAATCTGGATAGGTTTGAATAATGTGATCAGGTCCTGACTTAGGCCTGACAGTGATGCGATCCCAAGTAATAATCCTTGACAACATGGAAAATGGTAAGATGGGAATAGAAGGAAAAAGGGAAGAGGCTAACCTTGTGGAGAATGCTTCTTGCAAATCAGAACCATGAAAGAGGGGTTTTGTGCCTCTAGAAATGATTCTCATGACCACAACTAGAAAAACTTTAATGCTACGCCTTTTTCAATTTAATCATAATTCTGTCATAAACTTTGGGTGACAGCCCTTGCAAGCTGATATAAGAGGTCTCCTTTAATCAAATGCCCCAACTTTAGTCTCTGCCACAGATATCTTATCTAGTTATTAAAGAGGATTAAATCACACCTTAAAATTTTAAAACCCAAGCACTTTACCTACAGTCATTTTAATCAATTAGTTGTTTATGGCTGCCTATGCATTGTTATGACCTTGATCTTCTATGGACTGAACCATGGGTCCATGTGGACTTGGCGTTCCCTTTCTCATGAGCTCTTCCATAATACACCAACATCAAGAGAGAGGCTACCCATCCAAAAGAGAGGCTTTGCACCTAAATTCTTCCAACTGTCAGTTTAATCAAATAGCAATCTGGATCCCTCTGGTAGTATTCGGGTCTGCATTAAATTAAAAGTATGAGGTATGTTTCTTTTCTTGGTTTACTCTTTTAACTAATTCATTTTGTATCTATCCTTGTCTTTTGCAGTGCCCAAATGGCCACACTCTCTGCTCAAACTGCAAGCTGAGAGTACATAATCACTGTCCCACTTGTCGACATGAACTGGGTAACATTAGATGCCTAGCTCTTGAGAAAGTGGCCGAGTCTCTTGAACTTCCGTGTCGACATCAGAACCTTGGTTGCCCTGACATATTTCCATATTATAGCAAGTTGAAGCATGAGCATCAGTGCAGGTTCAGGCCCTATAATTGCCCTTATGCAGGTTCGGAGTGCCTGGTCACTGGTGATATACCGATGCTTGTGACACACCTTAAAAATGATCACAAGGTGGACATGCATGATGGATGCACATTTAATCATCGTTATGTTAAGTCTAATCCACAGGAGGTTGAAAATGCGACATGGATGCTAACTGTAAGTCATTTTCCTTTTTCCTTGAAATTTCCAGTTTTCATTGTTTCAAAATTCAATTGCTTTTTGAACTACAGACCCCATTGTCAGTATTGCATGCCATAAAATTTTTGTGGAGATTCGTTCAAGGCACAATAACAATCTCTTCTTTGAAAATTTTGTTGACTTTTATTTTGGATCGAGTAATATAAATCTTTGGTTGAATGGGCTTAACCATCTGATTTTACTAGTTGAATTGGGAATATCAACCACTATTTCCTGTCCTTTTTGTGGTGACTATTTAAATGGGGATCGATAAGCATAAGGCTTAATCTTGTTCAGTGTGGCTTGGCATGTATGTGCTTATCTGCAGCATGTTACAGTGGGTCTATTCCCAAAATTTCTTGCTTGGAAGACTGAGCCCAGAGTCTTTCCTACAACTATTGTTTTTTTTTTTAGAGAAGCTGAGGAAATATTTGAGAAAAAAAGAGAAGTTCAGGAAAATCCAAAGTTGAGTGCACTGTTAATGCTATCTGCCATGCTGCCTCATATGTGCCATAGTTCTAGCGTGAGTTCACTGTTTTCAGAAGTCATGTTTTTTCTTAAATTTTTACTTTTTCAGTGATATATTTGGTTAAGTGCAAAAAAAGAACAAGAAAAAAGAAGAAGCATTTAAGCATTATAATAAAGAAAAACCTCGGAAAATAAAGAAAGTGGAAAAGATTTTATGATTATGTAATGATATTTTCATCTTGATGCTAGTTTTAAAATATTGCAATATTTTATTTGTTGAAAATGGTACTACGACATTGCTCTGAATTCCTGTAACATTTGCTTAACCAATACTTCTTATGTGTTCAGGTTTTCAATTGCTTTGGGCAGCACTTCTGTCTTCACTTTGAGGCCTTCCTACTGGGAATGGCGCCAGTGTATATGGCATTCTTGAGATTCATGGGTGAGGATGATGAGGCAAAGAACTACTGTTACAGTCTTGAAGTGGGTGGCTATGGCAGGAAACTGATATGGCAGGGGGTCCCAAGAAGCATCAGAGACAGCCATAGGAAGGTTCGGGACAGCTATGATGGTCTGGTCATTCATCGCAATATGGCGCTCTTCTTCTCCGGCGGCAACCGGCAGGAGCTGAAGCTGCGAGTGACAGGCCGGATCTGGAAAGAACAGTGATTGTAGGATAGAACTGATGTACTACTTAAAAAGTGTTTCTGTGATACCTATGAACAAATAGATTGCATGGACAAGATTTGTGTTGCAATCATGGTTGCTTGAGACCTTTTCAAGTGCCAAGTTGTATGAAGTTTCATTGATGAATGAAGGGCATGTGTTCTTATGAAGGGTGCTGATGTTTGGTTGTTAACTCCTTTTCTGACTCAGGGTTGAGCTTGACCTCGAGGCTTTGGGCAAGGAAATGGTGACGTTTTTTAAATGACTCATTACACATTTGCACTTGAACTTCAACCCATTTTTTCCTTGTTCAGTCCGAATGAGATCTAAAGCATATGTGCCTTGGCTAGAAAGACCAGTCGGCTTATGGACTGTTTCTGCTGGGAGCTGAACTCCTCTGAGCTAAAAATTGAACATAGTGATGGACCCTGAATGCATGCATTCCAAGGATGACAAGTGAGACTGGGAATTTTGTGGATTAGGGTCACTTCTATCTGATCAATGCCATTCTTTAATTTTCTAGTCCCAAAGTTGTTTGAAGTGATTCTTTTTTCTTCTAAAATTCTGTTTGAAAAGCAAGCTGGCGCTCAGGTCGGATTAGTGTCAATAAATGGTAAAATCTTCAAGAACTCTCACTTGTACTCCACTTTCAAGGGCCCAATTATGACCCATTTAATCATTTAACACTTGTTTTTTGCTAAATCATTTATCCCACAATTACCACCACCTAATGTGCAATGTGTCGTCTCGTATTGCATTTGATATTTCATTTTTTATATGTAAAATCCATATTGCTTTTGTATCGAATTGTATTCATGCTGTATCTGGGCATTATAGACCATCACACACTTAGTGCAGAGACTTATGTAATACTTATCCAACCATTTTTATAACCTCATTCAAAAGAAAACGACCAAAAAAGAAAGGAAAAATTTCCCATGGAAATAAATAATCAATTAGCATGGAAAATTAAGATTTCCAAACAATGAAGAGAAGTTAAGGGGCATTGTAGAACAACAAATTCAGTTCCCTAGTTCAATTTCTGATCTTCGTTGTTTCACATTCATTTCTTCCATTCCCATATCCGCATTCAAATAGAAGAAATGCCAGCTCGTGTCGTGAAAAGCCCTAAAGAAATCCTCACAAACCATATCAATCCCAACCTCCTCGCCTCCAACACGTACCCTGAATACTTCCCAACAATTGAACACTTAAATTCCGATACAAAGCTGTGGTAGCGCTCGAAGCTGTTACCAAACACCACCATCCGATTCAACCACTCCGGCCTCCAATTAGCCTCCAGCAGATTGTTGTAGAGCTCCACCTTGCAGTGCATCATGAAGAACAACGTTGGTCTCTCCGCCTCCCTCCGCCCCTGCTCGTCGATCGTCAGCACCATGCACCCCAGAGCCTCCATCAAACTCGATTCCACCTTCGATATGATGGGATTGAACACCTTGATCCATCCTTCGATCATTGAAATGAACCGCCTCGAGAGGAGGATAGCCAGAGAGAGCTGGAGGTGTGGAGGCTTGTAGGAATTGATGTTGCCGATGCCGTAGATGACCATTTGCATCTTGTTCTGAGATTGGGAGGAGGAGAGAGTTATGGAGAAGTTGGAGAGGAGTTGTGGGGTTTGGATCTGGGCGACGAGAGTGCGGTAGAAGGAGGAAGATTTGAGATTTGAGAGGGTAAGTTGCATTTCAAGAAGGGGGGGAGGGGGGGTTGTGTTCAGATAAAACTAAGGTTTTTTGTATATAAAACTAAGGTTTTCAAAGCTGGATTTTGGATCAGGTGGGGTTGGAGTGGGTGAGTGTAGAGAGAAAATAAAGGTCATTTTGGTAATTTCACAGATGGGTATATTGGTCTTAAAATAAGGGGTGTGTTCAGAGAAGTTTGGGATGTGGCATTAGCGGCTCTTTTTTATTTACTTGAGTTTTTTTATGAACCTTGGAGTTTCTAAAATTTGTAAAAAGGACTCTCAACCTTTAGCATTTATAAATAGGTCCTTTTTTAACTTCCATATTTCTAAAATGAGTAGCCTTCCAAGTTCCAACCACTATATGTTTTTTTTGGAGTAAAATGATATATTTGCCAATCTCTTTGTCCCTGTATGCATAATTTTAAAAGCTTGAACTTATTTTCCTCTAAATGTTGTAATATTAACAATTACCATAGTGCATTTAATGAGAGAAAACAATCATATAAAAATTTGGGGATTTTGGGTGGAGGTCCCTGAACATTTGATTTTAAAGGCTAAAGTCCACAATAACTTTTCGTAACGGCTGCAGTCCTTTTGTAAAAATGATGTAGTGAAAAAGACAAAAATACCCCTATACACACATCAGCAAAAGCAGAACTCAGACAAATTTATCTGAGTTTTGACAAAACTTAGATAAAACTCAGATAAATTAGTTCTTATGCATTGGAATAACAGTGATCCACCATCCAGTTTCTACGTTTATTAATGATAACCAATCAACTTATATACTAGAATGTTACATGAAGTCAGAAAGAAAACATGAATTTGTTATTGAGCATTGTATCTATTGTGGGCCTTAAATAAAGAAGTGAAGTGTTAAAAGGACAAGGTACTAAGAGAAAGGGCGAAGCAATTCTAATTTATTTTTTTTTGTGTGTTTTTTTTTTTTTAACTTGGAAGATTTGATAATGATTTGTTTACCACCTCTTTTGTTTGAGTTCTTTATATTTGTTTTATGTTGCATGCATGCTCCTGATGTACTTTTGTGTTGTATATGTGCACCAGGGGATTCTATGTGCCTTTACTCTTTTAGTTTTGATTCTCCGGTTAGGTCTATGGATTTTTCTATTTGCAATAAGCTCGCTGTGATCACTACTGATGCATTCATGGAGCAGATTGCTGCCATCTATGTAAAACGCATTGCAGAGGACTCTAGTGAACGTATGAATTTCCTATCTCTTTTGATGGGTTTGGAGAGAGGTTAGAGGTAGCTGATGAGCAAAAGTTGTTTAAAACTCAGATAAATTTATCTGAGTTTTTGTCCAGTTTATCAAAGATTTTGTGTAACTTGTCTGAGTTCTTAGCAAATTTATCTGAGTTCTTGGACAATTATCTGAACATTACTCATTGTGCTTTTTTCACAACAAATCTAGTCATATCTAGTCATTGAATTTTGAGTCATAAGATTAAAGGCTATTATCATTTGATTCGGACTGAAATGGGACATGGATACAATCCAAATCCAAATCTATTCATCTCTTACACATTTTAATAAGAAGGAACAAAACTGTAGCTTGATCTCGTCTATCTTTCACACTAAACTTTTAACTTTTAGATTGCCTTGTAGTTAGTTGCCTTTTTCTAGTATATAATTCATCACAGAAATGCAGACTTTTCTTTCTACTTTGCACCTACCACTTGGTATTCCTCACTTTTTTGGTGGGCATGTAGTTGATCATTAATCATCAGATGGCCCCATAGACATACGAGATAGTTGGACGGTTATTAGAAAATCAAAATAAAATTAATGGTTCTGATTAAACCTGCATCTTCAATTCATCTACAAATTGTGGCCCATTATTTGTGGGATTTGAATTTGGTACTGATGGAACTCTGTGCCAAGACCAGTTGCTGAATCTAGCAAGAGTAGTTTCCGGTTTCCCTCAATCCTCACCATTCACTTGCCAAAACTCAGATAAAGATAAATTTGCCAAAACTCATATGAAGATAAATTTGCCAAAAACTCAAAGAAATTATCTGAGTTTTTGACAAATTTATCTGAGTTTTTGTCAAGTTTATCAGAGTTTCTGTGAAATTTATCTAAGTTCTTGGCAAATTTATCTGAGTTTCTTAGAAACTCTGATAAATTATCTAAACTCATATAACTTTTTAGAAGAAGAAGGCTGTTGCTATGTGCAGGCTTCTGCTAACAAGCAGAACAAAACAATCTCTAAAACGAAACAGAAAAATCTCATTCCAGACTACTTATTTTCAAAACTCAGGTAATTTTCAAAAACTCAGATAGCAACAGTATTCCTGCAAGAAAGAGACAGAGACCCCATTTTTTGTTGCTATGATTGCAAGGCATAGACTTACACGAAACGGAAAAAGCAAAGAAAATGTAACACATCAATGAGTTTTTGTGTTATGTAAAATCCGTCACTGGAGAAGGCCGGGACTGGTCGCATTTTCATCGCTAGGTTGTCGCCATCGTGGCTGGTGTAGTCAGAGATGGTCGAATTCGATTTGCGAAAGTTCTCTAGTGAAGTCTCTCGTTCCTAGAGAAGAAGGAAGTAGTTCTTCGGGACAACAGAGAATGATAGAGAACTTGGCGTAGGAATGTGAGAGAAAGGGGCAAATTGGTCATAAAAATATATGACGTGACATATTAGGGACCTTTCACCAAAATATCTCCAGCTGTCTGGACTAGAGACATTAGAGAAAAAAGTTATTGTCCTTGATGCCTAGAAGACCGTGCTCAGGGACTGTTGTTTAATTTACCCTAAATTTGTTTTTAATAAATGCCCCCTGTTTCATTAAAATTTAAATCGATCGTAATGACAATCAATGTCGGTACCTTAATTAATCATAATTGTTCAATCCATACATGCATCACGTTGCGAAAAATATGTTAGACCAGGGCGATTAAGTCTTGGCCACAGTCTCAATTCCAAAACTACACCTTAGGGCTGACAAATAGTCTTGGGTTGAGTTGAGTCCATGGAAAAAACACTTATGGGCCAACCTCAACCCAACTCACTTGTAAGATGGTTCAGACCTCCTGAACCTACCTACCATTGTAAGCAGCAAATCAATCAACTAAATCCCGAATTAGTGTGAAGTATTATTAATAAAAAAAATGCAAATAAAAAACCTGGTTTAAGCCTTTCCCTTCATATTCCCGGAAATTGAATGATGAAACATAGAATTTGTCCCTTAACCCTTGTCTAGGTTGTTCGAGTCCACTGTTCGAGTACATCGTAGATCCCACTTGTGATTAGGGTTGCAAACGGGTATCTGATTCTTAGATTACCCGAAAGTTCTGACCCGCACAAAAAGGGGTCTGAACCTATTTTAGGTTCCGATTCATAAATGGGTTCGGATCCGAAACCCAATTTATGTTCTGATTGATAAACGGGCCCGGTTTAGGGTCCATATAGGTTCCGACCGGTGGACCCGGGACCCGACATATGAGTATTTGATGTTGCAAATCGTACCTTAAAATCAATTTTTTTTCTTAACATTTTTATGTATAATATTGGAGATAGTAGACTTAGTGCACTATTATAAGTTGAATGATATGCGTATTCTAAGAAAAATGAAAGATAAATAAAAATTAGAATTGATTTTGGAACTAGATTTCAATCCTTTAAGAAAACCAGATTTCGGAATCAGATTTGGAACCAATAAAACAGGTTCCGAGTCAAAATCGGATCCAGAACCGGAATCGTTATTTAGAAATGGGTCCGGGTCCACTATGGTTCCGATCGATCGGAACCGTCCCATTTGCGATCCTACTTGTGATCCAAACAGCTTATGATAGGACTGATGGGCCGTGCCCGCTGGGCCTGTCCGTTATATCCAGCTTCTACCGTGTACAGACTAACTAAAAAGATCTCATAGAAAGAGCTCCTCCTTTTCTCTCTCTCAATCCTATCAGCTTTGGCCTTTTGAGCAGGTTCACATGCTGCTCAAACTAGAAGCGATGTGGGCCGTCCACGCGTCTTGCTAGAGTGTGTTAGCGATCAGGAGGAGGTACTCTGAAAAAACTGAGCAGTTCTGGTTACAGAGCAGAGCAGAGCAGAGCAGTACGACGAGCAGTTCTGCAACTACGACTACGGACAGTGCTTGCATCTCTTTTCACGTCAGGCCCTCCCGATTGTAATTGATCACAACAATACTACAATGGAATTACAGAGCGGAGCTTTCCATTGTCTGCAAAACAGACCTTCTTCTTGCCATATTACATCTTTCAGGGCTTTGAGACCGCCATTGCAGTTCCCCAACAGCTCCATATCTCGTCCATCCCTAGGCCTCTTTTCAGCTTCTCCTCACTTCAATCAGTCTTCCAGGTGATCTGGTTCCTACTGCAATTATTTGTTTTGTAAGACTGGTTCGATCTCTGTTAGTTTCTTGGTAAATTAAAGCTTTCTAATTGGGAATTCACTTGCAGGCGGCAAAGGTATGTAGCCAATTTGAATGATGAAAAGCTAGTAGCTAAAATTGCTAAATATGAGGAGGAGGAGAAGGTCACTGCAGATTCTGCTACTGGAAATATGGTCTTCAAACGTATTCTTGAGGAGGGGGTTTTCCGTTTTGATTGTTCTGAAACTGATAGGGGTGTTGCATTTCCAAGTCTTTCTTTTGTGGATAGTCAATTAAGGGAAAAGGAGATTGCAGCTCAAAAAGTTCCTGTGTATATTCCAACTTATGAATGTCTACATGGACAACAAACTGTCACTATTGAGGTTTGTTCTGATGACATGCCTTTTTGTGTAAGAGAACCATCTCATTCTCTTTTGAGGCTACACATACATCTCCCTTTGATATATATATTTTTTGTCTTGATTTAGCTTCCTACAGGATCCTCTTTGTATGGAACAGGAGAAGTTGGTGGGCAGCTTGAGAGAACTGGAAAGAGAGTGAGTATGGGTATCTGTTTAGTCAGCCATTGGAATAGTTGATATTGTTCCAGGTGTTAAACTAAGTCTGTTTCATCACAGGTTTTTACATGGAACACAGATGCATGGGGTTATGGTTCAGGAACTACATCCTTGTACCAATCACACCCTTGGGTCCTAGCTATTCTTCCAAGTGGGGAAGCACTAGGGGTTCTGGCTGACACAACTCGACGTTGCGAGGTCTACTTTATCTTCTGCCTTTTTATGGAGGATGATTCTTTAGTTTTTAACCCACTCTATGCTTCCTAAAGGTCTGTGATTGCTGTTGACCTTGATTTGATTATCAAATACTTTTAACAGATCGATCTGCGGAAAGAGTCAACAGTGAAGTTTATATCTGAAGCTGCTTATCCAATCATTACGTTCGGCCCGTTTGCATCGCCAACTGCAGTCCTGATATCTCTCTCTCATGCAATTGGTTATTTCTTAAATCCTCTAGAGTTTGTTCTAGTCATTGATTGATATTCTTCTCATAGTTTGAATTTCAAGGCCCGCCTCAAATTGATGTTTCCCTTATATGTGCTCCATTTAGTTTGCAGTAATGTATACTAACTGAAATCTCAAGTGTAATTCTTTTTTATTCTTTCCTCTGTTTATACCATGGTCATAAGTATGAGAAATATTTTAAAAGTATTTTGATAATGCCATGAGAATTTCATAAAGAAATATGTTCCCAAAAATATCAAGAGATTTTTCAAATAAAAAAAAATGCTGTTTTTTTGAAAATTTTGCAATATGTTCATGATATTTTAAGGAGAGTTCCATGATAATTTATGTGAATCCACTAAATAATACCTTCAGGAGAGTTCCATGAGAATTTACTAGTGCACTTACTCTTTTAGTCAGCTCCTTGACATTTAGACAAAATATGATATTAACCAAAACCCAAAAGGTTGATTTTTTTTTTTTCCATATGTTTATCAATCCAATGGTGTATGCCACTCCAATTGAATTGAAATTTGTGCTATTAATGCACCATTGGGGACCGTTTTGATATGCAATATGAATGACTTGGATAAAGGATGGCAGGGGTCTCACGTTGGTCACAGAAGTCACCACATGTAAACCCTGATGCGGTCACCAACATATGATTAGTTTTCATTATTTTTTTATAGATATAATTTTGCTATATCTTTCTTGCACTATACTTCTATCCTCCCATTTTACTTATGCTTCAGCTTGAGGGGTTTCAAACTTCTCTGCTAAAAGAATTGTTTACTCTATTATCGTGCTGCTGTTATCTGCATAATGATGGTCATTATAATTTAAAATCTGGACTGCTCAGAGAGGAAACCTTCAGCTCACAATGATGGTCTATGATGTCTGTCCTTAGCTGATTCTTTTTCTTCTTTTGTATTTTAGGGACTGTATTCATGCCTCCCAAATGGTCTCTAGGCTATCACCAGTGCCGTTGGAGCTATGACTCTGATGAAAAAGTTCTCAAGGTCATATCTGTTCTGTTGTTCACATTCTTAACAAAAATGTTTTTGGAATTACAATTAAGTGGTTAGATTCTTGTATAATGTTTATCATATGCTTTTGTTAATTCTTATTTGTTCTAGTAGAAACTGCGAGTTTCCCATCGGCTTCCTGCTTCTGTGATGGGAGTAATAAAATCTTGGACTTAATGAAATAAAAAACTCTGTATTATGGACTTTGCTATGACATTGTTCTAACGCTCTTTCTTTTCCTTATTCTTCCCAGATTGCTAAAACATTCCGTGAGAAGCGCATACCGTGCGATGTCATATGGATGGACATTGACTACATGGATGGTTTTCGTTGTTTTACTTTTGACAAAGTATGCTATTTGGGAGTTCTTTTATTGTTCATCAGATATAATGTGTGGTATTGTTAACCTCAATTGTCTATTCAGTATGGATTATTGTATATAGTTTGATTTATATATCTATATAATTTGGATGGGGCTTCGATTATGATGAGAGAGATTTATATAATTTACGGTAAGGAGCCGGTACATAAACCCTAATTAATACATACCCTCTTTCTTTGGATAAAGTGCATGTCAGTCATTAGGTTGGGCCTATAAAGGTTCTATAATAAAAAAAAGTGGAAATGCAAATTCCGTTTCCTATTATTTGCATGGAGCTTGATTTTCCATCTCTATACATATTTGAATGAAATGTTCTATTCACTTAGGGCCCGTTTGATCAAATGAGCTCCACTGAGGGCGTGTTTGGTAACTTCACTAGTAGAGTGAAGTGAGGAGAATGGTCATTTCAAGAGACAATAAAAGAAAAAGGCGTCATATAAAAAAGTGATGGTTTTTTGTCATTTAGTGAAATGAGAATGTAGGTTTTTGAATTTTTTTAAAAAAGAAGATGACCTTTTGTCATTTAGTGGCATGGAAAAGTGACTTTTTGACCCTTTTTTTTTTTTTTTGTGTGTGTGTGTGTAAAAAGTAGAGGTGCCAACCAGGCCCTGAAGAATCTCAGAGGTGAAGTATGAATTATATGAGGTGAGGGGTGAAGGATATTAAGTAGCAATGTAGATGGGACCTTGAGTTTCCTAGGATTTCAATTAGGAGGGTGATGGCTGGGTATTCATTTCCATCTTCCCTTATTCACTTTCCATAAAAGGGAAGGTTATTTGATGGTCACTTTTCTATATTCACAACGGGTCTTCATTTTTAACCACGTATGGCTTGAATTCGTATGTTTCAATTCCTATGTATTTTGTGCAAACAAACAGGCCCTAAATCTTTTAGTGCCGAATGGTAGAGATTAGTCGACGCTTTGATTTTTCTCGTAGGAAAAATAAATAGAATCTTTTTTAATCAAGAAAATATAAATAGAATTGCAATGCTATAAAAAAGAATAAATAAATGAAGAGTTTTGTGAGATAGTTAAAGGGTAACTTAGTAGATGATAGGAATATGGTTCCCTTCAAATCTTGAGGATGTTTATATGCACTACTGACTTAGGATTTGATTCTTGTCAGGAGCATTTCCCTGATCCAAAATCATTGGTAGACAATCTTCATGGCATTGGTTTTAAAGCAATCTGGATGCTTGACCCTGGGATTAAATGTGAAGCGGGCTACTTCGTTTATGATAGTGGTTCTGAAAATGATGTCTGGATTCAGAAAGCAGATGGAAAGCCTTATATTGGTAAATTTCATGATGTACTTTTTTTTCTTTTTCCGTCGGTCTTGCTGATTATAATTGAATTGAAGGTCTTTATTACATTTTTTCAGGGGAGGTATGGCCTGGGCCTTGTGTTTTTCCTGATTTTTCACAACAGAAAACCCGTCTGTGGTGGGCAAACTTGGTTAAGGGTTTCATTTCCAATGGCGTTGATGGCATATGGAACGACATGAATGAGCCTACTGTTTTTAAGGTAAAAAATGTATCACTCTTATTGCTTTTAATTTACTATTTGTCTTTAGTTGAGTTTATCTACTTGAAGCTCTGTTTTTTTTTTAGGCCGTAACAAAAACCATGCCCGAGAGCAATATTCATAGAGGCGATACTGAACTTGGTGGTTATCAGAATCACTCTTATTATCACAATGTAATTTTCTTAAACTTAGGGATTCATTTGAGCTGAAAAATATGTATATATGTGTATATTAGTGCTTTTCATATTTTATTCCTTGATTATGTTTTCATGTTAGGTTTATGGCATGCTAATGGCAAGGTCAACATATGAAGGAATGAAAATGGCTACAGGGAATATACGCCCCTTTGTTCTCACCAGAGCTGGTTTTATAGGAAGCCAAAGATATGCTGCAACATGGACTGGAGATAACCTTGCAAACTGGGAGCATTTACATATGAGTATATCCATGGTAGTCCAATTGGTAAGTGTAGAATGTTGAGAAACAGCTAGGGACTTCTTTTTTTGTAATATTCTAGTAATTATGAATGAATTTGTAGTTATAAAAGACTTTCGTATGAAAGAGTTTTTTCTAATTTCTAAAATAATGAATAATATAAATCAAGTGTTAGGAGCGGACTGGTCATGAGTTAGGGTTGGATGACCAATCCTCAAGGTTCTCTCCAAATTCTTTCTCCTTCTCTAAGACCGTAATCTTTTTCTCTAACTTCTTCTTCTTCATCATCATTATCTTCTTCTTCTTCATCTTTAATCTTTTATGTTTTTTAATTAATTTTGATGTGAAACTAATGTTTCAACTTAGAGTTCCCTGGTCTAGGTTCCTATGAACCTGTTACTTTCTGGTTTAGATTTGGGATGTTTAATCATTGGATTAGAGTCGAGAAGAGTTGATTACTGCTGACCACTTACAATGCTTCTATTTCTTTTCATGATTTTATCCAAAATTGAAGGATTAGATTTGGAATTTGATTAATATGTTCCTAAACTTTTATGTAATGCATTTTTTGTTGCAGTTCGGGGTACTTACGATTTCTGGATTCTCTGATACTAATTTGGCACGTGTGAAATTTTATAACCTTAAAATATATCGTCATCCAAAAAATTCCTTAAAACAGAATTTCTGCAATAGAAACAATAGGGAAGTTCGAAATAGCAAGAAATGCAATCTAGAAATTTACCTAGAGATCCACATCCAATGAAGTTTGGTATTCAGTATTCACTCATAATGATACTGATTTTTCTTCTATATCTGACAATAATGAATGAATAATGTCTTTAGTCCCATTAAAGTCATATCTATAAGAAACCCCCATCAACCAAACCAAACCAAGCCTTTTCCCACTAGGTGGGGTCTGCTATATGGATTTGACGACGCCAATCAAATCTGTTTAGGGCCATGTCCTCCGTTAGATCCATCTATAAGAAACCCCTATCAACATTAAAAAAAGAATTATAGACCATCCATTTAATGCTTGGCACGGATGCTTTCATTTTGTGACGCCCCGGAGTCCCAAATCGACTATAGAGAGGAAAGTGAATGAGGTTATTTGTAGAGCTTACACCCGTACCTTGCATGAGGCCTTTTGATGGATTGAGGCTCATTAGAAACAAAACTGTGAGGCCGGTGGGTCAAAGCGGACAATATCATGCATGCGTGTAGGGGTGGGGCTAGTTCGAGTGTGGGTCCCCTGCCGTGGTCTGGTGCAAGTGGGCGGGTCTCCATATGGGCAGGCCAAGAGGGCTGACAGGCTACTGCACAGGGACATGCAGCCTTAAGAGGGGTGGATTGTGACGCCCCGGAGTCCCACATCGACTATAGAGAGAAAAGTGAATGGGGTTATATGTAGAGCTTACACCCTTAACTTACTAAAAGCACTAACTCCAAAAAAACATACTAAAACTTTAATTCTAGTTTACCCTACCAGAAAATGGGCCATATCTTTCTAAACACGTCAGAGTTGCTCACTATTGTACACATTGGAAGGTGACTAAATAAACCATCAAACACACAATTTTGTATCATTTGGACATTAATTAACTCATGAAGTACGGCCTTATTTGAGGGAAAATAAGAGGTGCCACTTTGCACAATGTATGTGGTCCATAGGAACTTCATGAGCTCCATGCTTGCTTCATTTTGCTATGTCAAATTTGTGTAATGTAATTGTGCCTGATACATGAGTTTCAGGATTGTAGGAAATCTGTTGTCTTCATTGAGAGTCAGGTGCTATGCTGTGGAGCAAGCACAAATACATTCTTCACTCTTTATCAACTTTGCATTAATAACTTTATCCTGTGAATGACCAATTAAAAAAATTCTGTGAACATTTAACATGTTGAAGATAATTTCAGCATCACCTATAAAATTCTGAAGGGCAAAAGGCCAACGACTGATAGGGCCATAGGGGATTATTCATATTCTTCTGCATGATCTGATGCAACACTTCTACACTAGCCCATATTACTTGGTAAACAATAAAAATATGCCGATTCTTTCCACAGTACTGTGGATAGTGGGATTCGTGAACTTCTGCCATACCAAAAATTCCTGTTTCACATCTTTGTTCCTTGTGGATGCCTCATGTGCTTACTAAGCCTGCACTTATTCCAGCTGTTGCTGATGCTACTATTGCACTATCACAAGGCAGTGAGTACTGAGTAGGTAACAAATTGGAGGGTGCACTCTGTAGCTGTCGACCATTATCATGTCATTTTACATATTTGGCGATGATTTTCTCACTATTTTGGCATAAAAGAAAATACCGAAAAAAAAAAAAAAAGAATAATAAAAGAAGATGAAAGGGGGCATTGGTTCAAAACTCCAAATGTGCTTCCATACTTGTGATTCTGTTACCGATTAAAAAAAAAATTGTGATTCTGTTAGCTACGAGTTGTCTTTCTTTTTAATAATGGCATTCTTGCGATTGAGTGTACCAATTTGTTTGTTTCAATCAGTTCCTTAATGGTTAGTCATTCATATAGTGTGCCGGACCTTTTTTTTATACTCTAAATCATATATTTTATAGGTTGAGCAGTTCGTTGAGCATTAATGGTGTTAAGTGCATGAGGACCAATTCTGATGAGCATTCATTTCTTCTGTTCAGGGTCTTAGTGGTCAGCCATTATCAGGCCCAGATATTGGTGGATTTGCTGGAAATGCTACGCCTAAGCTTTTTGGAAGGTGGATGGCAGTGGGTGCCATGTTTCCCTTTGCTCGTGCACATTCTGAAACTGACACCATTGACCATGAGCCGTGGTCTTTTGGAGAAGAGGTTTGTCTTCATTTACCAAGTATCATACCCATAGTAAACCTTTATTCACCAAATTATGTCCCGCAAGTTGTATTTAATCTATAGCTTAAGTCACCTAATTATGTCCTGCAAGTTGTATTTAACCTATAGCTTTTGAGTCAATGCTGAACAAAAAGCTAATCCAAATTAAGTCTTTCTTCAAACAGTTATATCTCGCATTGTTTATTTTTTAGCGGTTCCTCTCTCTGTGTCGTGATTCTGTCATCTCATTAGTCATCATGCTGATTATTTTGATTCCTCAATTAGCTCTATTGGCTTTCTTTTCATTTCATGCTTTGACATTTCTGTATACTTATATGACTCACAAGTATAATGAAAGCTTTGTATTTGATAACTTGTACATGTATTTTGGTTATATTATCTATTTGACTAATTGACTTTGATCCTTTATTTGGGAATATGGCTCACTTGAGGTTTACGGTTCCTGGCCGTGGCTGCTTTCCAGGCTAAAATGTGAACTTCCAATAAATGCTCATCTTTCAATACTAACTTCCACATTCTCTTTTAGTGTGAAGAAGTATGCCGCCTTGCATTGTTGCGTCGCTACCGGCTAATACCACATTTTTATACTCTTTTCTATATGGCTCATACGATGGGTACACCTGTTGCGGCCCCTACCTTTTTTGCCGGTTTGCACTTAACTTCTAACAATTTTGAGGATATAGGATACACATTTTGATTGAGTCTGTTAACTTGATTTGCACATTGAGGGAAGTATGAGGGAGTTAGAATTTCTCATGCAGATCCAAAAGATCCAAGCCTAAGGAAAGCTGAAAATTCATTCCTTCTGGGTTCACTTTTAATATGTGCGAGGTACTCACTGCTTCTTCCTTGGGATATAAAATCCTACTTTTTTTGCTCTTTTATCTTTAGAATTTTCTGTCATTCTTTCTTTATTATATGGTAGATAAATAATTTAGATTCGGTCTAAGATGACATTGCTTTCAGTGGCAATTGAAAATAACAGAGTATTCTGAGCATAATAACGATATATATATATATATATATATTTGGTGTGCTTCCTGTTAAAAATTTATTTAGGTTAGGGATTTTTTTTTTTTTTTTTTTTTTTTTTTTTTTTTTTTAAGCTTATATTCTTGATGCTGTTGGCAGCACAGAGCGTGACAAGGATACAGATCAATTACAGCATGTGTTGCCAACTGGTACTTGGTTGCGGTTTGATTTTAATGACCCACATCCTGTAAATAATTCTAATCACTTCGATTTGGTTTGTGAAGAACTTAAGTTGGCGCTTCAATTCATGATGACTAGTACCATTATTTTCTGATTAATCAGGATTTGCCAACACTATATTTAAAAGGGGGGTCAATCATTCCTGCGGGTCCTCCTATTCAACATATTGAAGAAGCAAAGCCAACAGATGTCTTGTCACTTCTTGTGGCTCTAGATGAACATGGTAACTTCGAGGTTTATATTGGTTAATCTTAATAATTAGTCCCTGCAATTGTTTTGGGTATTAGTTTTGAGGGGTGTGTACATAATCTGGAGTTCTTAAACCATATGAGTTATACCTGAGCTACTCAGTTTTTAGATCATTTTTTGTTAGACTATGAATAGATGACTTCAATATTGCCTCAGTTGGAACTAACGTAACTTTCCAAATGATGCAATATAAAAATTTAAAGCTTTTGCACATTGTAGTCTAATCTCTCTCTCTCTCTCTCTCTCTCTCTCTCTCTCTCTCTCATGTGAGTAATTGATTGGAATTGATGCATCTTAAAAAATAAATAAATTTCATTCTCTATTCTGGATGCAAGATCTGAATAGGCTTGTTAGTAGGTGTGAATTTTAGAAATGCGGCTAGGTTTCAATTTTTTTTTGGTGCGACAGAAATCTGCGTTTGTGTATATAATTTCAGTTCTACAGGTAAAGCAGAAGGTGTTCTCTTTGAGGATGCTGGTGATGGATATGAATTTACTGAAGGGGGATACCTCTTGACCCATTATGAAGCTGAACTTCAATCTTCAATTGTTACCATAAAAGTTGCCAAAACTGAAGGGTCATGGAAGAGGCCAAAACGTGGTCTGCATGTACACTTGTTGCTGGGTGGAGGTGCCAGGGTATATCTTTATTATTTAGTGCAATAAATAGTGGAAGACCAACCTTTTTAATCTATCTAAATCAAAAGGTTTTCTTTTAATTCTGTTTCTGTTCTCTGTTTTTTTTTTTTTTTTTCCTTGTAGCTTGATGCATTGGGCACCGATGGAGAGGAAGTTCAGATTAGAATGCCTTCAGAAGCTGAGGTGTCTGACTTAGTTGCTGCAAGCGAAATTCAGTACAAAAAACTTCTAGGTTAAATTCTTTTGGCCTCCATACACCCCTAGTTTTATGCATATTCTAGTTCTTTCTGGCTAGGGATGGCAACGGTTCAGGTCTGGAATGGGTCAGGGTTAACCCAAACCTTCCCTGCTTCACATTTAAGTAATCCAAACCTGACCTGCCCCATGATGGGTCATTGGCCTAGTTACTAAACCCACTCCATCATGGGTACGAGTTGGGTGGGATTTGGTTAAAAATCCAAAAAGATGCAATTGAGGAGAGTCGAAGACATGATCTCCCCTCACTTTTGGTTTAAAACACTGCTCAGTATCAGCTGAACTGCATGAAATCTAGGAAGTATTGTAGTAATAAATATAAATAAACATATATAGGGAGGGCATCCAAAACCTAAACCAGCCTCCAACCCGACCCGGCTATGAGACCATAAATCCATACTGGCCCTGAACCTGAGAAATCCCTATTTGGGGCGGGTTGGAGATCCCTGTTTAAGCCCGAACCATTACCATCCCTTTTATGCAATTTACTTGTGTTTAATTTAGTGGAGATTCAGTGCATCTTTTGGTCATAGGGTTTTTTTTTTTTTGGGATAAAACATGTCAGCATGTCATTATTATTTGTAAAAGTTGCACGTTGATGAACATATTCTGAAGGTTTTTCTCTCTATTTAAATTTTTTTTTTTTCACTTTGATAATGTTACTCTTAGTAACGGGATTCAGTTTTCCTAGACATACTTTCTTCTAGAAATTTAATCTCAATTTTCTAGAACCATTTCAAATACTATTACTGGTGCTCTGAAGAAATGGCTTTGGGTGGGTATCTATGGAGGATAATTAGGGTTTTTATGTGGACAAATTATGGGAAGTTCTAAACATGGTAAGTCAGTTCTACTCACTTTTAAATTTATATATTCCTTTTGGAGGCTTGGAGAGCTTGAACTCTCTTGAAGTTGAATATTAAGGTGACACTTGCTGATTTTTGCTCTTGTTCTCACTTGAGCTGTTACGTGCAGAAAAGGCAAAACGCATCCCTGATATAGAAGAGCGCCCGGGACAGAAAGGAACAGAACTCTCTAGGACTCCTGTCGAACTGAAGAGTGGAGATTGGGTTCTTAAAGTGGTTCCCTGGGTTGGGGGTAGAATAATCTCTATGGTGCACCTTCCTTCTGGTATTACTCATTTTCCAGATGTTGCTTTCTTTTTATGCACTCTAGAACACTAGAGCAATTTCTTTGCTCCTGTCATTTGAGTCAGCTTTTCTTTTGGACTTTTCTTTTCCCTGTTTCACTAATAAAGTTGCTCACTGTTATTCTTCAATTTCACATCTATAATGTAAAATCTGTAGGCTGACAGTAAACATGATAACACCACTTATTGAGGTCAAATTGTATCTTTCTGTTTGTTCAAATTGGCCAAAGGAATGTGCAACACCAAGTGAAAGGGTAAAGTCCCAACTAACTAGAGCTAGAAGGTACTTTTACGAAGGTTTGACATAGTACTTTCCGACACTTTGAACAATTACATTATGATGGGGGAGAAAAAAAAAATTATTGAGTATTTTTGGTGTATTAAGTGTTTACTTCCCCAAAAGAATTGTACTTATATTTATGCTTTCTAGTGGGGTTTGCATGATTGATTAATGGAAGGGTTATGTGACATGCAAAGTCATGGCAATACAGCTGACATGGGCACATCACTCACAAAAGTATTGTAATATTTAGAAAGCAATGAGAACACAATTTGGTACGACATGACACTAGAGTGAAATGTGCTATGTGACAGCTCCCTTGTGGTGCTGTTCAAGAATAATAGTAGATTGTCATTGAAACCCAACCCCATCCTTTTAGGGTTTGCTTTGTGTAAAAGTGCATCATGGACGACAAAATTACCAGTGTAGACTACTAGGAAATTTAAAATATGAAATGCTGATGGTGATTGCACAATCCAACCCATTTGCTGCTTTAGTAGCTCATGTCCTGGGAGATAAATTACAATCTCCTATGGATTTGGTACCACTGTAGTGTTTCGATGCTGAATTGTGCAAAATTGAAGTTTCTGGGCCTTGTATAAGCTAGCTAGCTGATCAAATTAACTTGGCAATTGGAAAAGCAATATAGTTCAATCTTCCTTTATTGACCACGGATTTCAGGCTGCTGACATGCATATGTATTAACGGTGGCAACCCACTAGAGGTTGCCGGAACTTGCATGGTGTTCTGGAGAATTGATCCTCAGCTGTATGTTTTTTGGGTGCTTGTTACAGGGACTCAGTGGCTTCACAGCAGGGTTGAGGTCGATGGGTATGAAGAATACAGTGCAGTTGAATACCGGTCCCCCGGATGCTCTGAGGAATATACTGTCATCGAGTGAGTTACTGGACTAGCCTTCTCTAGCATTCATGATTGTCATGCATCCTAGTGGGCCCCACAGGACGGACCTCTTCTATCTTTAAAGATAAACACAACTTCTAGTGGGCTCCGCAGACTGTGATTGAGTGAGTTCATGGAAGCAACTGCATTCCAAATGACATCATTAATATCAAACTGGAACCCTGGCTCTTGACTAAAACGATATCTAAAGTTTCAATATTCATTGTCTTGATCCGTATGTTTCTTATATAAAATGATATTTTTATTCTAGTAAGCTTCTGATGCATAGATACTTCAGTATAAGTTTCTTTTTTATGTATGATTTTATTCTCTAGAATTGTTAAAGCAATGAATGCAGTTTTGTTCACTAATTACTGTGGCTGATGGCTATCTCCTGATTCTACAGGCGAGATCTTGAGCAATCAGGAGAGGATGAATCTCTTATGTTAGAAGGGAAAATTGATGGTGGATTGGTTCTTCAGCGCCAGATATATATTCCGAAGGACGAGCCCAAGGTTGTCCGAATCAACTCGGGGATTATAGCTCGTAGTGTTGGTGCTGGTTCTGGTGGCTTTTCAAGGTCTGCAAGTAATAGCTAGATTAATTGTTTGGAAAGCAAGTTTCTGAGGTCAAAAAAATCTTCATCACAATATATATTTATATATATATATATATTTATATATATATGGGAAATATTCATGCGCATCCATGTATATATATGTTTCAACAAGAGTTAGCCATAGAATCCTGAGCTGTGAGATTCATTGGTCACCTATTGAAAAGGCGAAGAAAGGCAAAACTTTTTGGTGGGGCTGAAATCATGGGAATCATAAAGATGTCATTGGTGAATATGATCTAATGCTCCCTATCATCTAGGGTGTTCAGATCATATTGATTTCTGCAAAATGATACTAGTTTTAATGATATTCAGTTTCTGAACCGGACTTGTGGTGGTTAAATAAAGCTCTCTTTCACATCTAACATTCTCCACTAACTGCTTATGAATCTCTTTTGTATGACAGGTTTGCTTGTTTGCGAGTGCACCCAATGTTCACTCTCTTGCACCCAACAGAAGTTTTCATTTCATTCATTTCTATTGATGGTTCTAAGCATGAAGTTTGGCCTGAATCTGGGGAGCAGTTGTTTGAGGGTGGTCTTCGGCCCAGAGGTAACAATCTTCTACTCCATCATGACAACATGACATGTTACTTAAACAATGCTTGAGAATCACACTTGAGGTCTTTCTATTCCAAGCTTCTTCTTTCATGGAGATTTGGATGAGCTGACATTTGTGGCAGGATTTTTATGGACGTGTGGATCTTGACAGTCCCAACATGGTTTTACACATTCACTAGATTGGACCATGTTGACAATTTCATAATTTATAATTTAACTTAATGGTGCACCCCCACCACCTAACCCAATTTTGCTCTGATTGCAAAAGTGGGTCATGGCTTAAAAGGGCCTGACTTTTGCGTGTGCTTTCTTGACATTTTTGAGCATTAGAAAATAAGAACATTGTTATCATTATTTCTTGATTGGTAAGAAACATTGTTATTGTTGTTATCATCATCATTATATATGTATCTTCAAATCTGAGTTCTTTGTTTCCTCGGTCATTTTCTTCAGGGCAGTGGATGCTGGTGGATAAATGTGCAGGTTTGAGTCTCATAAATCGGTTTAACATTAATGAGGTTGATAAATGCCTGATCCATTGGGGGACTGGAACAGTTAACATGGAGCTATGGTCTGAAGAGAGGCCAGTTTCCAAGGACACCCCTCTTAGAATTTCTCATGAATATGAGGTGAGATCGATCTCATAATCAGGATCAGGAGGCTTTTGCTGCTCTGTGATAGTAGAGTACATAAATGTATGCAAGTAAATGAGGTTTTTTTTTTTTTAAGTTAGTTATTTATCGGTAAAAACCTCTTCACTAAAACAAAAAAGCTTCAGTAAAACATAAAAAGGAATGTAGGTTTTGCATCACTTTAACCTGTCCTCAATAAAATGGAAGGAATGTTACTGATGGCATGAGCTAGTTGTTTGTGCTTTATTTTGTAGGTTTTGTTTCACTTTAAACCTGTCATCAATAAAATGGAAGGGAGTGTTACTGATGCCATGAGCTAGTTGTTTGTGTTTTATTTTGTCTCATTTTAGGTATTGACTCCCTCCCTCCCTCCATGATCTACATGGCATATTAATTATAAAATATCTAATCCAATGCAACTCTCCTCCTTTAGCCCGCCTGGTTTGTATTGACACATGACAAATTTCGTAACACTTTTTTTTTTTTTTTTTTTTTTTTGTTTTTTCACTTTTAACATCAGCAGCAGAAACTTCCATTAAAAGATAGGGAAAATTCGCGGTCGATATAATAACACCAGTATGGTATAAAAGTATTGATGCAGATACAAGGCACAAGCATTACATAGTAAGAGCAATAAAAGGAACTTCCCTGTCAACCCCTTACTTAGCTAACACGTTGGCATTAGTGTTTGCTGATCTACCCACATGCCTATGCTCCACTTGAATCAAAGAAGACAATACCTTAATTTCGGGGAAGAGTGAAAATCTCAAGAGTCTACCCTAGAAGAAACCCAAAATATAGCATTGGAAGAATCATTTTTCACAATCAATTTGCTATGAAAAGAAGCAGAAAACAAATTTCCAACACTTGACACAGTTAAGATTGACCTCTTACCCTGGTGGTAAGAGAGCCTAAGAGGCGCCGGTTCTTACCTGCCTGTCTTGGGTTCAAAACTAGGCAGGCACCTTTCCTTACCTGAGGTTGTGATACCTCACCACTACTTTCCTCACCCAAGGTTTACTCCCCTCACCCGAGGGCTAGGGGGGCCAGCCCGCTGGTGTTTAAGAAAACACCCACCCACCACAGAGATCTGGTTCCAAACTGAGCCCTTCTCTGGTTCAAAAGCCTAAAGAAACTGGTATGAAACAGTCCTCCTTGGGCTGAAAAACTATTGAAACTGGTATGTAGTGATTGTTATGGTTAAGGCTGTTTGTGGGCAGGATGCAGGCTATAATATCTAACTTTAGAATAGACCCCACCAGCAGACCCTGGCCCTACCAGTTCAAAATCCAGACCTATAGCAACATTGACCCTAACAATTCAGTGTCATAGTCATTTGCATTGTGCAGGCGTTAACCAGCAGGTTTGGGAGGAAGGTTTTTTTCCCTATTGATACAAACAGTCCTTTTTGAATCACATACTGCTTGAAATAATGAGGGAGGATCCAATTCCAAGCACCATATTATGATGCAAAGCTTCTGACGCTCAGGCCCACCATCCAATTGGGTGCCTAGTCATCCACCCAGAACCTACCAAGTGGAAAGTCTTACAAAGTTTGGTCCACATGTCAAGATTCTACTCATCCCATCAGTTGAGTATAAGCCATGGC
Source organism: Camphora micrantha (assembly GCA_003546025.1). NCBI lineage: Eukaryota > Viridiplantae > Streptophyta > Magnoliopsida > Laurales > Lauraceae > Camphora > Camphora micrantha. The sequence goes on along the minus strand of QPKB01000006.1, from coordinate 22,976,254 downwards.
TAAATTAACAAACTTGATGATGAATTGATTATAACAATATTAACTTGAACATCATGGGTGCTGATGAACTACAAATGAAGTGTGGATGCTTTTAACCATTTATTTGTGATTGGAGACTGTACTTTTATATGTACCAATCCTGCTGATGCATCAAAAGGGATAACAGTAAAGAACAAGTAACAAGGAACATGTACCTGCCTTTTTCTTTGACTGAACCTGGACGGGCGTTATCTAAACTAGATAGAAACAGGAAAAAGTGTAACCATATTCCACCTATAGTAGATGGGTTATAAAAATTAGAGCTTACTTTTGAAAGTGCACTCCAGCTTTATGCGATACAAATAATTAGATAGTGGGGATGATTTTTAGGGTATAAGCGATCAGATCAGAATCAAATCAAGTTAGTCATAGAGAGAGGGACAACTCAGTTCAGTGGAATGAGGTCCTGATCCCTGAGTTTCCCATGAGTGGGATGTACCTAAGCTCCATGAAGGCCTACCTATTTATAATACAATGGGGTCGAAATGAATTCCTTCCCAATTAATGAGTGGTTGCTCAGTTGGTCAAGGACTCTATGCCTCATGGAGGCCAAGAGGTCTTTGTGTTTGATACTTGCTTTCGTTGGTCACATCAGATAGTTTTATGTTGTTCATGTGGATAGGAGGGTTTGCATGTGCCGTTATGGATTAGTTTTCGGCCATCCACAATTGAGTGTCCCTTGAGCTCAGGGCCAAAGGTGTGGGAAATTGTGTGGCCCGCATACCATGGGTCCCACGTCAAATCAAGCAGGACAGATGCCAACAAGGAATATAATCCTGCTTAAGGTAAGACTTGATCTGGTCCCACTAATAAGACTCCCAATAGGATTAGTGGATGTGGGTTTCTTGGCAAAGAAGTCTCTAGTAAATGTGACTCTTTGAGACTTGTCTATATAAGATAAGGGAGCCCTAGGGTTGGTATTATTCCATCCCATAGGAAAGATAAGAGGCGAAGAGATCTGCGGAGCTTCCCAATCGCCGGAACGCACATAGATCTTCGGCCGTGTGTTGGAGTCTCCGCATCCAAATCCATCAAAAGGATCCTGAATTGGGCTGGACGGGAGATACCCTGGGTTATAAAAAAAAAAAAAATGAATGCCTTCCCCTCACATGATATATCATCAAACTTCAATAGCACTCTGTCCCACCATGAGATTGAGAACATAACTGATAACGTGATTAATGTTTATGATTAATAATGCATAAGATTGTGCTAATCACATTGTCAATCATGTGCTCCATTGTAGGTGGGACCCATTCCCATTGAAGTTAAAATTGCCTATATATGTCATTGGAGTGAACATCATAATTTTGGACAGTTCATATTATCAATAGGTGGGAATCATGGTTGAGTTCCACATATCCCACTCACATGAAATGTGTGGGGGAGACGGTGAGAGGATCATAACTAATGTACGAGTCAGAGGTTTTTGAATATATATAACGTGGGAGAATATTCTCCTGCGCATGGTTTGCATGAGAACTATGAAAGGGAGGAGGAGAACAAAATCCATATAATGTGTGGGCCATTTTTTTTTTTTTTTTTAACTTCTTTTTAAGTTTTGGCACTTCAAAAAATGAGCTGCAACAGGGTTCTTCCGGTTCAACGGTACCTGGTGTATAACTTACCAGAAATTCTGAATCCAAGTTAGAATACTGATCTTTCAGATGCACCTAGGATAAGAAAATGCAATAAAAAATGATAGTTGATATTCAGCATCATTGGGAAGAGGGATAAGCAAGGCCGTAGGATCTGTGGTCCATTACTGTATGGCCCTCCCCATGTGCAATCCTTATCCACTGTCCCACCCCAACAGGTGGGATTTCTCTACCTTATCTTTTTCTTAGACTATATTACACAATAAACAAAGAGAGAAGACCAATGATAGACAATGTAGATGGTAGATACACCTTGCTTCTCTGCAACCCTTGTGCATATAAAAGAAGAAAAAGTAAACCAAAAGGGAACTCATGGCTTTATATATATATATATATATATATATATATATATATATATATATATATAGTAGTATGTACCTATCTCACCATACTATATGAGATTTTCAAGTACATAAGAGATGTAAAACTCATTTGTCTTCATATGCAAAAAGGCCACATTTAAGTATTGTATATGTACCTCTTACTAATTGCATGAGAGGTAAAAATCAAAGGCCCTTTAAGGACCCACTTGGATGCAAGGGCACTATGGACGAATGAAGTGATGGAAAGGTCTTATCATGGATATAATTTGGGTAAAAAATCATGATCTCAATCAGATCATCACAAGTGTTGATATATGGACCTTAAAGTTTAATGTTTTTTAAGTTCAAGTCTTTTATGAAACTTAAAAGATCAGTGAATATAATTTAGATTAATGCCAAATTAGGGTGAGTGCCAGTTCATAGATAGCAGTGAGTGCGAGGGGGATAGATTTATCATGGGTTCCAGGTGAAGGTAACGGAGTTATTGCTGTCACATGGATCTTCCACATTTAGAATGGGAACAAAGAAGATGAATCTCAGTTGATCAGTGCATTGCATACTTGGCACAAATAAGGCACGCATCATCTGAGGAAGTTCCCATCTTGTGAGGGTTCTATAGACCCAGCTATTATCAAAAGAAGGCAGGCTTCTTCTTTGGTGGTGGAGTATAAGCTTGTAATCATGTAATGTAGTGGAAGGGGTCAGTTGCATTTTCATTTTACATGGTAAAAAAAAAGTTGTTTAATCAAAGAAAAGTGTTATTCTTAATTTCCATGACCAATGCAAGAGACCTAATTAACCCCTTAACAGCACCATTAGAATGTTGGTAACCAGTCCCTGAGTTCAAGCAACTTTCACTGAATCACAAGAAGTGCATCCAACAAATATTCTGGTCATAAACTTGGAGTGATACTCCAATGAATGAGAAACCTTGCCACATTATCCACATTATCCTGCTGGCGTCTCCACAAAGCTCTCCACAAACCAATGCAGTGAGTGGGCCATCATCAATCCCAGATCCAAAATCCCCAGATCTGTCTAATCTATGATGCACGGATACTTCAAAATGGACAACGTATCGTGTTGTATCGTATCTGATACTTCACTTTTTATATGTAAAATCCGTATCGCTGCCGTTCTTAGCGTGTCTTGTGTAGGCTCTAGCTCTTGATAGTCCATAGGAGGAAGGGTCACCATCAGATATGCCAAGCACATCCCATACAACTTCACCAAACTCATGGGTGTGACCCATGACCATGTATTATTTAATAAAAAGCAAGCAAACACATTGTTATGTTTCTTACAAAGTAAGTACCAGTTTGATCCAGCCTTCGAGAGGGATGGTCACAAAAGTAGCAATTGAGCACAAAGCTAAATGGACCGTACTTATGATGAATAGATGATGGACTCAGATGTGGGTCTCTATTCATGAAATGAATTCTTTCAGTGACTTTGGTGCATTGGAATATTTTCCAGTTATAGTCACCCCCAGTTTTCAGAAAATTACCTAACTTGATTATATGTGGCTTATTATATTTTTCCCAAGTTAGGCTGATTACTCCACATGACCAACTGACTAAAGCATAGAGGGGTAATATGTGGTCCCACAAGAGAGAAGAAAGGATGTAAATGTGGAGGTTATATTTTGTATGGGAGTGGGTGAAACTTCATTTTAAGAACGAACAGAATTGACATAGATTCCTCTTTTTACTAAGAAAATATTATCCAGGCGCCGCCAGTAAATTAAATCCTAAAAAAGTGAGAATCTCATTTACATCTCCACCTCATGCTGTAATGCACTTGTTTTTCTAACTTTCTGATTTTCAATTTTTTTTCTCTACATCAGAGATTCTAACCGACATACTCTACTCACACACCCATATCCCTAATTTGAGCTATTGGTCAGAACCTCTTTAATACTTTTTTGTTGGGACTCTCATAATCACTATAGTTTTATTTCCTAACCTAAGGACTTAATATTGAGGGAGAAAACACCCTAAACAATTCAGGCTCTTTATGTAGTTAACACTTGGTATAAATATTTTTATCTTCATTAAAATGTGAAAGGTATCAGTTTAGATGTTGATTTTCTTGTCAACTACCGTCTTTGATCCTGTCACGTCTCTCTATCTCTCTCTCTTGTATCCCTCTTCTTTTCATAGTTTCTACCTAGTTAGTTACTCTAAAGAGAAAAGGTAAGTGTTAAGCCTCATTTTTTTTTTATTATTTTTGTTATCGAAGGTTCCCATCTCTTTGGGCTAGACTACTCCCTCTGAGCCCAGAGGGTAGTCAGATAAACTCTCCTATAGCCCTAGTGCGGTAGTATAGTATCAAACTTATAACCTCCGTATGCAAATTGCGGTTCTACGTCAACTGAGCTACCCCTTAAAATTAGTGTTAAGCCTCTGGGAGAATTACTTATTTGACTTTACATTTTATTCCGAAATATACTTTTTATTACTAAAAACTTGCTTGATTTGTAGATAAATGATAAACGAGGTACATTTCCATAAACTTCCAAGTGCCTATGTAAAGCTAGTTGACAAATGAGAGAATCGATGTAATTGTGATGTAATGATGTGCTTTGATGGTTGAATAGGAACCCTTAACAGAGGCAATGCAATAATTCTGAATTTCATATTCAATTATATAGATAAATATGTGCAATGATTCTGAATTTCATATTCATAATTCACCTCCTCTTCTTCAAATGACTCAGAATAGCCTAAAATTCTTACAGTCTTTCATTAAGCAAAAGAGGGCATTTTGGACTAAAGACCTTGGATCATTGCCCTGCCCCACTCCTACGATATTTCCGGGAACCTTCACCCCCAAGAACAATGGAAACTAGTGACATCTTATGAAAGCTACTTTTATTTCAACTTGTCCTAGCCGGCCAAGTCTTCCCGAAGGTGGGCCCATTCATTCTCTATTTCTTCTTCCTTTTTTTTTTTTTTTCACCCTTATCCGAGGGTTTCAATCTTTTGGGCTGGACTAAATCTCTCGGGCCCAGAGGGAAGCCATGTAAACTCCTATGTAGCCCCAGTATGATAGTGCAGTCTCGAACCTATAACCTTCAAGTGTAAACCATGGTCTTAGGCCAACTGAGCTATCCATTGAGATTACTTCTTCCTTATGTGAGGTTTGTGAAATTGGAGTTTTTCTTGAATAGTGCATACAGATATGATGACTCACTTCTTTGACTGGTAGTGAAATTCTAAGATTTTTAAGAAATGATTTCGATTAAAAGGGTCCAAAAGTGAAATATGCAGGGTGAAAAATCTATAAGGGGCTATCAAATAATCTCTTTGTATTAAATAATGAATATTGACCCATCACCGTAGAAAAGACAAATCCTAAGGAAATGATGGTTACATCTAAACCTCCGTCTTCGATGGTTCAATTCTCACCTCTCGAATATTCCTCAATTAAAGTTAAACTTCTCTTGGTATGAACTCTTTAGGAGTTGAATACAAAGTAGGCAATGTGGCCTCATGTAGTGAAGGCACCATCTAGGTGAGTTACAAGCCTACAGTATGGATGAATTTTCTATTTTGATATAGCATTTTCATCTCCAACTTCATCCTAATTGTAATCATATGCATCACTAAACTTCTCATTTTAAATAGACGATTATATAGATTTTACACATGATTACTCCACAACTCTGGAAGGTCTAAAATTTGAGCCTTCGGATGTACATGAGTTGGGTGTGTGATATGGAAATGTTACATCAAACAAAGGCGGGCCCACACATAGGATGAAACAAAAAAGTTAAATAATGTTCTTAGTACAGTTCATCAACATTGAAATAATTTCCCATCTTTCATGTCTGACTGTAAATAGTCCAGTCATAAATTCATGAAACATGACTTCTTGAATTGAAGGGCGTCAGCATTTTACCAGTCTATGCAGACAAGAATTGCAGTTGGGGTGATGGAAACTTGACCGAAGAATTGTGCTATGGCCAATGGTGTAAGACCTGCTGGCTACCTGATACCAATCTTAGAGAGTTAGAGTCTTGACCGAAGAATGTGCTATGGCCCATGGTGTAAGACCTGCTGGCTAGCTGATACCAATCTTAGAGAGTTAAGAGTCAACCTCTTTCATTCAATGTTTCCTGCACCTCACACACACAAATACACACATGTAAACTTTTCTTTCTCACACTCTAAAAAAAAGCTCTATGCATGTATCAAAACACCCCAAATCTAAAACTTCAATCCTCACTGACCCAATAGACCAGTCCAACTAACCCTGAATATCACATAAACCCAATAGTTGCCATTGATAGGCATGCCGTGCCACTTTGGATTTGAGAAGCACCCATAAACCATTACTTCTATCCAATGCACTACCTATGTTATAATGGGATTCTCATGTTGTTACTACTACTTTTTACAGTATCTTAATACCTTCTGTGTAGAATCATTTTTTTTTTACCAAAAAAGTGGTGAAGACCATTTTATGTGTCCTATTCTTTCTCATTTATTTGTAAGAAATCAAAATTTTTAGAAAAAAATCTTCTTGCGAGACAAAAAGAACGAAATCCAAACCAAAAGAGCACCACCCCAACACCAAAACATTGTAAGTTTTTCCAGCAAGAGAGAGAAGACGAGCGAAACACTATGCACCCCATTGTGAACAGAAAAAATAAAATAAAAAACCCAAAACACCACCCACCCTGGAAACTCTTTTAAAAAAAAAAAAAAAAAAAAAAAAAAAAAAACACTGCAAACGCAACTCACCCCAAACACACAGGTACACAGAAATAAAATAAAAAAAAACTGCAACCATAATCTCTTTTATCCACTAAATGAAAAAAAAAAAAAATCCTCTTCTTATTACACCAAAGATTATAAAGATTATCTGTCAGGCCATTAAAAATAAAAATGCTGTTTTAATTTCTTATATTTTATTTGTAATGTTTCACCCCCAGCTTACTCAAATTCACCGATCATCCAAACAGGCACATCATATGAAGAGATTTTCGCAGGGTCAAAACTCGAGCAGCACAAGTGCATCTTGACGCCAATATCAAACGCACAAAGCATAATCAGTCAGTCACCCGTACCATACATTATGTGCCACGTGTAGATTGGTGACTGGCAGAATACATGCCTGGGGTTCACCAAACCCCATCCAACTACCCTGTCCTCTTCTCTTTCATAATTTCATTAGATTATGATCGTTGGAACGGCATGCCCCCACGCCGTTGCCGTTTAAACTGTAATACATTATATATATAAAAATACAGTTGTCTGATTACAACTTTACCATCTTCTAAGCCCCCTCGGGCCCACCACCGGCCAACAGTAACATAACGCCGTTATGAACGCTTCGTCAACACTAACAGCCACTCGAATATTCCACTCCCAGATCCTCAAATCCGATCCGATGCTCCATTTCCCGTTAAAGCGCGTTAACGCCGTTAACAGAAGGCGGTCGATCGTTCGTGGTACGGTAAGTTGAAAAAAAAGTTAGGAAGTTAGAAGGCTGTTGTTGCTTGCTAGGAAGAGGCCGGGAATTCTTATAAAAAGGGCGTTTGGAGTGTGTGTCAGTTTTCATCTCATTCCTCTCTTTTTTTCCTCTCTTCACCTCCTTACCTTGAAAACATCAAGAAGCCAAATCACAGGTATTGTTATTGTATGGCAGCCAATTTGCAGAGGCGGGGATTCGCGAAACTCGGAAAGCGATTCACCCAAGGAAACTGGATTCCTACTATCCAGGATTCCGCTCCCGTTTCCACTTTCAGGTATTGTAATCGGTTGCTTCCTCTGCAGGTGTGTGTATTTTTTTCTTATTCTTTATGGAGATTGTGTTATTTTTGACTTGAAATCTTTGTAATGTTTTGAGGGTGATCAAGAACTTTTACAATGTGTCAAAATCTAAAAATAAATAAAAAGTTTGGTTAGAAGCATCTCTTGAGATTTTTTTTTTCAAAGTCTCAAAATCTCAGTATTTAATATGCATCTGGTTAGGGAGGATTGGAGTAGTTATCATGTCTGTGTGAGATTTTCATACCTAGAAGCTTATTTTGCTTTCCTTTCCTTTTGTTACATGGGAAAGTAAGTTTGTTTGGTGATGGGTTGTGGTTGGAATTGCAGGAGGGGTACCCACTGCTCCGTGTACGACAAGAACCTGGACGATCAGGTTCGTCCGGCGATTGTACCGGACGATGTGATCCAGCCAGAGTCAGACAAGTACTGGGGCCCACACCCTCAGACTGGAGTTTTCGGACCCTCTGAGCAAGAGGGCCGTGCCGCCGGTGGTGACTTCATCTCCACCTCCCTGCCTCCCCCACCGAATGGTTCCGTCCTCGAACAGAAGGCCTGGTTCCGCCCCCTCGAGGACACCGACAAACCCCAACACGCTTGAGAGACAAAGGCAATATATATATATATATAGATAGATAGAGAGAGAGGACTCAGTCAGTCTCTCTGCTCTTTGCCTTTGCCTTTGCCTTTTATCTTCTCCTCTATATGCAGGAAAAGAATCTATCTATCCGGTCAGTTTCTGATATAAGCAACTCTATATTTCTATATTGTAATACCCATGTTTGTGTTATTAGTCTCTTATATGTTTGTTGGTTATGTGTGTATTGATAAGTATGAGACTTGTAATCCTGTTTTTAATCATATATCATATGTGTTGAAGGAAGACTATCTTTTCATTTTTCGCTTTGGGTTTTGCAACTTGACTTTCTGACACACCATTTTCTTCAAAGCACCTGTTTACAAATTACAATTGTTGTTCTCTGGAACAGTACCACTATGTTTTCTGGAATGGTACTAGATCGTTCTTCACGGGTGTGTGTTAGATTGAGATTATTTTTTAATTAGCAGTGACTCACAAGTGACAGGGACAATGGAGGAGAGGGGAGAAGAAGAGATTATCATGGTTTATTGATCTTATCTTTGACTAATAAACTATGATTGTTTCACCAATTGGAAAAGGGTTTCATGGAGAGATGAGCCATGGTTCAAAAACTAGATTAAGATTTTTGACTTGTTTTGATAAAAGAATGTCCCCATCTATCCAATCCTGACTCATCCACATGTGACATGACACTCACCTCCTATCTTACTTTCTTACCTAGTTTCTGACCCTGAGCCGGTAACCCCGAACCCAATTTGGGTTGGGTTCGGGTTCACTTGCTCAACCTGCATAACCCACTTAACCTATTTAAATGGGCTGAGTTAGGGTTGACCCACATGCCTATCCATTTAAATAATTTGATGGTTTATATTTTGCTACTTAGAAAAGTCTATTTTATGTAGATGAGTTACACTTGTCTTGGGTTGAAATGTAGTCTTAATGTTTGAAATGGATTAGGTTTGGGCAAAGATTCTAAATGTTGGGTCGGTTTAAATGGGTTGGCCTGTATTGAATTCGGGTTGCGTGGGTCAAGTCGGGTTGACATGCATTGGGTGCAAGCTGAAGTGTTGAGTTGAATGCGAGTTAGATTTCAATCTGTGGATATATCTTCTCAATCCGACCCATTTTGGAACCCTATATCAACCCATTTATGTGGGCCCTATTGGAGAAAACTTTCTTTTATTTATTGCAAACAAGCCAAAAAAGAAAGGGACTTGCTCATCCACTATAGAAAAACAGTCCATCCAAAATACACTCCCGAATGAAAAATTAACCATAATTGGCTGTCATGTGGACAGCAGTAGCAGTGTGGCACCCTTCCTTCCTCTTGAATGTGACTAAACAAACCCAAATCAAAAGGACATGCCATATCTAAAATGTCCACAATAGGAAAGCCCCAAAACAGGCTTCCATTGCATTGACAGCGTTGATAACCTCGAGGGTATTTGAAAAGATCTGAATCCTAGTGCGCCCCACACTCCCTACCTATTGCTTTGGTTAGTGTTGAGAAACTCTCCCCGACAACCCTGCCTTTGGCTTTTTAGGAGTTCTAGCTGAAATCTCAAGAATTTTATTTAAGAAATAAGATTTTAAAGTTTTGAAATATTGCTAAGGAAGCATGACATTTGAAAATGTCAAGGCAAGTGTCATCACATTATATTCATGAATTTCAAACAAACCAAATTCTAATTAGAAATTTTTTTTAAAAGAATATACTCTTAGGGCCTGTTTCTTTGCCGGAATTTTAGGAATTCTTATATGGGGAATTTCTAAATTTCTAGATAAAATGAAATTCCTGAATGTCCCTTTAGGCTTAAGCATCAAGGAATTCTACCAAAATGGATAGGGAGTGGAACTCCTGGATTCCCAAAAGTTAAAAGAGACCTTTCATTTGGTGGGAATTCAGAAATGCTAGTAAAGAAATATTGAATTTGGAAAATCTAGGGGACAACTTGTCGCATTATGTCAAAAAAGTCCTAAACATGGTGAATTCTTGGCAGATTCTCTACTAAAGAAACAGGACCTAAGTGGAAGTCATTTACATAATTTAAAAACAAAGTCGTTATTGGCCTTGCAAATGGCCCAACATAATACCAAAACGGCAAAACGTCCCATGCTTTTAGATCTTAACCATCCATCTGTATACCTATCTAAGTGGGATACACAATATTAAAGTTCAATTGTCTACATTGCAATCAAACTTATGTCCTCTGCATGGGATCCATGAGGTGAAATATTTGACTATCCGACCAAGTTACGTACCCTCGTGCGAAACTGACTAGGTCAAACCATCCACTCATCTATGACTATATACGTAGAGGACACTTAATTAAAGAGTTAATATATGGGAAGCAGTACTAGTTCCAGTCCACCCACTCATCTTCCCACATGTGGCTAGGGTGGATGAATGAATGGGTGGACCTTTGATCTACTGTGCTGCACTGTACGACAAATGGGTGAATGAATTTAATCTCGGGTGTTCCACTTAAATGAGGAATTAAATGAGAAGGCTGTGTAGAATTGGTGCATGGTTGTGGATGGCCATTTATTTCATGCAGTTGCTTCAGTGTGTACATGGTGGATAGGCTGGATTGCTGTTTATCCATGGGGGTCGCACATGATATAGTTGATGGTTTCATTGAGTGAGTCCACCAACATTACTTGATTTAGAAAGCTTACTGTGATTATTATACTTGGGTCAGTGGGTGGGTGGAATATAATGCCAACAAGAAAGTAGACCTCATCGTTATCATTAGGTGGGTGGGTTCTCTCACTAGTGAGTGTGAAGAGGAGTGATAAAACTAGTTACGTGCAAACAAACACAATTTGAGCTAATTCAATCATCAGATCTTGAACAAAAGGCATTGCTACATTTAAGACCTGTTTGTCATCACAAAAGTAAATAACTCTTAATCAGTTTTTTAACAAATAATTATTAAAGAGGTTAAGGTTTTAGATACACCTTGCTGCTTAAAACATTAATAAAGAGGAGAGATTTGAGGTTATCATAAAGAAAAAAAACAAAAAAAAGCGACATGTAAAAGATTCTATTTTGATAAGGAGTTGGCTGTCAATGATTTCATCCATTTATATTCTCCACTAGCAATCCGTACTTGGAAGGACCATGGTATCTTCCGTGGAAGATGGCTGTGACGACCATGAATGATTTCTCTTTTTAACTTGCTATCTGTTGCATCTCCCCATCTTTCAGTGGTTCCCTGGAGCACCATATTTCGCCTTATCCTAATCTTCCTCGCATCCAGACGAACCACACTCAAATTTCAATAAATAAAACACCATAGGAGCCTTTCTTCCACATATGTCGCACAGATGCATCCAAGTGTAGACTGAAATATCTCAATTTAGTTGCTTGGTTTCTTTCTACTTTTGGGCTTTTACTTGATGAATTCTACATCAGACCACGTAAGTTCAGGAAATTCTCCAAACATTTTATTCACTGTTTGTTGGAAAAATGGCCTAGAGAACTACTATTTTTGTAAACTTTGAACTAAAAACTAAATGGAATCCACTTATCATTTTAGGTGGGAATACATGGGTATGTAATCTACTTTATTAGTAGATTAGTGACATGTATTGAGTTGCTCTAATCTGAAAAGATTTCTCATTTCTCATCCATGGTCTGAATTTTCATGATTCATGGTGATAGTAAAAAAAAAAACACTCCATTTCTTTTTCTTTTTTTTTTTCGTAGAGCAGTTGCTTCTTGATTGTAATGGTGATGAAAACACTGATTTGGATTTTCTAGATTCTTATAGATATAGATAAAACCCTCTTATGGATTATTTATTGTATAAGGACATTTGTGGTAGGTACCAGTCATTCCAATCCCAGACCCAAACGAAATCAACAAGGGGATATTTCAATTGTCTTGTCGGTTGCAGGTGGTGGGATTATGGTGGTCTCTACTCGTCTTTGGAGATATCGGCGACAGTGAGCAATGACAGTAGGGGCCCATGTAATCCAAAGGCAGTGCTGCTGTTACAGGTGACAAGAGTAAAAGTTTTAGGAATCTCAGGGTGGGACCCACAACGTGCACTACTTTTTTTAAGTTGGTTGGTTAGATGGGATCATGGGTTTCGTTGTCTGGACCCTTCCCTCATCTACCACAAGTTAGATAGTTGCAGTAGCTGGCACGTGGGATATGTACTTGAGGAGTTGAGGACTGAGGAGTCCCACATGTGGCCTTTGAAGCTGGTGGGTGTTGGAACATATTTCTTTAATCCACACCGGCCTGGCTGGTCTCTGCGCCCACTTCCATGCATATGGAAATTATGAAAAGGATGGGAGATGGAGAGGTTCAAGGTCCTGGACAAAGTTCCAGACATCTTGATTCTCAACCATTATGTTTCTGGGATGATCTGTAAGAAAAAAAGGGCAAAAGATCTCAAGTGGTCAAATTGAGTGGAGGGTCATTCTTGAGAAGAAATGAGTGGCAAGCAAAACATGGATCATGTATGTAGGAAATGACGTGTGTTGAAGTTTATGTCTTGTATTTTGAGTTTACTGTTCATTAAATTGGCCAATCAGTAGCTTGAGAGGGTTTTAAGTATTTTGGTAATTATATCAAGAATTTTTGTGGATAAAGAAATAATAGTTTATATATTTATGTAATTTATATCCCTGGACTTTGAGTGTGAGAGGTGAAAACTCTCTCCTATGGGTGTGTGGAGGAAAGTTGGGTTTATTTATTTTTTTTCCAGTGTAGACGTAGGCTTTCTACGTAAATTTCTTTTATGTGATTTTTTCTCTTCCTTGTGTGGCTTGTTTGATTGTCAATTGTAGTGTTTTTCACAAGCACGCACAGTAAGTGATATCAGAATCACAACAGTGTGGGCTCCACTAGATAGGCCATTGTTTCATAATTCCAATTCCGAATAACTTTTTCCGAATTTAGCATTTTTTGTGCGTGTGCGTGTGTGTGTGAGAATAATCTAACAGTGTTTGGCTACCTTATAAGCTGGGTATTTTGTGAATAGTGCAAAGGTCTCCTGGCAAAATAGGAGAGCCCAGATCTGATGCACAAGGTGCCTTGGATATAAGCCAGCATCGGATGCCCAAAACATCTCACCACAAGATCTTATTCACAGACAAATGAAGTGTCTTAGCAAATTTACAGAAAAAATGTATAGTTTTCAAATTCTTAAATCCAAAATGGCTTCCATGATAAGATCTATACCCTGCTAATCAAATTGGCTTTCATGGGATCTCTAAGATTCTTAACTCAGAACCTTAATAAAACACACTTAAAACTTCAACTTAATCTATACCATTTTAATGCAAGAATATACATTGAATACACACCCCTGGCTGTCCTACCATTCCTTTTTTTTTTTCCCCCAAGAACCATTCGTTATTTATATTGGAGATAATTAGCGAAAGGTCCCTTATATAGAACTTGTAAGGCCTTCAGTCCACCAACTTTTCTCTTAAGGCCTGTAGTCCATGCAGCTTGGACATATTTGGATGAGAGGTCCCTAGACACGTCACTTCATGGAGAGAGGTCCCTGGACACGCCACCTCATACATTTTAATGACTGATTTGCCCTTTTAACTGATTAGGCATAAAATTTCAAAATTTTAAATTTTAAATCTTCCATTCTCCCTCTTCTTTTTCTTGTATCCAGACTTCTGCACGTGAATCTTGTTGCAGGAATAGGAGACTCATATCAGAGGGTTGTTCGGAGAAGAAGAAGAGAGGTAAAGATCGATAGATCTGTTGGAGGGCCACGGTTCTCTCGTCATGAGAAAGAAGATCCTTGTGTTGCAGAGAAATGGTGAAGAAGAAGAGGAAGCAACTTCGCTACTGCCGTCGATCGAAGAAGAAGAAGCAACTCCGCTGTCGTGACTGAGGAAGAAGAAGACCGGAGGGGATCTTAGAGGGCGTGACAGATCGCAGATCTGGAAAAGAAGAAGTAGGAAACCGGAGTTAGAGAGAGACGATTACCAGGTGGTCCACACGAGTTGCTGATCGCTGCTGCGTATCGTCGGAGTTGATCGGAAGATCTGGTGTCGTCTGCTGCCACCGGAACCATGCGTCGCCGTCGCTGACCAGAGGGAGAAGCGCTTGGAAAGGAGAAATTGCAGCCAAGCTTCGATTTGGGTCCTGTTTTCGGCTGGGCCCCACCTCGCCGTGAACAGACGCCGGAGATTCTCTTCGCCGGAGTCGCCCCTGCGTGTGACCGGAGAAGAGCCGCAGCCCCTACCGTGGCCGAAGCGAGGAAGGAAGAAGAAGTTAGTTCTGGTTTCTGAACCAGAACAGAAGAACGAAGAAGAAGGGAGTTTTGGGTTGGGTCCAGTCCAGGTCGGCCCAACCCGTTTGCAAAAGAAGCCCAGTAGCCAACTAATCAATTTGGATAGAGAGCAAGGAAATGTGAGGGAGAGGAGAGAGAAGAGCTTAGATGCAAGCTTTACAGAGAAGGGAATTTATCTGATTTTTTGTCAAATTGAACTGAGTTTCTGTAAAATTTATCTGAGTTTCTGTCAAATTTATCTGAGTTTTTATCAAATTTATCTGAGTTTCTGTCAAATTTATCTGAGTTCTGAACAAATCTATCTGAGTTTTTGACTATTTATTTGAGTTTTGGAACAAATTTATCTTAGTTCTAAACAAATCCATCTGAGTTTTTGGAAATTTTATTTGATTTTTTTAAAAATATAGTCGACTTTCTGACAAATTTATCTCCATTTTGAAAATTTTAACTGAGTTTTTGAATGAATATTTCTTTGTTTTTTGGCAAATTTATTTGTATTTTCTTATATCTATTTGTGTTTTTGAATTTTATTTGTGTCTTTTAAAATTTATTTGTACTTTTTGAAAAAATTGTAACTGAGTTTTGACAAAAATACTTGAGTTTTTGAAATTTTTTTTCTGAAATTTGGAAAATTGGTTTATCTTAGTTTTGGAAAATGTATTTTCATTTTTTTTAAATTTATTTGCATTTTTTAATTTTATTTACGTATTTTGGATTTATTTGCGTCCTTTGAAAATTCATTTGCGTTTTTTGAAATTTATTTATATTTTTTAATTTTATTTACGTATTTTGGATTTTATTTGCGTCCTTTGAAATTCATTTGCGTCTTTTGAAATTTATTTGCATTTTCTGAATTTTCTTTGGATCTTTTGAGATTTATTTAAGTCTTTTGAAATTTATTTATAGTTTCTGAAATTTATTTTGATCTTTTTAAACTTATTTTCATTTTTTTAAATTTATTGCCTATTTTTATAATTAATTGCGATTTTTGAAATTATTGCATTTTTTTAAATTTATTTGAGTTATTTTGAAAATTATTTGTGTGTTTTTAGAATTTATTTGAAAATCTCATGATTCCATTAATCGTGACCCATTGAATGATAGTTGACTATTATTAAGGGATATCCCATTAATTATGGGATATGATTTAAAGAAAGGGTAAATTAGACATATCAGGTATGTGAATCTGTTAGAGGACTTTTGGCTACATGACTTTTTTTTGTGGATTGTTTGCAACAAAATCATACTTTGAGGGACCTCTCGCCGAATCTCCATTTATATCGTTAGCAAGTGAACCTAATTAATAACTTAAAACCAACCACAATTTGTCTAATTCCTCCTCTTTCCTGAAGGCCTCAAAAGGAAAGAGTCAAAGATCACCTCAGTGGCTGACACACAGGATAAGTGAGTGAGGCTTCAAGCCTTCAATCACATGCCCGCATCAGCTAGCATGTGATCTGAAAAACTAATTTTTTAAAAATGAGAAAACAAAGGGTGATTGGCACATCAAAATTGGAAATCTCACCTACTGTGATCCAAACCCCACAGGAAAAGGTACTCACCAGTCAAAAGTAGCCCCCAACTGGTGAGACTTTAAACTAAGAAGTTGTTTTCAATCTAATTAATAAGAGTTAATTAGATTAAGGTCTAAAACAAAAGCTCTAATTTATAATTACCGTATTTGGTAAAACTATACAAATTTTTTTATTTCATAAGTTAATTGGGACCTACCTTTTATAAATTACAATTTAAAACCCGTCATTTGTGTCTTTTAAAAAAAAAAAAATTTTATGAGGTTATTTCCATGAAAAAAACACTTGTAAATTATATATTATTCCCCTTCGCCTACTTTAGCTAATAGAGCTTTTAAAAAAGCAGCCCCCTTAGCTTATTTTATTAAGAGGCAAAAGGTTTGTTTTGCAAATCATCATCTTCGTAATCATAGTCTAGTCCCAACTATGTTGGGATGGGTTCTCAAAATTCATGTTTAGGTTGTGACAGAATTTTCTACTGCATGTCAACCTACCTAACATAGCTCTTCTCCTTTACCTTACTTGGGACCGACAATAAAAACTTGCGGAGTTGATTTGCAAATAAACTCTAAAATTAGAAAAATGCAATTTGATTTTTACAAACTCACTAATATATAAATAAACTCTAAATCACAAAAATAAGAGCTTATTTCCC
Source organism: Camphora micrantha (assembly GCA_003546025.1). NCBI lineage: Eukaryota > Viridiplantae > Streptophyta > Magnoliopsida > Laurales > Lauraceae > Camphora > Camphora micrantha. Next base: position 22,959,397 of record QPKB01000006.1, on the reverse strand, counting down.
TAAAATGAACAATTATAGTCGCAGCTATTTTTAAAAATATTGTTGTTGAGGAAATTATATTCTCATATTTTTCTAATCTGGGTTTTTCTTTAAACTATTATTGAAAACATTGAAAAAGTAGATTAATTTTAGAAATTAAAATAACTAAGAATTAAAAATAAATATAACTTATTGTTAAAGATTGATTTTATATAACATTTACCACATTTAATCCCATGGGATAATCTGAGGTTTTCATGATATTATCAGGAAATTATCATTTCATCATAAATTCATGATATTATCACATACTTTATTTATTTACTTAGAAAAGATGGGTCTGCAAATCCGAGACTGGTTGTAAATTGTAGTTCAATTGAAGTAGAGGAGTAATATCAAATGATAAGTTAATATCATACTGTCCGCAGGGATGGATGTAATAACCACTTGTGGGGCCCATTTATTGTCAATGTGAGTGATCGGGTCAAAATGTCTCTGGGCGATTGATGAAGACCTCATCATCACAGTTGGATTGGATCTTTATCCTCACTATTACCAAAACAAAGAGTGCAGATCTTCTGTCACAGCCATTAACCTGGATCCCACTTAGAGATAATTTAGACATTTCAAGATGAATTTGATCCCCGGCACTTATCCATCCTCAGTTTTAATTCAAAAGAGTGGGAACCACCGTTTGATTGAGTAGCAAGATGTAAACATAATTGCCACCGACCTTTCATTGCTAGCCATATAGTGTTAATCAAGTTTCCATCGTAGTGCCCAATCGGATGTGAGATCCGCTGTATAAGCCGTGGGTGGAGTTCTAAGCTCGTGTTACAAGGTTCCCATGTAAAAGCTGGGACAGAAGATCTGAACTGAAAAGAAAAAAAAGAACCCCCACTGATTCAATGGCATTTAGAATTATGGGGGCAGTTTGATATAATTGATGATGGGTTAGATGTCTTTATCTGGATTTTGATAGAGGATTTAGCCACAAGCGCTTTCATGATTAATTATTGATCGGTTCCAGTAATCTGGTTATGAATTAGAAGCTTTATTAACTACTACTGCATTCCCATTGTAGGTTTTGGTGTTTGCTACACAGTTGTCAATTCCGTTTTTATCGTCATTTTGGTCCAGCCTCCAAAACAAAATATTTTGGCATTTCGAAATTTTGGCAAAACTTATTGGAGTAACTTCTCGAAATAACAAAATTTAAAGAACTTATATACATACATGTAAAAAGTAGAAAAATAGAAAAAAAATATAAATGATGCATGCTTCTTTATATGGATATTAAGAAAAAATAAAAAAGATTGTGAAAATTGTGCTACAAACCGAAATGGAATGGAATGAGCCTGAACTGACCGGAATTCAAATAAAATCTGGAATTCAAATAAAAATGTTTTGACCGCATTCCGTTTTGGGCAAAGGACCGAAATGAGAAATTCCGGCCATTCCTGTGAAAAGGAAACAGAATTGACTACTAAGGTGACTACTATGGTTTGCTTCCTACTACTAAGTTTATTATATAACACTCTAATCCAATCCCTAGTGCCTTTAGGTGCTTGTGCTTGCTTTGGGCCAGTTTGGATCTCCATAAAGTAGGTACAGGTAATTGTTTTATGCTTGAATTAGAGTATAAGTTGAATTAGCTTTTCAGGTAAAAATTTATTCTAACTGTTCCATAACCACTTAGTAAACAGAGTTATGGGTAAATTAGATATACATGTAAAATAAACGGAGTTTCAAGGATCCAAACAGGGGAATCCCAACACTGAACACCCCCATCTTTTATTTATTCCAGTTGTGACTATGAGTAGGTATAGAGACAGTCTATAGATAGCGTTTGAGATAGTCCTTCACTCGAGTATAGTTAACCTCTGGATACAGCTGTGAAGCCTCTTCTCCCTCATCTCCTATTTCGAAATTTGCCAGACAACCATCAAAGCAAACATGGTAGTAGTGTACCGAACAAATCTGCATTATGTAATCCTGACCTGAAAGGTACAAATGAAACCATTTTATAGAGCTCTTAGAAAGTGATATAAGTATTTTTAAGACCATGGATGCTAGCCATTCTATGTCATTTTTTTCTCTCTCTCTCTCTTGTGGACACTGTTGTGACTTACCTTTCATTTGAGCAAGGAATTCCTCTGCAGATATACTAGTTTTCTCGAGTTCTTTTCCAATGTGCTTCTCCCACATCTTGACAACCTCTATCTGGGAGAGGATGTTTTCAGGGGGCCGGAGGTAAAGGGTCTTGTTCAGTGTTCTTGGGTCGTCTATACTTTTGATGGTGTAGGTAGCAATGTCATCTTCATCCACATAAATAGCTGCCATGGAAAGCAAATTTCACAGATTATGGCTAGTCCAATAAAAAAAAATTGAGTTACAGTGGATAGGGTCTCCTTATTTTTTAAGTTTAGGTCCATTTGGTTGGAGATTGTGGGGCTCTAGGGCATGGTGGCCTGGTCTCATTGATTCAACTCCCATCCTAGGGGTTAGAGCTGAACGCCTGTTCTAATTGCTACTTATGGGCGGGGCCAAAGCCTGATGGAAATCAGCTTTGGTGGGCTATTTTTATTGGCCTGATCCAATCAGTTTAAATTATGGGTGTTCACAACCCCGGCTAACTACATCAGAATAGTTTTTCATGGAGCCACCACCCCAACAAAGTTTGTCCAGTTATAACTAGGAATGATTTGTGAGAATCTATCACTGTTCGAATCATCGCCAAATACTGGTGGGACATGGACCACTCCCAAGTCCCAAATCATCAGAAGTGGAACCTCTGTTATTGTTGTTCCTTCAGGATCTCTATGGATCAGTCACCAGTCCTGTTCAGGTGGGCTTTGTTTCCATTGAGCACATTCTAAAATCCAACCTCGATGGTCAACACCCAATGTAGGCCTGTTAAAAGACCATGCTTGGTTCTAGGAAATTTGTGTTTTGAATGGACCTGTCTCTCTGATGTCCTCAATTAGTTCAAAATCCATGCCTCAGTGGCCCATTTTGACAGCCTGCAACTATAATTTTTTTAACACTTACAAGAAAATTCAAATGAATAGAGCTTGATGTGCATAGGAAAAAAGGTGAATATATTTGAAGGAAAATGAATCAATGATACCTTTGACAGTACCATCTCCAAACAAGCAGACACTCTCCCTTGAAGGTAAAATTCTACCAGGTTGACAGAGGCCCCCAACAAAATAGCTCGCGAAGCAGTTGGCAGAGATGTAAGTGAAGGGAATCCCTGCATCTTCGATCGCCTTTCTCACTACCATTTTATCGTCGTATGTCACTCTTCCAGGTTCCATTGCATCAGCCATCCTCGCCGGATCTGTGCCAAACTCCGATGGCAAGAATCGCTGCATCCATTCATCCGTTGTTTTTTTTTTTTTAGATATTTTGTTAAATGAACACCTTACTTATCCCTATACTACACACAGATTTTTCATTTTTATATATTTTTTTAGCTTGGTTGGCCCAGTGGCCAGGAGACATGAAGTAAAGTGCCATTTCCGGGATCGATCCCTGGAGGGAGCTGTGGGAACACTATCCACAGCTAAAACAAAATGATTCACCCATCCCTACTGTCTGCTACACATTTTTTTTTTACTACACAGATAGTGTGCAAAACATACAAACATAACTGCCCTGGGGCATGTGGGGTGCCTGCTTGTGAGTTTGAGTGAATGACTTGAATTCACTGATGGTGGCCCTGCAGTGCAGATATATTAGCCGGCAACATTGGAATTTCATTGTTGATCATTTCTCATAGAATACATAATAGGATGATGGGCTTTTTTTTTAACAGGAAGATAGGCTTAAGCAAACTCAAAATGGGGCTATGGTCCAGTGATCTAAGACAGTTTATTTCCACCTAACGCGGCTAACCGGTAATAAATGAACATATGTGCCACACATTCTGTTGTGATCTAGGGCCTTTGCACGCACAAGATAAGATCAATCAAGCAAAGATAAGGAAAAACAAAGGATTTACATGATTCGGCAGTGTGCTTACATCAATGGTAAAAGAGAACTTACTCTCTTTAATATTCCACCACCTTATTAGGTCTAGGGTTATAGATTACATCATATATATATATATATATATAATATCTGCTTTCTTAGCCCCCAAAAAAGCTCTGGTACAATGACCAAATCAAATCACTCAAGTTGCCAATCCACCCATGCTTGAGTTAGGGTTGTTCATGGGCTGGGCCGGCCTGAGCGTAAGCCCGGTTTGGTCCGGGCTTGGACCTTATGGTTTAGTAATAAGGCTGGGCTCGGATTATTTATTTAGGCTCATCCAAGCCAAGCCTGACCTGACCATAAAAATAATAATAAGAAAAGTTAAGGGAGAAGATTCAAACACATGACATTTTACCATCACAAATAGAACCAAACCAACTAAGCTCATTCCAGAGGGACCTCTTGTGCACAATAAACAGTCAAAACATCAACTCCTGGCAATAGCACTGATGTTGATGAACTTGGGTAGGGTGTCAATATTTACCATAGTAGAGAAAACAAAAGGACTCTTGAGTATTTTCCCACTAGCTATCCTTGAGTGAGACGTGTGAATCTCCATGTAGTGCCCACTCATTAATAATCGGCACTATTCAAAATATGTATCATCCCCTCCATTGATATTGATCAAATTCTACTTTAATAGGTATTGGCCCCCAGCTTAGGATTGACAACATGACTGATTATATGATTTGCACAATCTTATGCATGCATTATTAAAATTTAACGATATGCCTCAATCCTGTCTAGATCATTTGTTCAATCTTAGATGGAACCGATTCCTTTTGAAGTAAAATTTAAGAATATCTGATTGAACGGGATGACACTCATTTTGGAGGTTAGGACTATCAATAAGTGGTCCCACATGTAGATTCTCACATCCCACTCATGGGAAGTGGATGGGAGAATACTTAGGGTATCTGAGCTCACTTTTGAAGCGTCAAAAGTTACTGACTTTTCAATAATGCATTTATTATTTTCTGACTGAGTTTACTTATAAGTAGCAATTGGACTAGTATCACATTAGGGTGGGTACTAATTCATTGGACGCATGTGAGTGTGAATGTGATGATTGATCAAAAACTAAAAGAAAAAAAAAAAAAAAACTACAATTATAGCGGTGGACGGAAGGGGCTTTAGCAGCAATTTTTTTTTCCATTGCTAAAGGCCACAAATTGCAGTGGAAATTTTTTTCCGCTGCTAATCCTGCCATGCCATGTTAGCTTAGACAGTCTAAGACGACACTAACATAGCAGGTTTAGCGGCAGAAAAAAAAAATCCCAGCTAAATCCCGTTCCATCCGCTGCTAATTGTAACCTTTCATGTATTAAAAAGAAAAAATAATGTAGAGCGACCGTGGCTTAAGTAGATAAGGATCACACTTTCTTGAGAGAGAATTTGAAGCTCCTTTGTGGGACTCACTTGGATGCACGTGAATCATAGGAAGATAGCATGATGGAAATGTTTCGTTGTGGATATGATTTTGTATAAAAAAATCATCTCAATTAAATCACCACAGCCATTGATTGAGGGAGAGCATTAAAGTTTTATTATGAGATTCAGTCCAAAGCTAAGCATAAATTTGGACTAGTGTAAAATAAGGATGGACACCATTTTATGGGAGGTTAGTGAGTGTGAGGAAAGTGGATTAATTTAAGGACAGGGAATTGATTGATTAAGGTCGGTCCCATGTACTAAAAATTTAGTTTGTAGGAGACATCTCTCCTGAGATAGTCTCCTAATACAAAAAAGTGAGCTGATTTGAGAAAACCACACTATTAAACAAATGAAAGGGCTTGCATGCATCAAGATAGGGACGTGCAGTTTAGTCATGCAAACCTTGATATTGCCAGCTTCTTTAATGGCGTCGACGAGCTTAAGCTGCAGGAGGATGTGGTGGCTCCTCATATGAACACCCGATATCGTACAAATGACCACATCCACCTGTTTCACGGCATCGACTAGGCTCCGGTGATCGGAAAATGATCCCTCGACGAGGCGGGCCCCTTGTTCCTTGAATGACAGTAGCATCTGAACCTTTTCCATGTCGATGCCGATCTCTGGCCGGTGGAGGACATATGTCTCATGACCTTGGGCTAAGCTTGCCTTAACAATCCTGTTGCCTATATAACCTGTTCCCCCTACCACAAGAACTTTGCTTTTTCCCATCTCTCTCAAGTCTCTCTCTCTCTCTCTCACTCTCTTTCCAGTAAGTAGTTTCTCTCTCTCTCTCTCTCTCTCTCTCTCTCTCTCTCTCTCTCAAGTATCTCAAGTTTCTCTCACTCTCTTTCCAGTAAGTAGTTTATCTATCATTCATGGCTCGTAGCAAATACTTATAGGGTCAGAAATGGTTAAGTAACCTAACAAGAGGGTTTGTGATTGTAACCAAACAAGAGGGTTTGTCAATGTAAGCACGTACGGAGGTGATTAATTTATTGCGTAGCCAAGAAAAATATCTAACACCTAACACCGTTCAATTACCGGAAACTAGAAAATGATTGTGTTACGTTGGGGCACAAGACTTTTTTTCAATTTAAGTGTTTGATAACTGGTTGACTCTGTGGGAACAGACCTGCTTTCGGTGCCTGCCTCCGGGTGTCGGGTCCATTTAGTTATCCCAAACCTCTCTAGAAGATCAGATTTTTTATCAAACACACGTGATTTGACTTGTTTAGCGCGAAAGAAAAAGTCTATTTGGCCTGAACATTTGGGACCGATCCATGGACCGGTCCCAATGTTCAGGGCAAATATCATCCATGATATTTGCCCTGAACATTGGGACCGGTCCATGGATCGGTCCCATGTTCAGGACAAGTAGCATCTCTCAGCGCGAAAAGAGTACGCGTATGGTTATTGTATTTCCAACATTTGTAAGGACTTTTTTGGTATCTCTATTTTTTTTTTTTTTTTTTTTTTTGAGACCCGTAAAAGAAAAGCTATACAAGAAAGATGGTAGAATCAAAATGAGTGTCTGGTAATGTATGGATCTATTGTAAATCTATTTTTTTTTTAATTTGCGGTTAAAAGTTTTTTATAAATTTTTTAAGATCCACAAGGTGTCAATTTGACTTTATAGCTGTGTTCAGCAATTCAAAGAGATCTAATAGTTTGGATCTTATGTTTGGCCTACAAAATTCAAAAAATACTATAAAATGCATTGCATTTTTCATACATGTCTCGAGATTGGTTATGATCTAATGAGTTAAGTTTGGACACATGGTCGTGCTTGATCTTGGGAAAGATTTCACTGGTTTGGATTGTGATTTACTATCCCAGAAATAATAGAAAAAGGGAAAAACATGACTGCTTTTGAACTAATAAAAAATTGAACATGTTAAATCAATGACTGATATTATTTTGCAAATATCTCAAGATTCACAAGGTATCAAGCCTTGATAATTGACTCCATAGTTGTGTTCAACCTTCAAAAGAGGTCTCACGGCTTAGATCTGGTGTTTGGGGCTCATAAAATACTTTCAAATGGCTCACTTTTTTCACATATCTTGAGATTAGTGATGATCCAACAACCGGATTTTGGTCTTGTAGCCATGCTTGATCTTAGAAACAATTACGACGGTTTGATCTTGATTCACTCTTTTAGATTAAAAATAAAATAAAAAAAGGGATTGAGCGTTCATGATGGCCAGTCCGGTGTAGCTGCTTTTTTTTTTCCATCTAAATTCTAAGTTCCTCGAGCTGAGGGCAGTGGAGAAAAGAGGAATTGCCTCTGCTTCTCTAAAGTCCGCGAGTCTAAAAATATATACCAAATGCTTTAATTTTCAAAAACTCTACCCACTTTAGAGATTTTAATAATTAGAGGCTAAAAATAGAGGTGTCAAAAAAAGGGCTAAGACATCATCAATTTGAGAGCGATGCAACTCCAATTGGAGTGAAGTTCGTCACACCATTGGACCCTGAGAATGCTCTAATAAAGGCCTGCCCAGAGGGCCTCAACTAATTGAGTCTGCCAACTCAAACCTCTTAGGGGTTGTTTGTTTTTTTCATTTACATATGTAATGGAATCACATGGGTAATGGATACACATAAATCATGTTTGTTTGGTGTGATTTTGATTCACATGTGTAAAATAGCTATGTAAATGGTGTGAAACTTGGCCCTTTTTATGCCTTACACTTTCACACCTCAAGAGGTGTGAAAGAGATTCACATGACACTGTTACCAGGCGGACTGTTACAGTGCCTCAATGAGCAGTCCGCCTTTTTTTTTTTTTTTTTTTTTAATTTTTTTGGCCCCACTTCTATCATCCGGACCATTCATTCTCTTAAGAAGATCAAACACGGCCATGTGTCCAATTTTCAATCATTGATGATGCATGGAGGTTGAGATATCATCAACATAATTACAGCCGTTGGATTAATCTATTGTTACTAACATACCCAGTCCGCCTTTTATGATTTTTTTTTAATTTTCTTGCCCCACTTGTAAAATCCGGACCGTTCATATTCTTCATAAGCTCAAACACGGCCATGTATCTAGTTTTCAGCCGTTGATGTGGCTTGGATGTTGAGATATCATCAAACAATATACAACCTATTGTTACTAACTTACCCAGTCCGCTTTTTATGATTTCTTTAATGGTCTGGGCCCCACCTGTAAAATCAGGACCGTTCACATTCTTTAAAAGCTCAAGCACGACCATGTGTCCAATTTTCAACCGTTGATGTGGCTTGGATGTTGAGATATCATCAAACAATATACAACCCATTCATAAATTCACATGTGAAATGTTATGCTAGTGACAAACAGTCGAATCTGATCCACATGTGAGTCATTTACCTATGCAAATGACTCACATGTGGGTCATTTACACATGCGAATCACTTTCACAAGAAACAAACGACCCCTTAGTGCGCGATGGATGTCGATCAAGAAATATCAAATTAGCGGGGTTGGTTTGGTTTATGGATAAAAGAAAAACGTCAATCACAAATAAATGCACACTTTTGTTAGGGGGAGTTTTGGACTGCACTTTCCTTTATCGCAAGAAAAGATTTTATAAAAAAAAATAGGTTTTTCAATCTTTCAGAAGAAAAAAAAGGATTTTTTGTGGAGTCTTATTGCACCAATTGATGTGAAAAAAAAAAAAAGAGGACGTAGAAAACCGACCATTTCTCTACCACTTGTTCTGCCGATTTACCTCTCCACAATTTTCCGCACTTAAAAGACTTTTGTAACTATATATTTGTAATTAAATATAATGTTCAGATAAGTGTCAAATTGGAGAGAGTATAAGCTTTTAGAATAGCTAAGTGTCAACAAAAAGAGCTGAATCTTGGGTAATGATTTCAGCACTTTCCATCTATTTCATTGAGCACAACAATAAGAAATATAACTTTTTGTTAAAGATTGATTTTATATAACATTTACCACATTTTATCCCATGGGATGATTTCAGATTTTCATGACTTTATCAGGAAATTATTATCATTTATCATAAACTCATGATATCTTCACATACTTTATTTATTTACTTATAAAAGACATGGTGCTCAATCGGATGCGGGATGCGGGACCCACTATATGGGCTGTGGATGGAGTTCCAAGCATTTGTTACAAGGCTCCCATGTAAATGCTACAACAGAGGATCTGAACTAAAAAAAAAAAGGGCCCCCACTAATTCAATCGCATGTTGACGATCAACTGGTCAATCTTTAGCCACATATAGTAAATTTGGATAAACAGTGAAGTGGTCTGTCACCTGTGTTGGTTGGTTGGCTGTTTAGAATTATGAGTCATAATTCAATTGGAGCATAAATGATTTCGTTAAGTTGCATGACTTATCTGTGCAACTTTATCCCCAGATATTCCCTATCTAAGGACTGTGATTACCTCTAATGTCGTTTCACGGTTCAACGACTTCACATCGTTAATTTTAACAGAATCAATTTTGTGCTTGACTCCTTAAATCTTTTACACAAGAAGATGATCTTCCACAAAGGATGAAGAAGAAATACGATCTCTAGATGATCTCAGCAGCACAACTCATCCAATAACTCTAGAGAGGAATTCTCTCAACTTGATCTCTAACTCGTGACTTTGAGAGGTGAGATGTGACTTTAGAATAGCTCCGAGTAATTTAAATAGCCTTTAGGACATGCTTAATATTGCCTAATTTAATTATAACTAAAATAAGCAGTTTGAGCATGACTAGAAATACAATTCTAATTTTAACTAGAAATACAATTCTAATTTTCGCCAGACTCTACTGCCTTGTCCGCTCGAGTGGATCTTCCATCCACTCGAGCGGATGAGGTTTTGTTTTAGCGCACAACAAAAACGGCTCTGTCATGCATTTGGCTTTTTTGACTAAATCCGCTAGAGCAGAAAAACATAGTCGCTCGAGCGGACCTCTTTTTGGATTATCCAGAATCTTAGCATATTAATTCTTCCATGCTTTCTTTCTTCAAATCTATCATACTTCTTTTTCTTTTCTTCAACATACTTCTAAATCTGTCTGATTTCCCACTTCTAATTCCACAAGACTTTCTTCATTTAATACTTTTAGCATTCTGACTTCTAATTCTTGCATTCTTCTAACTCCTAATCCTTCCAGGCTTCTATGTTTAGAGTCATTTTCTAAAAATAAGAAATACAACACAATGGATTCAGAGTTTTGTCCAACTCATGAATTAGCCAACACACAAAATCCTAATACTGTATTAACTATCAGTCCATTCTCATTGTAGGTTTTCGTGTTTGCTGCCTACTACTGAGTAAGTTTATTATATAGCACTCTATTCCAATCCCCAATGCCTTGCTTGTGGGTGCTTTGGAACCGTTTGGATCTCCGGAGACTAAGAACAGGTAATTGTTTTATGCATGAATCAGAGTATAAGTTGAATTACCTTTTTAAGTAAAAAATTATTATACACTGTTCAATAAACACTAAAAGGCCTGTTTGGATGTATGGTAAATTGAAGTATGGTAAGGTGAAGTATCAAATAAAGAGAGAATAAAATATAAGGTGTTATGATGGTATTTTATTTTTAGTTATTTGGTATGTAATCTTTTTAATTTTTTGTATAGAATAGTGGTGTTTTTTTGTCTTTTAGTGGAAAAAGGAGGTTGTTCTTTTTTTTTTACTTTTTTTGAAAAATTCGGAGGGAATTTTGAAATTGTTTATTTTTTATATGACCTCTTGTCATTTCTTGTCTGGATTCACTTTACTTCACTTTAACTAGTTAAGTGTCAAGCACGCTCTAAAGGAAAGCAGAGTTATAGGTAAATTACAAATACATGTAAAATAAATGGAGTTTGAAGGATCCAAACAGGGCATTGCTTCTTTAGAAATAGGGATTCAAGTTCGTCGTTATGTTTGAAGACGGTGCTTGAGGTCAATCTTCCCGTTGCAAATGACTTGACTGGAAATATGGGAATCTAGACTGTGCTTGGAATTTGTTTTAAGTTGATGAGTAAATCCAGATACTAACCCATGAGTAGTTTGATTGTGGGGTGTTGGCAGTTTCTGAACATTAAGCAAGCTCTACAACACATCAAAGTTTAGCATGATTTGGGTGTCAAAGCCACATATAAAATATCAATTTAGGAAAACAACTCCACGCAGAAATTTACTAATACCAAGTATACATTCCAAATTCTTAAGTAGATGAATACACACAGCTTCTTGAACTTGCCCATCTTATGGAACACCCCAGTCTTTTATTTATTCCAGGTGTGACTTGTTATATTGAAACTGGCTAAAGATAGCGTTTGAGATAGTCCTCCACTCGAGTATAGTTAACCTCTGGATACAACTGTGAAGCCTCTTCTCCCTCTTCTCCTATTTCGAAATTTGCAAGACAACCATCAAAGCAAATATGGTAGTAATGTACCAAACCCACCTGCTGTGCGTAATCCAGACCTGAAAGAAACAACTCAAACCATTTTATAGAGCTCTTAGAATGTAATGTAAGTGTTTTTTTTAAGACCATGGATGCTACTGTCATATTTTTTTTCTCTCTTGTGGCCACTGGTGTGACTTACCTTTCATTTGAGCAAGGAATTCCTCTGCGGATATACTAGTTTTCTCGAGTTCTTTTCCGATGAGTTTCTCCCACATCTTGACTACCTCTCTCTGGGAGAGGATGTTTTCAGGGGGCCGGAGGTAGAGTGTCTTGTTCAGTGTTCTTGGGTCGTCTATAGTTTTGATGGTGTAGGTAGCAATGTCATCTTCATCTACATAAATAGCTGTCATGCAAGACAAATTTCACAGATTAATTATGGCTAGTACAATTAAAAAAAAAAAATCACTTACAGTGGATGGGTCTCTACATTAGTTTAGTTTAGGTCCATTTTAATGGTATCAGAGCCACGATGGGAGAGAGTGTGAGATCCCAATCCTCCTGGATAATCTCATGAGGCAAGAGTGTAAGGGTGGAGTGCTTAGGTTAGCACTTTGAGGCTTTGTCAAAGTCCTACATTGGAAAAATGTCAGTTCAGATTTTGGGTATTTATATGTGACCAGACTTTAACTCAACATGAGGTCTTTTAAAACCCTGTGCCAATATTGGATTGAGATCTCAGGAGCCAAAGCAGACTATATCATGTAGACAGCGGGGCCGGGTCATTATAGATCCGCAAGTGGCCAGAAAAGATCTTCATTAGTTAGTTTAGTTTAGGTTAATTGGGACGGTGATTGTGGCTCTAGGACATGGTGGGCTTTTTTTATGGGCCTGATCCAATCAGTTAAAATTACGGCTGTACTGTACACAACCCCGGATAACTTCATTAGAAAAGTCTTTCATGGACCCAGCACCCCAAAAAAATTGGTCCAGTAATTACTAGGAATGATTTGTGAGAATTTATCACTGTTCAAATCATTACCAACTACTGGTGGTACATGGACCAGTCCCAAGTCCCAAATCATCAGATGTGGAATCTCTGTTTTTGATATTCCTTCAGGATTTCTATGGTTCAGTCACCAGTTGGTCCATCATGTACTTTAGTTCTGTTCAGGTGATTCCATTGAGCACATTCCGACCTCGATGGTCGACACCAAAAGTAAGCCTTTTAAAAGACCATTCCAGGTCCAAGGAAATTTATGTTTTGAATGGATCTGTCTCTCTGATGTCCTCAATTAGTTCAAAATCCATGCCTCAGTGGCCCATTTTGACAGCCAACTATAATCTACAATCTTTTCTTTTAATGCTTTCAAGAAAACTAAAATGAATAGAGTTTGATGTGCATAGGAAAAAGTATCTATATTTGAAGGAAAATGAAAACAGTGATACATACCCTTGACATTACCATCTCCAAACAAGCAGACAGTCTCCCTTGAAGGTATAATTCTACCAGGTTGACAGAGGCCCCCAACAAAATAGCCCGCAAAGCAGTTGGCAGAGATGTAAGTGAAGGGAATCCCTGCGTCTTGGATCGCCTTTCGCACTACCATTTTATCGTCGAATGTCACTCTTCCAGGCTCCAATGCATCAGCCATCCTCGCCGAATCTGTGCCAAACTCAGATGGCAAGAATCTCTGCATCCAATCGTCCATTGTTTTTATATATATATATATATATATATATATATATATATATATATATATATATATATGGGAAGTTTCAAGTGCATCTATCCCTCACCATAGGGTGAGGGATACTTCCCTTTTTGCACATGAAAACAAGGAAGTGTACTTCACCCTATGTACTTGAAAATTCACTTTTGTACTTGAAAATCCCCAATTATGGAAGTGTCCCTCACCTTATGGTGAGGGATAGATGCACATGAAACTTCCCCATATATATATATATATATATATATTTTGTTAAAGAGAAAACCACAAAAAAAGGACCCTAGATGGCCACTAACCAAAAGAGGTACCAATAGTTTTAATACAATAGAACCGGTATTCCTGCTAAAAAATTCTTTTTTTTTTTTTTTTTGCCTTTTTTCAATAAGCGACGATGTCATCGCTTAATATAAAGAGTTAGCGACGACGTCATCGCTTCTTCGTCAAATTTGCATCTTCTCCAACCTTCATCATCTGCGATTGTTGGTTTACTGTACCAAAATGAACCAGAACTCTATGTTACTATTTTTTATACACAGATATATGAGTGTGAGTCACGGATACGGAAGAGTAAGGGAAAGGCTCAAGAGACAGCTAAGAAAGAGTCCATCGACTGCTTGGAACTATTGGAAGGAAAGCTCGAAGACAAGCCATTTTACGGTGGCAAGAGCTTGGGTATGTAGATGTGGTGCTTGTTCTATTCGCCCGCTGGTTTTACACATATGAGACTGATGACAATTTTAGCATAAAGAATGAGTGCCCTAAGCTAATTGCTTAGGTGAAGAGATGCATGGAGAAGGAGAGTGTCTCTAAGGTCGTTCCAAACCCTTACAAGGTTTATGACTTTATTTGCATTTCGAAGAAGAAGTATAGAGTAGAGTTTTTGTAAATGGGGTTTATGGGGGAAAACGATGGGAGGAAGAAGGGGAAAATGAGAGAAATGAGGTTTCACGCTATTTGTATGGGTTTGCATTCGACGACGTCGTCACACATTTAATGGAGTTTCATGCGATTTGTATGGGTTTGCATGCGACGACGTTGTCATACGCTTAAATCTTTAATAAAAAAACACGGAAGTGGTCACGGGGAACACTTCTATGCCAAAGTGACTAGTAGCTTGCTTTTCTGTTAGGGGTCATCTAGGGTCCTTCTTATGGTATTTTCCTCTTTATTATAAATGAACACCTTACTGATCCCCATACTACACAGATAGTGTGCATAACATACACAAATACAACTGCCCTGGGACATGTGGGGTGCCTGCTTGTGTGTTTGAGAGAAGGGCTTGGACTCACTGATGGTGAGCCCGCAGTGAAGATGTATGAGCGGGCAACTGTGGAATTTCAATGTTGATCATTTCCCATAGCATACATTATAGGATGATGGGCTTTTTTTTTTTTTATGATGATGGGATTAAGCAAACTCAAAATGGGGCTATGGTCCAGTGATCTAAGACAGTTTATTTCCACCTAACGCTGCTAACTGGTAATAAATAATTAAACTTATGTGAAGAATGTGGTATGGCGTGCCATGGATGTGACCCAATCAGGTAAATAAAACCACCCAAATAATGGACCCAAATCAGGTATGGCCTGCATTAACTGTAGCTCATTTATCTATTTCTATATTGCCTTGGAACTCGACCGTGGTTTTTTGTTTAGATAACACCAACAGTTACCTGGATTTTATACCAAAAAATAACAGTAACCTTTATTGATTCCATCTTGTTTGCACTTTCTTGGGCATATTTGTGGAGGGGTTAGATTTCTCTTTTGAAAGGGTCTTAATTTTACTTTTGAAAGGGACAAAATTGTACTTTTGCCCTTAACATGTTCCACTTTCTACAAGGGACAACTTTTCTAAGGCTCAAGGCCCAGTAGCCTTTGGAATTTCAAATAAAAGGATAACTTTTGGAGAATTTACAAATTCGGCCAACACGAATTTCCTTTAATTAAGTTGAAGAAACAGGCTCCAAGGGTGCATTTTTGTAACAGGGAATTCCATCTGCAGGGGAGTTGATTCATGATTTTCAAACACCATTTAGATTTTGATTTCCTCTCTGGCACTATAAACCCTGCTAAAATCAGTGTAATTGTGTTTAAGTGAAAATTAGGGGCAACTTCTCCACACCCTTTTCGTTGCACAAACACACACAAAGTATGCCTGTTAAATAGCTTCAGGAGAGTTCAATTCCCTCCAACCTCCTGCTAACAATATATGCCATGGAAGGGGTTCAGTTCTTAAAATTTCTTTAGGAGCCGAGTTGGCTATAGAAGGTGCACTAATCAATTGACATTGGGCCTTGATCCTAGCCAATGCTTTAAAGATGGAATTGAACCCACTGCTATGAATTGCTCCCAGTGAACCAGAACCGCTATATTTAGTGATTTGGTTTAACCAAATCGGCTGAGTTAACATTTGGTTTAAATTTTTATTAGCTTCATTTTTAAAAACCTTAAATTTGACCCTTTTTTTACATTCTTTTTGTAAGACCAACCCATTGTCCAAAGACCTTTTACAATACTTTCTTCATGATTTCTAACTTTTTAAAACTGCATGTTAAGAATTTATCATTAGTGTACAATTGTTATGTTATGATTGTAATGAACAGTCAGTTGGACTGAGTTCAACCATACCATAGCCTTCACTGTTTCGATGGTTGGTCCTAGTTTTGAAACATTGGTCCTGATTACATGATTTGCACAATCTTATGCATTATTAACCGTATGCCTATATCATGTACGTGCTCTATCTTATGATGACACCAATTTCTTTAGTTTTAAAATTCAAGGATATCTCATTGGATGGGATGAGACTCATTTTGGAGGTTAGGGTTATCAATAGCTGGTTCCCACATGTAGATTCACATATCCCACTCATGGGAAGTGTGTGGGAGAACACTTAGGGAATCCGAACTCACTTTTGAAGCGTCAAAAGTTAGTGACTGACTTTTCTATAATGTATTTTTTTTATTGAACATAACTATAAATATCAATCGGATTAGTTTCACATTAGGGTGGGTACTAATTCATTAGAGGCATGTGAGTGTAATGCCATGATTGATCAAATTCAAATATAAAATAATGAAGAGAAAAAGGTTGCTTAAAAGATAAGAATCACACTTTCCAAGAGGTAAAATCCGAAGCTCCTTGTAGGACTCACTTGAATGCACGTCAATCATAAAAAGATGGCCGATAGAAATGTCTCATTATGAATTGTATTTTGGGAAAAAACTCATCTCATTTAAATCAACATAGCTATTGATTTACTGAGTTACAGAGTGTAAAACTTTATCATGTCTACGGAATTCAGTCCAAAGCTGAGCATAAATTTGGACTAGTGTCAAAAACATAATGGTGCCATTTTATGGGAGGTTAGTGTGAGGAAATTGGGTTAATTAAGGTTAGGGTTAGTGAGTGCGAGCAAATTGGATTAATCAAGGTCGGTCCCATGTGCTCAAAAATTTGTGGAAGACATCTCTCCTGAGTGAGTTCATTTGAACATTAAACAAAAAGAAAAAGGAAAACGGAGCTTGTATGCATCAAGATAGGGCGTGCAGTTTAGTCATGCAAACCTTGATATTGCCAGCTTCTTTAATGGCGTCGACGAGCTTAAGCTGCAGGAGGATGTGGTGGCTCCTCATATGAACACCCGATATCGTACAGATGACCACATCCACCTGCTTCACGGCATCGACTAGGCTCCGGTGATCGGAAAATGATCCCTCGACGAGGCGGGCCCCTTGTTCCTTGAATGACAATAGCATCTGGACCTTTTCGATGTCGACGCCTATCTCCGGCCGGTGGAGGACATATGTCTCATGACCTTGAGCTAAGCTTGCCTTAACAAGTCTCTTGCCTATGTAACCAGTTCCCCCTACCACAAGAACTTTCCTCTTCCCCATCTCTCTCTCTCTCTCTCTCTCTATTTCTGAAGTCTCTCTCACTCTCTCATGACTCTCTTTCCAGTAAGTAGTCTATCAATCATTCATGATTCGTAGCGAAGATTTATAGTCAGAAATGGAGCTGTGCGTCTTGTGGTTTGGTAACCTAACAAGGGTTTATGTAAGTAGGTAGGAGATTAATTTAAAGAGTATCGGAGAAAATCATCACCACTTCAATTACGGAAAACTATATATTTGATTGAGTCGAGTTGGGGACAAGTCTACTTGATTTTTGGTGGGTGGGACATGAGTTCTAGTTGGTGAGAACATGAGTCAACAAAAAGGTGTAAGGTGCCACCGCGGTTAAAAAAAAAAAAAAATGCAGCCTCTTGAGCAAGAAGAAATTCATGGCCCTAGGCCTACCTATGTTTAAAAGCCTGGCCTGACCTGACCCTAATATAATCAAAGTCAAGTAAAATTAAAGTCAAGTAAAGTCTCTATTTTTTCAGACAAGATGTCACATCAAATGCATTAATCAAAACGCCTTCCATCTTTTTTATACAAAAAGTCAAAAAACAACCGCCTTTATTCACTAAAATACAAAAAACTTCACTTTTTCATATAAAAAGTCAAAAAGATTTCATAACAAATATCTAAAAATAAAATATCATCATAACCCACTTATATTTTATTATTTCTTCAAAATCAACTTTACTTGACTTGTTTATATTAGTAGAGTTACCAAACTGGCCCATGCAACTGGTAAATTGGTTGCTCCTGCCTTCGAGTCTTAGGTCCATACTGTTGGTGGAGCCCATTTTTGAATCCCAGACCTCTCTCTCAGGATGATCACATTTCAAACCCGGAATTTGACTCCTTGATTCTATTTTGAGCATTTCTAGGACATCAACAATTTGGCAGCGCTGTAGCTCCAACTAGAGTGAAGTTTGTCTCACCATTGGACCTTGAGAAAGCTCTAAGGCGTGCCCGAGAGGGTCTTAAGTAATTGAGTTTGCCAACTCGAACCTCTTGTGCACAATGGATGTCAAGATATGATAAATTACCGGGGTTGGTCAGATTTATTAAGGCAAGAAAAATGTCAACCACAAATAAATGCACACGTTCATTAGAGTTAGTGGGAGTTTCGAACTCCACCTTCTTTTCTCGCAAGAAAAATGTATATAAAAAATAGGTTTTTTGCGAAGTCTTTCTGCATGCACTAAACAATGAGAGAAAAAAAAAGGATGTAGAAAATATATAAGACGAAATATTTTCTTCTGATTTTAGCCTCTTTCTTTACAGGCCCTTTTTTTTTTATGAGTCTATTTTACATGGCTTTATGGTAGAGGTACCAAACAAGGTCCAAGTGAAATCTGGCCCAACACTACTACATTAGGGGATAAGTATTATGAATAGATCGGTTTTATATATGTACTTGGCCGTAGTAATGCATTACGTATCAAATATATATATATATATATATACACATTTTGTTATTTTAAAACTATTTAACAAGGCATTTGATGAAGAGAGAAATCCAATTTCAATTTTTGTCTTTTGATGGAACATTTCTTTAATGCAAGCCCGTTTTCTAATCAACGGTTCAAGATCATATAAGAAGGAACCCAAAATCCAATGAAGGAAATAGAGAGTGAAATCTCCCACAGTCCACTTAAACAACTGATCCCTATTATGTTATAGATAGGAGATCATCAACATCAAATCCTTATCCCAATTATGCTGAATTAAAAAAGGCCACACACCGAGGGACAAAATATATCTACAAGCAACACATGTCCTATGCGAGATTTTCATTTAGAGGGAATTCTTAGGTATATGTGACAGTCAAGGAGGCATGATCGAGTACATTGAAGAATGCCCACATGCTTTGTATTTTTTTTATTTTTAATTAGACAGCACCTAAAATTAATTAAGTTAAAGTAATGCACCGACAAGACCATGTGGGTCCATGAATGATAAGCATCTTACTGCACTCATCTTATCCCCACTACGTTACAATATAAAACTAGAGTAAAGTTGCTTTTGATTAGAGTCTACTGCAGTCCATGTATAGAATTTTTTTTTTTTTTTTTTTTTGGTAGAAATATATAGGTCTGAATCAAACATTGATTCAGACAATAAAAAGATCCAAGCATTTCTATGCTTTATTTTTCTTTTGTGGTGCCTACATTAGATGCATTACAATCAGAAAGATCTGCCAAGATGAGAGATGGCCAAATGACTCTAACCGCTCATTTCAGGGTTGGATTACATACGCTGACATACATACATATGCCAAATTTTTTTTTTTTTTATTTTTTTTCAGATAACCAAGTGTAGATTAAGATCAAATGATGATGATGGTGAAGAACATGAACATAAGGCTATGGCCCAGCCCTGGTTATATATGACATGAACCCATCATATCACGAATAGAACAGCAGAATGGATGAACTAAATAAAACTACTGGTCAGGGTTGCTTGAAGGTGAATTTCAAGACAAGTATCTGATCCTTCTCTTGTCTGAAAACTGCTTATGACCAACTCTTTAATTAATTACCACAGAGCAGTTAGTTGCCTCTACATGTTAGCCTGTGACATGGGATTTCCGCAAGAAACACGTCATCAATCACTTGATTTTTTTATTAATATGAAGGGGATTTTACCCAAAAAAATCCTCCTGAGACCAAAAAGATTCAAAGTATACTTCTCCACTCGAGTAGTCTAGTGGTCCTAGGGAATCTTTCCCTTTTTTTTTTTTAAAGGATTTTACAATAAAAAATAAAAAAACACACGCACATTAGATGAACCCTATACCAAAAGCGCCACGTTAGATACCCTCACACCGTGTAGGTCATCCCACCAAAATCAAACCAAACCAAACCAAATCAAGCATTTTCCCATCAGGTGGAGTCGGCTATATGGATTTGACGACGCCAATCAAATCTGTTTAGTGCCATGTCCTTCGTTAGATTCATATAGGCAAGGTTATGTTTAATAGTTTCTTTCGAACTTCTCTTGGGTCTCCTCCTCCCTCTCCTACTCCTGACAATCTTCATGCTTTCCTACTCCTGGCAATCTCCATGCTTTCACACATTTTAACAAGTGACTCCGTTGGACGCCTTTTAACATTGCCGAACCATGTCGATTTTCTCTCATTTTATCTTCAATATTCCTACTTGGCCCATAATCTCCTCGTTCCAAATCATATCTCTCATTGTAATCTCGCACATCCATCTTAGCATTCTCATCTCCAACCAAAAAACCTTTCTTTTTTAATCTAAATTTTAATAGTTGATATCGACCTTCCTCTACACAGGCTTGCGCATAAAATAGAAAAGTAGTTTTTTTGTGGTCTTATT
Organism: Camphora micrantha; assembly: GCA_003546025.1. NCBI lineage: Eukaryota > Viridiplantae > Streptophyta > Magnoliopsida > Laurales > Lauraceae > Camphora > Camphora micrantha. The sequence goes on along the minus strand of QPKB01000006.1, from coordinate 22,938,609 downwards.
CATCGACTCTTTGCCCAATCCAAAACCAATGGAGAAGGCCAAATGAAAGAGAAAATATTATATCAACTTAGAGATTAATACGAGGGTTCATTCGGGATGAGGAGCTCTCCAAGGGACATGTCGATCTAATTCTAATTTTACCCAAACCGAAAAAAAACCAGTGTAACCCAAGCAGCCAGCTTTTCTGACACCCGTCACATATATATATATATATATATATATATATATATAAAACACACAAGCTCGGAGGCATGTGAAAATGGAAAGCGCAAGTGCAGCAACGCATCCATGGGCGTGCCGTGGGAAAGTTTTGACTTGAATGGGTAATAAAAGAAAGGGACAATTACCGTACGACGTGTCATAAACCTGAAAATAGTCTCAGAACAGTCCAAAGATCTATATTTACCGCAGAGCTGTCGGATCCGTAGGATATCGCAGCGTGCGATATCCTAGGGATGTAGGATATCCTACAATCAGAAGCTGGAAGACTTGAACAGTCCGTTTTTTTTTTCTTGACTGTGGGACCACCAAACCACCATCCAAACCGTTGGATAGCTGTATGAGTGTAAGAACTAATATCGCACTAAATTTGAACCGTTGATCTATCACGGTTATCGAGAAGTTTGCAAGAAAGTCACGTTGTTTTGCAAATTATAAAAATAAATTATAAGCCACATTTTTTTTATGCAAGTTTCTTGATAACTGTTATAGATCAACACCTCAAATTTGGCGCAATATCAGTTCTTACGCTCATACAGCTATTCAACGGTTTGGATGGTGGTTTGGTAGTCTCACAATAAAGAAAAAAAAAATACTCGGACTGTTCAAGTGATTGTAGGATATCCTACATCCCTAGGATATCGCAGCGTGCGATATCCTACGGATCGGACAGCTCTACGGTAAATATAGATCTTTGGACCGTTCTGGGACTATTTTCAGGTTTATGACATACCGTACGGTAATTGTCCCTAAAAGAAAACAAGTTCTGATTTGCCGCGGGAAATGGAGAAACCATATTAATATATTTTTTGAGCCCTGCTACTTGTCATGACTTTTGAGACCGATCCGTGGACCGGTCCCAGAGTCAGGACACAAATATCATGTTGTGTCCTGACTTTGGGACCGGTCCACGGATCGGTCCCAAAAGTCATAACAAGTAAGCATTTTTGATATTTTTTTCCCTTTTCTAACCGTAGAGACGTCAAACAGCACGTGTCAGTGCAGACATGGGAAAAAAAAAACTGATGAAGTGAGGGAGAGAGCCCCAAGATGGTTGGTAGAGACGACAAACAGCACGTGTCGGTGCAGACATCTGAAAAAAAAAAAAGGGACAATTACCGTACGGCATGTCATAAACCTGAAAATAGCCACAGAACAGTCCAAAGATCTATATTTACCGTAGAGCTGTCCGATTCGTAGGATATCGCAGCGTGCAATATCCTAGGGATGTAGGATATCCTACAATCACTTGAACACTACGTGTATTTATTTTTTTTTCTTTATTGTGAGACCACCAAACCTCCATCCAAACCGTTGAATAGCTGTATGAGCATAAGAACTGACATTGCTCCAAATTTGAGGTGTTAATCTATAACAATTATCAAGAAACTTGCATAAAAAAAAATGTGGCTTATAATTTATTTTTATAATTTGCAAAATAACGTGACTTTCTTGCAAATTTCTCGATAACCGTGATAGATCAACGTTCAAATTTGGTGCGATATTAGTTTTTACATTTATACAACTATCCAACGGTTTGAATGGTGGTTTGGTGGTCCCACAATCAAGGAAAAAAAGAAAAAAACGGACTGTTCAAGTCTTCCCGCTTCTGATTGTATGATATCCTACATCCCTAGGATATCGCACGCTGCGATATCCTACGGATCGGACAGCTCTGCGGTAAATATAGATCTTTGGACTGTTCTTGGGCTATTTTCAGGTTTATGACATGCCGTACGGTAATTGTCCCAAAAAAAAACCGATGAAGAGAGGGAGAGAGCCACGAGATGGCAGGTAGGGCGGTCAATTTTGTCGGTTGGAATGGGTATTCGGGTTCTTTGTAAGCCTGAAAACACAAGGCGTTAAAAAAAATTTGAGCAGCGGGCTGGGCTTAGATAATATTTTTAAAGCTCGGCCAAAATAAGATTGGAAATGGTTAAAGCAGACCCAGTTAGTCTGTCAAGCCCGACTCGGCCCAGCTGCAAGATAATTTTATTAAGTTTATATATATATATATATATATATATATATATATATATATATATTTACCTCATGTTCCATGATGAAATATTTCGGCACGGTTGGGCGCTGGTATTATGCATTCAGGCAAAATTTTCTCCAATGGGACATTCAAACGTAGACACTCTGATAAGGACATGGAGCCCATAAATAACTTGAACCCACCTGAATTTAACAGCACCCACCTTGATAACGTGGAAAACTTCTCATCCATTGATATGGCCTGACCCAGTAGGAACATAAAAAAGCCCACTTTTGGTGGAGCCCACCTAAAGGACATACAATTAATATCTAGCTTATGTTCAAGACCGGGCTAAGGCTGGGACAAAAAAAAAAGCCCACTTTCTGTGGGGCCCACCTAAAAGACATATAACTAATGTTTAGCTTATGTTCAAGATCGGACTAAGGCCGCTGTCCTAGCCAGAGCCCCACACGGGGACAGGATTTGATGTAAGCCCATTCAATTTAAGGTCAGGATTAGACAACTCCCGGCAGGGCCGTTAAAAATTCGGGACGGAATTGGACAACTCAAGCCCAGGCCCGTCCCGTCCCATCGATAGGCCTAATGGCACTGAGAGAGAGATAAAAGGAGGAAAGCTGATCGGATATCTGGTAGGAGAGTTCTGTTGGCACTTCAAAAGTTACTCTCCCCCACCGCACAATTAAAATATATATATAAATAGTTTTCCTAAACTACAATAATCGGATATTTGGTAGGGGAGTTCTGTTGGCACCTCAAAAGTTACTCTTCCCACTGCACAATTAAAAAAAATATATAAAGAGTTTTCCTAAACTACGCCTCCCACCCGCCACCCTCAAATTATCTTCATGCTATTCATGTTTTTTTTTTTTTTTTGTGTCTCCATTATAATTGGTCCAAGTTTATTTAGTCACATCAGTTCAAGTTTATTTCCAAATTAACCATGCTTTCCTTGAGACTCTATTGATTCTTTCCCTCCTCTTTGTATGCACATCACTCTCTTTAGATCAAAAGATTCTTTTTCTTCCCTTTTCTTTTCTTTTTCCCCACTTCCCTGACTTTTACCTGATCTCAAACGTAGGAAACATTAGTTTTTAAAGTTTTATTAACTTTTCTTATAATATATTTAATGTTAGAAACTACATCACGGGTCACTCTTCGCTAGTGTCTCTTGAAACTAATTGGTAAGGGTGTCTTACTCACATATATAGTTGCCCAGGGACTAATCCCCAAGAGGTGGGGATAAGTCATCACAGGAATGCTATACCACTGACCAATGTATAAAATTAAAATAAAAAATTAAAAATTGGTCTTCTAAATCAACATACAATGGCTTGTTGACTATCAACATGAGGTCATACCGTAAGGATATCATCAGCCACATATAGTATATTGGGGTCAACAGTAAAGTGATTAGATTAATGTCACCTGTGTTGATTGGTCGGATATTTGGATCATAAAATTCAATAGGAGCAAAAATAAATGGTTTCCTTTACTTGGAATTATGGGGGCAGGTTGATAGAATTGATGATGCATCATATGTCTGTATATGGGTTTTGATAGAGGCACGGGCGGGCCCAAGTGTTAGCACGCGGGTGCAGTCACACCCTTGTGATTCAAAAAAAAAATACCCTAGATAAGCTCTTAGAAGAATTCATTATTATTTAACTTCTTCACTTTACTGCACCACCCAAATGAAAATTTTGATTCTGCCATTGGATTGTGGATTTAGTCTCAAGCGCTTTCTTGATTAATGATTGATGGGTTCCAATAATCTGGCCATCAATTAGAAGCTTTATTAACTATTAGTGCATTCTCATTGTAGGCTTTGGTGTATGCTGCCTACTAATACTAAGTAAGCCCTCCACTCCAAATCTCAACGCCTTTGGGTTCTTGTTGGATCTTAGCGAACCGGTGAAGGGAATTGTTTTAGCATGAATCAGAGTATAACCTGAATTACCTTTCAAGTAAAATTTGTTCCACACTTTGCCAAAACCGCTTACAAGTAATTACATATACATGTATCCAAACAGCGGATTGCTTCTTCAGAAACAGGAATTCTTATTCATGGACATGTTTGAAAATGGTGGTTGATGAGGGCAATCTCCCTTAGAAAATGGCTTATAAGTACTGGAAATACAGGAACCTTGACGTCTCTCGGGATTTGTCTATTGATGAGTAAATCCAGATGTTACGTTATGATAAGTTAAAATATGGGTGTTCTCAGTTTCTAAACGGAAAGCAATCTCTACAATCCTTCAAAAATTTGCTTGCCTTGGTTTACTCAAAGTCACATATAAGAAAAAAACCTTTGGAATACAATTCCATCCAAACAAACGAGCCTTCTTCCTTTTATGATGATGAAACAAATGGACCTTAAAAAGAAAGGAACGAGTTTATTTTTTTTGTGTGCATTTATTAATACCAAGCATACAGCCCAAAATGTTCAAGTAAATGAAAACACAGAGCTATTTAAACTTGCCTATCCTATAGAACACTTCACTTGGAATTTTTTTTTTTTTAGGTGTGACTGGGAATTGGTATATTGAAGCTGGCTAAAGATAGCGTTTGAGATAGTCCTTCACTCGAGTGTAGTTAACCTCTGGATACAGCTGTGAAGCTTCTTTTCCCTCATCCCCTATTTCGAAATTTGCCAAACAACCATCAAAGTAAATATGGAAGTAATGTATCAACCCCACCTGCTGCACATAATCCAGACCTGAAAGAAACAAACCATTTTATACAGGTCTTAGGAAGTACTATAATAACATAAACGATCTCGGGTGTTGTTCAAGACCTGAAAGCAAAATAGAATTGTGCATTTATACCTTTGATTTGAGCAAGGAATTCCTGTTCAGAGATGGTAGTTTTCTCCAGCTCTTTTCCAATGAGCTTCTCCCACATTTGGACTAGCTCTCTCTGGGAGAGGATGTTTTCAGGGGGGCGGAGGTAGAGTGTCTTGTTCAGTGTTCGTGGGTCGTCTATAGTTTTGATGGTGTAGGTAGCAATGTCATCTTCATCCACATAAATAGCTGCCATGGTTTACAAACTTCATAGCTTATGGCCAGTCCCCAAAAAAAACTTAAAGAAAGAAGGAAAGAAGTAAAAAAGTTACAGTGCATAGGGTCTTTCCATTAGTTTTGGTCCATTTGTTTGGAGATTGTGGGCCTTTGAATCATGGTGGGCCTAGTGTCATTCAGCTCCCATCCAAAGCATGGGATGGAGATGAACGCCTGTCCTAATCACCACATGGTTTAATAAGGTTGTCAATGGGCTGGGCCAAAGCCTGATGGAAATCATTTTTTTTTATGGCCTGATCCAATCAATTTAAATTATCGCCTGACACGACCTGGGCTAACTTCTTTCGACAAGTTTTTGATGGACCCACCACCCTAAGAAGAATTGGCCAGCTGATTTAAAAGTAATTACCAGGAATAATTTATGAGAATCTATTTCTGTTCAATTCATGACCAAATAGCTCTGGGACATGGAATCCATATAACCTAGTTTGATGTTTGCAATTGGTGATAAATAAGCCAGTCCCAAATCATCAGATGTGGAGTCTCTATCATTGTTGGGACTTCAGGATCTTTGATGGACCATTCCCTGGGCAGCCCTTCATGGGCCTTCTTAGTTTAGTTCGGGTGGCCTTAAATTGATTTGAGTACATTCCAACCTCATTTCTCTAAACACAACACATGGCCGTCAAGGTACAAGCCTGGTCCAAGTCCAGATCCAGTGAGGCCTTTTTCCCACAGTGACCGTGAGTGGACCTCTCACAGTCCACCACGTCACTGTGGGCAACCGGCCATGCACACGGGAAAAGCCTCAGATGATCCCGATATTGCCTGGCCTGGGCACTCTGTATTTTGTCTGGACCTGTCTCTGATGTCCTTGATTCGTTCAAAATCCAGGCGTGACTGGCCCATTTTCACAGCCACCTATCTTAATCAGTCAACTGCAATTTTTGCGATGCTCACAACAAAACTCAAATAATACACTCACACGCACACACACACACACACAACAGTGTTAAGGAAAATGAAGACAGCCATACCTTTGACATTACCATCTCCAAACAAGCAGACATTCTCCCTTGATGGTATTACTCTACCAGGCTGACCGAGGCCCCCAACAAAATAGCCGGCGAAGCAGTTAGCAGAGACATAAGTGTGAGGAATTCCCGCATCTTGGATTGCCTTTCTTACCAACATTTTTTCGTCAAATGTTACTCTTCCAGGTTCCAATGCATCAGCCATCCTCGCTGGATCTGTGCCAAACTCCGATGGCAAGAATCGCTGCATCCATTCGTCGATGTTTTCAATATTATATTTTGTTAAATTAATGACTTATTTTTCCTCGTAACCATGCACGTTTAGAGAACGTTTGTTTCATGTAATTGAATGCCTAGGATTTTATTTCTATAATTAGTTAAACCTGAAAAATGTGCTGATAATCACATTTACAATCCAACAGCGAGCATCAGTGAGAGATGTGGGTGCCTGGTGGTGAGTTTGATTTAATGGTTCAGATTCACTGGTGGTTGGCCTAGCATCTGGCAGCTTTCGAGTTTCGGTATAGGCCAGTTGTCTTTTCTTTTTTTTATATCTGATGAGGGTGCCCGGCCTCTTCGAGAACTAACTATTTCCCGGACATGTCAAGTCCCCCCACACGCATCGGGTAAGTAAGGAAAGTGGCCCCAGGGAGGGAGAGAGTGCTGATTTCGAAACTGCAACCTCCGGTCTTAAGCCATGGTCCTAGGCTCCTAACACAGCATGCTAACCCTTGGGGTTTAGATCATTTGTCATAGCATACATTACAAGATTATAGGGTTAACTGCTTCAGCAACCCCAAAATGGTGCAATGGTCCAGTGATCTGAGACAGTTCATTTCCACCCAACGCAACCCATACTAATTAGTAGTAAATAAACTTACTTGCCACGCATCCTTTATCAGCAGCCGAAGAGTATGGTATGGCCTAACTTGGATGCGACAATATCTAGTTCATACATTTATATATTAGCTTGGAGATTGACAGTGATTATGGTGTTTGGACATGACACCAACTGTCGGCTGGATTGTTTCGATCTCTTTTGCGCTTTCTTTAGGGATGTTTGTTAGAGTGGTTAGAATTCTCAATTGAGAGGAATTCACACGTGTACTTTTCCAAGGACTTGTTTGTAAAAGGAAAAGACTTTTTTTTGTTATAGCGTTTTTTATGGATGGATGTTTTACATTAAATACTTTTCTTTTTATCGATCGTAGAAAAACTTTGTTTTCCACTTATAATGTAGTTGCATTAGGGTGAATTTTGGTAAAACTCCATCAATTTTGACTGCCAATCCCAAGCTCAAATAAGGGGTAGGTCGAACACTTAACAAAGAGATCGAAGAGATGGATACTTCTTCTAACGATTCCGGATCACCTATTGCGGTTGTTATACTTTCACCATGAGTGGGGACCAATAACGGTCCGCCACATCCAAAAATTTAGGTGATTTTCTTCCATCTAAATTACACTTTTTTAAACTTCAAAATCATCTAAATTTTTTAATGACGTGGCGGGCCGTCATTGGTCTACTCACGGTGAAGATAAAACAACTGCGATAGGTGATCCAGACTCCTTGCTAACATCAAAAAGTAATAAATTAAGATTACTTATTGATGTTAGCAAGGAGTTTTAGATATCCAATGCAGGCCAATAACAAAGCAGTTAATGAAAAGTTATTTTATGCAAGTAAATGGCCCACTGGGATTTGGCTAAGGATAAATGTAGGGATAAAAATGTGTTCCCCATTCTCCAATTACCCGGAGGTTTCGACTCTTTTAAAATCGGGTCTGGATCCTTATTTAGGCCCCGGTAAGTTAATGGGTCCGGGTCCGGTTCCACCTTAGTTCAGACCTGTGGACCCGAAACCCGATATATTACCTTAATTTTCGAAAATCTCTCCTAAAAATCATGTTTTTTTAATATAATTCTCTACCTAATTCCGGAACCCGGATCCAGACCCGTTCCATATATGGTTCCGATTCCGGTTCCGGTTCCGGTTCCAAAGCCAAGAAATCAGTTCCGCAACGGTTCTGGATCCGGTTCCATTTTCTCCTTAACGGTTCAAGTTCCAGATCCACCATAAACCCGGACCTAAACCGACCCGTTTATAACCCTAGATAAATGGGGTAATTAAGCCAAAGAGGGCATGAATAAAATTACCAATGATAGATTTGAAAATTTGCATCGGATTTAGTTAAAGATAAATAAAATGAAGAAGCAAAATTTATGTAACCACCCAAACATAATTAGGACAAAGCTTTGATGATGATGAATGGTGCATTTTGTAACAAAGGAAACAGCCCACATGACACCCAAAAAAAAAAAAAATCAAAAAGGGCTCCTATGACTATTACGATCATTTTATATCTTTTAAGTCCTTTTTGCTCTATAGTAAATCCAACAGGACTTTTCAGTAAAATCTCCTTGTTTTTACTAGAACAAAAGAAAAGAAAATCTAGATCCCATGAGTGTTCTCCCACCGGCTTCCCGTGAGTGGGATGTGTGAATCTCCATGTGGGGCTCACGTTTTGATGATCCGCACCATTCAAAATGAATATCATTCCCTTCATTCATATATTCTCGGATTTTACTTCAATAAAATTGAGCACATGACGGATTACATTATTTGCACAATCTTTTACATTTTAATCATATGCTTTGATCACGTCTAAGTCTGCTTAATCTTATGATGGAAGTAAAATTTAAAGAGATCTCAATGGACGGATGACACTCATTTTGAAGGTTAGGATTATCAATAAGTCAAAACCAACAAAACCAACACCACCCCAACCAAACTATAAGTACCAATCCAATTAGTATCACATTAGTGTTGGTACTAATTCATTAGCAGCACGCGAGTGGTGAGTGCGCATGCCATGATTGATGGAAATATAAAGTAAGGAAGAGAAAAAGAGGCTTTATCATCAAGGATCACCCTCTCCAGAGAGACAAAATTTGATGCACTTTGTGGGGGCTCACTTGGATGCCCTTCAATCGTTAGTAAATAACACGACAGAAAGGTTATATTATAGATATAATTTTTTTTTAAATCCATATTAATTCATCACAACCATTGATTTAGTGAGCCATAAAATTTAACGATTTCTTAAGTTACACTTCTATGAATTCATTCCAACCCTGAGCATAAATTTGGACTAGTATAAAAAGGATGGGAATTATATGGGAGTTTAGTGAGTGCGAGCAAATTGGATTGATCAAGGTGGGTAAAACATTTATGGGAAATATCTCTCCTGAGAGCATGGGCAGTACAAGATGGGGGCTGGCGGGGGCCACGGCCCCCCAAAAATTTCAAAAAAACCCCTTATCTTTACAAGATTTTTATAGATTTTTACTTATGGCCCCTCAAAAAAAATTCAGAAAAGCACTTATGTGTTTTAAAAGCTACATTTATTTTTTATATGCGGCCCTCCCCCCCCCCCCCAAAGAATTTTTTGGGTCCACCCCTGCCTCATAGAGTTTCCTAATAAATAAAAGTGAGTTGATTTGAGAAAACCCCAGTATTAAAAATAATAATAATAATAATAATAATAATAATAATAATGAGCTTGTATGCATCAGGATAGGACGTGCAGTTTAGTCATGCAAACCTTGATATTGCCAGCTTCTTTAATGGCGTCCACGAGCTTAAGCTGCAGGAGGATGTGGTGGCTCCTTATATGAACACCCGATATCGTACAGATGACCACATCCACCTGCTTCACGGCATCGACTAGGCTCCGGTGATCGGAAAATGATCCCTCGACGAGGCGGGCCCCTTGTTCCTTGAATGACAATAGCATCTGGACCTTTTCGATGTCGACGCCTATCTCCGGCCGGTGGAGGACATATGTCTCATGACCTTGAGCTAAGCTTGCCTTAACTAGTCTCTTGCCTATGTAACCAGTTCCCCCTACCACAAGAACTTTGCTCTTTCCCATCTCTCTCTCTCTCTCTCTCTCTCTCTCTCTCTCTTGCTCCCTCCCTCCCTCCCTCTCCCAGGAGTCTATATATCATTCATGGCTCATAGCTAAAATTTATTGGGTCAGAAATGGAGCTGTTATTGTTAAGTAACCTAACAAGGGTTAATGTAAGTAGGTAGGTGATTGATTGAATTGAGTATCGGAGAAAATCCAACATCCTTCAATTGATCAGTTGCGTTGGGCACAAGTCTTCTTGATTTTAAGAGGGTGGGACCTGGTTGATTTGGTGGCAACAGACCTGTGAATGGTGCCACCACAGTCAAAAGAGGTGGGGCCCTTATGAGCAAGAAATTCGTGGTCCTCTCTTTTAAAAAAACAGACTTGAGGTTTATTTTTCTTGTTTGTTACAAGAGAACTAGAGTGGGTTCCGTTGTCAAAAATGTCAATAAGGGCTGCCTATATAAGTACATAACCCATATGGCCTAGCCCCATTTAAATAAGTGCATTGACTCCATTTTTGTTCTCTTTGTTGCACTTCCAACCTTTCTGGTGAGGACCTTTTCTCTCTTCTTCTACTCTTTTCCATTTGACATTTCTTAATACGTGATGCTTCTTCTCCTCCACTAATGCCAGAGTTTGATGGGTCTGTCAATATCGGTGAAGGCCGACACTTGTTTTACTCAATCTTCAAAGAGACCAGCAAATTAATCCAGAACAAATGGACGGCTGGATTTATACAACAAAACTGCTAAGTCCCATTATAGACTCTGCCCAATTCACACCTGAATATTTCATGTAAAATAGCATTTTCTTGCAAAAGGTTTTCTAGTGAGCTCGAGCCAGACACAACACCATCACTCATTGGGATGGATTTAGTTTGTGTCTTTTAGGCCCATTGCTGGGATTCGTTTTCTATCTTGTTAGGTTTATCTGGATGATCCTAGGCCTATCACCTATCTATGCTCAAAGGCCTGGCCTGTCTTAACATATTAAAGGGTATATGCAATTCGCAAATGGGCTGCGCCTGCCTTCAAGCCTTAGGTCCAAGCCATCAGTGGAGTGGAGCCCACTTCTAAATTCTGAACCTCTCAAAGTCACTGCCCCTAGGCTTACCATCAGGATGATCATATTTATAACACCTGATTTATCTCCCTTTTACTATTTTGAACACATATTTTAGACATTATTTTAGACTACTCTCTTTGCAAAAGGCACTGGTACAGATTGTTGCACTGTGACTTTTTTCTCACATGAGGCCTATCATACCTGTATTTTTCTTATAAAATTGGGCTCTATATTTGTAATCCAGATCATTCATTTTTTTTCATTGAACTAAATTAACCCTAAGACCTTAAAACTGAGTATCTTACGTCTTCATGGATTTTGAGTGATTTGTAAAATAAAGTTCAAACTTATATGATCTAATTTTCAGGACTTCTGTGGGCCCCAATTCATTATCCAAACCATCCAATACTCTTGCACCAATGATAAAAATTAATACCTAAAGCTTCATATATGAATTGTTTATGGATTTTGAGAATTTTGTGAAAAATCAGAAAACTCCCAAATAAATCTAAAACCATTGGATATACTCATTTATCCATATGAAAATGATGATTTTGACAAACATGGAAATGCACTTCGCATGTGTAACACTTGCATATGTAACATATGCATATAAGCTATTTTCGTATGTAAAATTTGCATTATGTAAAAAGTAAACTACGCTAAAGACGTAGAGTGTGACAAAGTCATCCATCCTTCTGTTGGAACGACCGTGGTTTTTCGATTTTGGGATTTTGACCATATAACTGCATTTAGACCTAACATTTATTCCAAAACAGTTTAGTTTAAATGTATTCTGCAAGCTATCTGTACAATAACATTGCAATATCGAACAACCCTAAAATATCTCACATTATGAGATGTGAGATGTCATACCACCCTAGAATATCACACAAGAACTTTATGTGAAACACTTAAATTTTGACAGTTTTGGGTGAATGTCTGATGTAAAGGCAGCTGTATGGGAAATATCCCGAGTATTTTTGTTGTTTGAGTCAACAGCAGCTATAATTGATAAATAAGAAGTGATGAACTGATGAGACCATGTGGGTCCTCGGACGCATCTTATCTTACTACACACATCTTAACCACTACTTCACAACATTAAACTATACTTTCTTTGGTTAGAGTGTACTGCAGTATACAGATATAGATTCAGGACCACGCATTGATGCCAACAACAACAACAACAACGTCCAATCTTTTCTATGCATTTTTTTGTGGGGCCTACCTTTGATGCATTACAAATCAGAAAGACTTGCCTGGTTGAGAGATGATCAATAGGGTTGGATAATATCTGCTGACTTACATGTGCCAAAAGATTATTTTTCTAAGTGTAGATTAAGGTCAGCTGATGGAACTTAAGAGTAATGCCTAGCCCTGATAATATATGACATGAACCCATGGATCCTAAAGCCAAATATTGTGTTGGTGTCAACGTCCACCCTCGCTCTTGAACAGTCATAATTGTGGTCGAGCCCGAGCCCGAGCCCTCACCCTCACTATAAAAACGTTATTGTACCATTTCCTGTCACCAACTAATTTTGAGATAAATGGTAGCTCAATGGGGTGTAAAATCCTATATAGTGTGTGCTATTGGGGCAGTCTTCGCTGAAATCATATTGCTAATGGCACGGCAGAATGGATAAGCTAAATAAATGAGTTAGCGGGAGTTGCTTAAAGGTGATTTTCAAAACGAAGTATATGATCCATTGTCTTGTCTGAAAACTACTTATGACCAACTCTTTCATTACTGCCACAGCAGTTAGCTGTTGCCGCCTCTACATGCCAACCTCTGCGATAGGATTCTCGCAAGAAGAGCGTCATCAATAGACTGACTTCATTTCTTAACTAAAAAAATTAAGATAGAGTGACTTCATGATCTTGATACTCCTTAGAATTTGTATTTTTAGGGATTTTTTTTATTTTCGCTAATGAGGGTGTTTGGTCTCTTCGAGAAAGACCGGACATGTGAAGTCCCTGCCTCCCCCACACATCGGATAAGTCAAGCATTTACCGAGGCAAGTGGAAAGAGAGAGAGTCCGAAACTGCATCTTGGTTCCTAAGCCGTAGTCCTGGCCAATTACGCTATATCTGGCAAGGTTATTTTCTTAGGAGATCATTAGATGTACAAAGAGATATTACAATTTTTCTTTTTAATTGGTAACATGACTTGAGCCCACAAACATCAAAGGCCTATTTAACAAGTCTGATCTATGTGAAATAGAGCTGATTGAATTAGTTTATCTGAAGTAGCGATGTTTCAATTAGACCTGTTGGTAAAGTAAAGCCCCACATCCCACATCGCCTAAGTAATGCCCTTGGCAAGGTTTCATTTATACCTGTATGGGCCTTGCACCTATGAGCTTAAGCTTTTGGGTTGGTATATGGTTTTTTACATAGTATCAAAGCAGGTTCTGATCCCGTTGTTATTGTATAAGAAATATATTGTGTAAGAAATATGTTGGGCCTGCACGTGAGGGGGAGCATTAGTAAAGTAGAGCCCCACATCCCACATAGCCTTGCTGATGTCTTGATGTCTTATAGTAAATGTAGTTTAAACAAGCTTACCATATGTAAAAGTTATATGGGGCATACTTATCAAAAAAAAAAAAAAAAAAAAATTTCTCCGCGCTTGCTTTAGACATTCATGTCAGTCTGAAAAAAATTCCTGCTCATTACATTTTGAAAAGGTAGGCAAAATTTAAACCTGACGGAATTGTATTCAGATCCTAACACTTTGACCTAGAAAAACTTTGAGTTGAAATAGGACAACTAATCAGTAGAGCCCACCTATTGAAAATCCAAACCGTTCAAAATGAACATCCCCCCTGTGCATAAGATATCTCCAAATTTTAGCCCAGTAGGAGTTGGTGTAGGTTACGTTTTTAATTAAAAAAAGGGTCAATCTTACAGTGAGACTAATTTTTATTGGAGTAAAATTTGAAAATGCTGGGCAAGCGTTCATCTAGAACGGTTTGGATTTTCAATAGGTTGGCCTGCCTACTAAGTTCCACTCCAACTCAAGATCTCTCTAAGATTTGAATTCGATTAAATAAGGCATTTACATAAATTTTTCCAAACACTAGGCTAGAGCCGGGAATCTCCAGTTGTTTTTGTTGAAGGCAGGCACCTCACCAGCTGAGCTATCAGTCGATTGGCAGTCAAATGGCACCCAAAAAGTAGACTGCCAAATGGCACCCAAGGTTGCAATAGTGAAACTCAATATCACAATTTTGACTCTGTTGAAATCCATGCATGCCATGTACCAAAACAGTGTCTAGGGGTTGAATCCAACATTTAAATCGCCTTATATCATCAGTGCAAAAACAATACATTTTACGGATTTGTATATTGGCCAAATTAATGTGATTTTAGCTCAGAAGAGAAATAAATTGCAAGCTTCAGAACATATGAAAGCCCCCACCACCCCCTCGGAACATTCATTCTCCATCCAAATTCCCTGTACCTCAGTAACAATCTTCCTCTCAGTCGTCTCCATGAAGTGTGGCCCCTCATCTTAAAATTTTTCCAACTTACCACAAGAACATTTGCAAACAGAACAACATACCAAATCAACTAAACTGTGCTCCCGCAACATGATGCTTTACTGCACTTCAGCATGCTCACGGTCATCACAGAGCACACAAATCCAAACCCAGAGAAAATCTGTGAAAAATATGCAGCGAACAAGAGTAAAAATGGGCTCAAATTCATTATATACCCATAGGCGATAAAATCCAACTATCTAGTAGAAGGAAGGGAAGAGGGGGCGCAGTGTCACCTGTGCATTAGGAGGGCATGCCCCCTGAAGTGGAATTTCCTGCTGCTTTTAACTCCTTTAGAGTTCCTGCTAACCAGTCCAAGCCCTCATAGAGGCCATCACCTTTGAGGGCACAAGTCCCTTGGATATGCCATCTTCTATGCTTCAGATTATAGAGACCCAACCCTTCACAGACCTCCATTGGAGTCATCGCCCCTTTCTGAATGGAAGAAAATGTTTGAAGGTCAGTTGAAACATAGAACCTATAAGATAGAACCAATGTGCATAACCACATGCCAGAGCGGAAAGCTGTGGAACGATAAAAATTTAAGGATGTGCATGCCTCTACACTTGGGTTCACGTGTGTGCATTAGATCAGTGTACATGAGATCTGTGTGCATCTTGTATCCAATGGCAACATAGCACAAAAGGCCATTTATGTGCATTTGGATGCATGCCGATAACAGCTTTGGGAGCAAGGTGAGGTCTTGGGTATGGATGTTACAACCAGTAGCACCAAAAGCTCGATATGAACGGCACAACAATGTATATCAACACGCCCCCTTGAACAGGAAGCCGTTCGAATTTTAAACTCCAACCGATAGACAGAACATACAATCAAGATAGATGGAGATAACATTCCTCTCAGGGGTTTCGAACTCGTGACCCTTGGCTCTGATGCCATGTTAATAACTAAAAACACCAAAAGATTGAGCTTTTGGTGTTTCCGGTTATTAACATTGTATCAGAGCTAGTTCACGTTGTTCTTATGTAGCCCACGTGGATGCCCGTCCATGAAATCTGTTGGGCCTACATGTGAGGGGGAGTGTTGGGAAAGTCCCACATCCCACATCGCCCAAGTAATGGATTTGATAGGGCTTCATATACTTATTTGGGCCTTCCACTTATCAGCTTAAACTTTTAGGTTGGTACATGGTATCTTGCAGTGGAATTTGATGGATGGGGGGTGATCCCCCACCTTGAATAAAGTTTACCTTAGATTTTGGAGGTCATAATGTTTAGAAAATTGCAAATTTTTTGTGACCAAAACCTACAGTGAATGTAATAAAGAGGATTGGGATCAATTTGTATTTATTTCTTTTCTTTTATTCAAGGGCTTAGGTTAATACAATACATAATAAGGATGTATTGCAACCACCAATTGTGGCTTTAGGTAGCATTGTCAATGCACACATACATGAGGATATAGTCCCATGTTCGCCAATCAATGTGGGGATCACCCCCATTGAATAAAGTTTACCTAAGATTTTGAAGGTCATAATGTTTAGAACATTGCAAATTTTTTGTGACCAAAACCTACAGTGAATGTAATAAAGAGGATTGGGATCAACTTGTATTTTTTTTTCTTTTTTTTAATCAAGGGTTTAGGTTAATACAATACATAATAAGGATGTATTGCAACCACCAATTGCGGCTTCGAGTAGCATTGTCAATGCACACATATATGAGGACATAGTCCCATGTTCGCCAATATACAGGAGGAATGGCGGGCCCTACAAGATCTTAATGAGTTAGCACCTACAAATACACAGGAGAATAGGTGGGGCTTACAAGAAGTTCTTAAAGAGTTAGAAACTAAATTACTTGTTACATCTAAAGAAGTGCTTAAACAGGTAAAACTGATTTGGATAACGTTAAGGCAACTTTGGAAGCCCTTTGATTATTCTCAAGTTCGTATCAAGCTAAATTGATTGTGGAAAGTGACTCGGCTAACATGGTATTATGGGCTACTCACTTTGACTCTAGCCCATGGAGATCTCAATTTCTTTTTAATGAAATCAAGGAATTATCTATCTGTCTAAATGTGATGTTTCGTCATGTGCCTAGATCGGTAAATTCCTTGGCGGATGGTTTAGCTAAACAAAGGGTAAATAGAATTTCTCCATGGGTGGCCCATGTTTTGTAATTGTTTTCGTTGTTTGTTTGGTTTTGGTGGGTATAATCTATTATACCCTTGTATATTTTTCCTTTTTTTTTTTTTTGGCAGTGTAATATCTTTTCTTTCTTAATATAATGGTTTCTTTGTTCAGAGAGAGAGAGAGAGAGAGCAAAGAATGTTCTATGAAAATTTACCAGTTCAAAACTGCCTAGGAAAAAAATTGAAATGTTTGATCTACGAGACCCAAAAAAAAGTTTGATGTATTACAGGATGCACACGTAATATTCCCACCAATAACGGGAGGGAAAAAAAACCCCAAGTCTGCAAAAGATGTGCCTGTCTTATTAAGGACACACCTCGTGTTGTATTTCTGCAGTAAAACAAAAGTTTTATGGCAGAAAAGTGCAGATTTGAAGTTTTTTTTTGTTGGTGCCATATCTCGAAGTGCAGATTTGACGTTTGCCGTGGAAATTTTCCACAGAAAAGTGTCATCCAAAATCCACGCTTCTAAGGATTCTGAGGTAAAGGGGATGGGGTTGAACTCATGACTTCTACAGATTTATGCACTCTCCCCTTCTCCACCACCAAACAAAAACTGAGGATTCACAGGTTGCAGAATCCACACCCAAAATTCCACTCAAAAAGATTGGCATGGATTCCACGAGCCACGAAATCTGTGGGTGAATGTGATCTGTTACCTTGAATATATGAATGAATGAACAGAGCACAAGAGTAAATCAATGCATGTGGAGCCCTATTTGCACATGTGTGCTTACATGTTGTCCAAGACACATCTAATGCACCAAGATGGATTTAGCATGTGACTAATGTTAGATGTAGTATTAGTGCATCTCATTTTGGGTATGTATACATGCAAGCATGTGCATATGAAGCGAAATTGCATCACCAAATCAACAGACCAAGTCCTGTTTATTTGCGAACACCAGGATGACACTGTTCAGCATGAAGGGATCTCTGATAATGGCCTGAAAGAAAATATAGTTGACCTCAGAAATACTAACCAGAATCAGATAACTAAATGAATATCCTTACTGAGTTTCATCTCAGTACCGAAGTTCTAAGCGCATAACCTGAAATTCATCTTTTGCTTTTCCAATTCTCTCTGTGTCCAAAGAATCAACAACATAAATCTGCATAAACAATAATGTCACCAACTGATACAAAACTTGGCACACACATGCAATTTCAATTAGAGAGAAACACCTAAGATGCCCAGATACAAAACATATAAAAATACAGAAACAGGAGCAAGGAAATGATTCCACATTATCAGCATTGGCCATTCAGCCAGAACCTCAGATTCTCTGAGTCCGTCTCTACGAATCCATCAGTGCAACAAACTTTTTGATATCAAATCACTCAAATTCAATGTCACACAATGTTTTATCAACAATGAAAAATTAATCCAATCAGGGTCATGTCCCATCGACAGATTGATCGATTTTCATGTCTGATTGAAGTGGGTTTTTTCTTGATGATAGAACAGGGTGACAACTGATCAGAATTCAGGAATGGATTTCAAAGTTAGGCCACTCTAAAGGAAATTAGACAAGGGTTTCTTTTTCTTTAAAAGAATCATATAAAATTTAAAAAGACTTCTTTAAAAGAATCTCGTTCCAAAACACTGCATCAGATCACAAGAAGTCCTTAGTAATTGAATAGGACTAGCTCCAAGATAGAAGGTCATTCTAGGGTAGGACACTTCATACAGCATTTGACAGCATTGTTAGGCTGTCTTTGGTGTTTTGAGAAGAGTGCATGTGGCATAAGTGTTTCAGATCAAACACAATACATCCCAATGCACTACGTGCAACCAAAGAACACCAAGCAAGTCAATGCAAAAATGCATATAGATAGGCATCAAAGGTCACAACATTGACAGGACTTTCTAGAAGTACCTATACCTAAAAATATGTATCTGCTAGTGTTAGAATCAGTTTACATCTCTTGGTGGATGGAAGATAGTTCATGTTTAGATAATAATTGTTGCCAACATGGTAATTAAAGAATAGGTGTTTGACAATAGAAAATCCGCCAATCCACCTGTAGCCCAAGTGGTGACTGTTGAGGCATCTCCCTATCCATAGATACAACCAAAGATTGATCCCTAAGTCTATTGGATAGGGACTTGGGTAGTGTGGGTATGTGAGTATGTACCAGAGAATAAATAAATAAATAGAAAGACAGGGCAACAAAAGGACTATAAAAAAACCAACAAGAACCAAATCCAGCTAAATATTACAATTTGACTATTACCAGTCCATCAGTGTTCTTGAAGTAATGCCTCCATAGGGGCCTTAGCTTCTCCTGCCCACCTACGTCCCATACAGTGAATATGACGTTTTTATATTGAACCTTCTCTACATTGAAACCTACATGCCAGATGTAGAAAATTAAACAACACATTTGTTTTATAGTATCGAGAACATAATTCTATATAGTAGTATAGAAGATTATATTGTTTTATTTATTTTCCTTTATTATAGTTAGTTTAGTTTTTTACTTACTCATTGAGGAACATGGTTGCAGTTTGTAGTTTCACTTCTTTTTAATAAACTATCTGATGGGACCCAATGATGGATGGAGTCCTCACTCATTCAGCATTATGACTGGCCTTTGGAATCATCACCATTTACAAACCTAGGAGTCTTCACACTCACAGTAAGGAGTGGAACAGCATGGGGCTAAGAGGGGAGAGAGGGCCGCGCGGGGGCAGGTGTGTGTGTGTGTTGGGGTTTGTTGGGGGGGGGGGGGTGGGGGGGGGGGGGGAGGGATTGTTTTCCTGCCCAACCCCACCACACTACCCACGCTCAAAAAACCTTTCTAACATCCTTTTAAGTGGGTATTAGTATGTCCTTAGGACTTACAAACCGCCAAAAAAAATCCAACACTAACAACTCAGAAAAACAACAATTCAGTGAAGTTTGTGGAAAAGAAAATCCCGAGAAAATAGGAGATAAGTTAGAGTTCCAGAAGGAAAAAATCTCTAAAAAAAGGAGATAAGAAGATTTTGGTGTGTTAAAGGTCGTCATTTTTCAAAACAGCTTTCCCATTCGGTTACTATTTCAGTAAGATAACTTCATCTTTAAAAAAAAAGGAAGAAAAAAAACTTAAGATGAAGAACGAGACATTATGAACTCCCTTAATTTTAGAAACAAAAATAGAGGAATAAGAAGAACAGAGAGAGAGAGAGAGAGAGAGAGAGAGAGAACGATCTGGAACAAACATGAGATGAGAAAGGAAGTGAAAAATAGAAGAAAAAAAGGAACAAGAGATTGTTGGTGTGTCAATCCAACTACGGAATCCGAACCCATCTAGTCAACTCCATCATTGCTACAACAAAAAAAGTACAAGTGTTTTGATCGGATGATTGTTTTCCTGCCCAACCCCACCACACTACCCACGCTCAAAAAACCTTTCTAACATCCTTTTAAGTGGGTATTAGTATGTCCTTAGGACTTACAAACCGCCAAAAAAATCCAACACTAATAACTCAGAAAAACAACAATTCAGTGAAGTTTGTGGAAAAGAAAATCCCGAGAAAATAGGAGATAAGTTAGAGTTCCAGAAGGAAAAAATCTCTAAAAAAAAGGAGATAAGAAGATTTTGGTGTGTTAAAGGTCGTCATTTTTCAAAACAGCTTTCCCATTCGGTTACTATTTCAGTAAGATAACTTCATCTTTAAAAAAAAAGGAAGAAAAAAAAACTTAAGATGAAGAACGAGACGTTATGAACTCCCTTAATTTTAGAAACAAAAATAGAGGAATAAGAAGAACAGAGAGAGAGAGAGAGAGAGAGAGAGAACGATCAGGAACAAACATGAGATGAGAAAGGAAGTGAAAAATAGAAGAAAAAAGGAACAAGAGATTGTCGGTGTGTCAATCCAACTACGGAATCCGAACCCATCTAGTCAACTCCATCATTGCTACAGCAAAAAAAGTATGAGTGTTTTGATCTGATGATTCGGAGATTTTATAGATGGTGCAACTATTCAACATGCCAACATCCACTAAAATACACTCATAGAACAAGAAGGTGCATAACTACTCATTTTCTTTCTTTCTTTCTTTATTTTTTCTTGTGTTATTTTGTACAAAAGATTTAGTAAATGATGAATTTCTTACATATAAATAACAGTAGAAGATTTTATTTTTATGAAAGAACAGAAAGCACAATTTAGATAAACGCTTTTATCTATATTTTCTTGTAGAGGAGTTTGTAATATTCCAAGAATAATCCATCCCCTCCCCCAAAACAAAAGGAAGACTACTGGTTCCAAAGCTTCCACACATTTGTAAGGACAATAAAGAGTAAAATGCAATCAGCAATACATGACCATCTAGTCCAGCTGAGGCAAAGTTCCTTAACATGCATTTTCAACCATAATTCAACCATTTCATTTTGAATCTTGGCAGGAATAGCATCATCCCAATTCCTCAATGTAGTTGTGTGGGCTTACGCCTAGGCACAACCCAATAGCATCTCCCGCTTTATTGTAGCACCTTCAAGATGAGCTTTGGATATGAAATTACAATATTTGGGAATCGATAGGAAAAACAATTATTGCCTGTGTGAAGATTCTCTCTAATCCTTGTTTTTTTAATATATATTTGAAGTATAACACATTAAATTATGAAATAAGGTTAAGATGATGACGATGATGATGATCACTTCCTCCTACAATGAATTTATGGTCCGGCTTCCAAGTTCTCAAGTTTTAATTAAAAATCAAAAAGATCAATGGAGTTTCTAGCACATGGGTTGATTTAAAATCTTAAGTGGTGGGAATTTCCCTCAACACCATCCGCTAAACAAATCAGTAACCGGATTTCCGCTACGATATTTTAGACATGTTAATAAGGAAGAGGAAGACTCTACCCTCAAGTATTGACGGTAAAGTCCAATATCCCAGACACCTTCAGCAAGGTGATGGTCAGGCAGCCGAAACAGAATCACAGATGAACATGTATTGCCATTTTGGTTTGTTCTCTCATCGCTTGATTCATGTATATTATTAACATAGAGATACAGGACACAATCTTATGTAAGTATTTTGAATGTCAGATTCTTCTTTCTCTAGCATAAAAAAAAAAAAAAAAAGGTGTTCTTTCTTGATGAAACTCACTCAAAAAAAATATATAGAAACATTTTTTTCTTTTTTCATGAAGAAACTCAGAGACATTTACTGATTAAAAAAGCCAGCAATTAATTCCATGAAAATTATAACTTTCTTAGTAAAAACTTTGGGCTGGAATATCCTCGGTCACAGTCAATAAGAGCATTTCCAGATAATTGAACAATGCATGCACATCGCATTTGTAAGATTTTCCTTAATGATAGAAAGAGATGTATAAACTGCAAAGATTTTACAAAAGCTTCCACAAATAAAGACCAAAAAACCTAAGCACGCAATTTCCCATAATAAAAGCAAATTCATATCAACATGCAGACTTGCCAGTAAAAAATGACCTACCAATTGTTGGTACAGTTGATAAAACCTCTCCAATGTGCAGTTTGTACAATACAGTTGTTTTACCAGCTGCATCCAGACCAAGCATCACAACCTAAGCCAGGTCATTTTAGAAACAAAGTTAAGGAAAAATACATTGGGATATGAAATCCATCAAAAAAATTTAAGAAGGCAAATGAGGAAGTAACGTCACTGGTCCTAATGAAAACAACAACCATCTAATCCAGCAAAATAACAGTATGGGGGACATTCAAATGCATTCTATACCAATTGCATTGCAATTTGTAAGCTAAATAAATCATGAATCTTCATATAACATACCAAAATTCAAGCACACATTAAATAAATAAATAACAGATTTGCCATAATGTGAAAGTCACACTGATGAGGATTTTCACAACAACAATCAAGGGAAGGTTTTTGGTAACAAATATTTTGCAACAATTCAACTAAAGAAACCGTTACGGTAAGAAATCAGAGCTGGATCTTCAAAAACACTATCAAATGGGTGAGATTCCATGAAGCTACAAAACCTGGGGTGACAGAAACCGGCATCCCAATCAAAATTTCGTGAAAAGAACCAAAACCCATCTCTGAGTAGCGAATTGAAAACGACCCATCTAAAGAAATCGGCAAGAAAACAAGTTAAAAAAATAAAAATAAAAAAAGTACCCTCATTTCGCTGTTGCCGAAGAAGGTTTCGAAGAGCTTGCGAAAGGCCTGACCCATGGCCGACTTCTCGATAGCTCAGCAGCCTTTAACAAGGAAACGATCGTGTTGCATAACAGAAAATTGAAGAAAGTTGCAGTCTTGGAAAGGAACATGAGAGAGAGAGAGAGATGTAGAAGGGCCTGTAGGATATTTGTGGCCATATCTGTTCTTTTTGGTTCGTTTAAAATTTTTATTGGTCATCCCTTCATTTTTTTCTAATTCAGTATAAGGGATTATATGAACATGTAATTTCTCAATATATGTTGCTGTCAATGTCATGGAGATGTTTCAACAATCAGGTCTGATTTCTATACATGCATTGGTTGGGTAGTTGTTCAAGTTTTCAAAATGTATGATTTATTTCAAACCACATTTCTTTATTCTTGTTTTTTTTTTTTTATTAAAGCTACCAGCGGAAAGAAATTTCTTTCAATAAGTCATGCATTGTGTTTGCTCTTAATTATCAGCTAAGATTATCCTATCAATTTGATAAAGTGGGGACCATTTATCTCTGAAGGTCCCTCAAATTGAAAGGCAGGCCACACTGTCCAGTGAGAAGGATTTCACATTGGTCCAAGTAGAGTGTGAGGGGGTTACAATTACAATTAAACCACTGCATTTTTTTACCAGAAAATGCCCCTCCTGTAAGTCCCACTATGTTGCATGACAATCCTAGATGGTAGGAATAAATGAATCTTGACATGGACAAATGTCCCTTAAGCCTTCATTTGAGGACTCCAATAAAACTTGTATTTTTTTTCTTTTCTTTTGCCAAATATGTTTCCAAAGTTTCTATAGTTTTATAGGTTGCACTTCTTCCTATCAAAATGTTGAAACTTTGATACCATATTTGATAAAATAAAAATAAATTTTCATATGAAACCCTCAAATGAAAATACACTTTGTATTAGAAAACTATTTCAATTGTTTTTGTAATAGCAATAATATTCCTATGCTTCAAATCAATGCAACATTGTATGATAGTCGTGTAAAACTGGAGTGTGTTCAATTAGGGTGGTAAGTCTGGTTGGGTTAGATTGACTACTATTATTATCAGGGCAACCTCCCTATCCCTGTGTTTAAGTAGGTCATGCGATCACCTCAATGTGTTTATGGTTGGGTTAAAGCTGTCAATGGATAGATACACTTGTCCATCTTTATAGGCCTAATGAAAAAACTTTTTCTAAGTTCATCCTCAGTCAACAGTAGCACGCAAAATCTAAATACTAGGGCTATCTCACAAATATTTATCTGAATATGATGAAAGGTTAAGCCATGCTAAAGACATTTTCTTTGCTTTGTCACTATTGGCAATGCCTTTCTCATCAATCTGGACTCGGGAGTTGGCTTTGTGAATTTTATTTTATTCAATCTTCTCTGCATGTACTTTGGTGTTGTGCCAACACTGCTAATTTATATCTCAACATGTCATATCTTACCATTTCATTTCATATCACTCCTAATTATGTGCAATACTTCATGCTGCTTTCAATCTTCTATTTTATTGATCAACAACAGAATTCAGTTCTAGTACATTAAAGAAAGAGATCTGAGCAGTAAAAGGCTCTCTTGGCATCACCTAAAGTGAAAGCTATGAAAATTAAGGGACTATATCTTGCCAAATTATCTGTGTTAATTTTATTAAGAATAGTCAATGGCTATTTACAAAAATACAATAACTTAAATCACAAGATAGCACTGATGTTATATAACCCAAATCTAATCTAATCAGAACCTGAGACGAACTCGTCCTTTTCATAACATATTTAATAATCTTTAGAATATTCTCTATTAAAAACCAAACAAGATGGACAATCCTAATGATTAGCTTATAGAATTCCTTTGACTAACTAAATGAATGTTTTGGCTTTCCTCCTGCAGAAGATCAGCTCTGTTGGTATTTATACTGTATAACAACTTTTCTGTTCTCTATTTTACACTTGAAATAACAACCTCAACAGCTACATTTGAGCTTATACTATGCTTACAGCTTTTATTTTTCTTCGTAAATTTCAATCTTCAACAATGATTTTCTTAAGCTTGAAACTCTTTGCACAACCAAGATATGTCACAAAGTTCAAAGCGCTAAGACCCGCCAATGCCCAAAAGAAATAATCAAGATGCCCATCATTCAAATTATTCGGTATCCACTCAGTCCACCCCACTCTTGTTGTCACAAACGACACAACTGTGATGATAAGAGTACTCAAGTAACTGCCAAATGAGATTGTAAGCAAAGAGAAGGCAATGCACATGGTCCTCATGGTATCGGGCGCCTGATTGTAGAAGAACTCGAGCTGCCCAATACAATTGAAGACTTCCGAAACGCCCAAAATAAAATACTGAGGAAGTTGCCATGCAATGCTCATGGTTTTTCCACCTCTCGAATTTTCCAATCTCTTGGTCTCCACCAATGCAGCCACTGCCATTGAAAGAATAATCAAGAGGCGGCCTATCCCCATCCGCTGCAACTCTGAGATCCCATGTTTGTTGATTTTAAACCACTTTCCAAATGGTGCAATTAACGAGTCATAAATGAGAGCCAAAAGCATCACAGTAACAACTTCAAAGGCGAACAGAGTAGCGGGTGGGACAAAGAAAGGCCCCATTCTAGAATCCATCATGCCCCCTTGTTCAATAAAAGTGGTGTACAGTTGTGTAAATGCAGCAAAGAAGACGACACTAGTTAGCCAAATTGGAAGCAGCCTGAGTAATATCTTCAACTCCTCAACCTGAGTTACCGTACAAAGCCTCCATGGACTAAGTGCATCGCTGTCCTTTATTTCAGAATTAGAAACAATTGCAGCTTTATCCAAGAATCTAAGAAAGAAAACAACAAAGTCTGAGACTAAGAATATGAATCACTCATGCATAAACATCTTCCTTATCTCCACATTGATTCTACTAAGCTAGAAGGATGGTCCATTGATGTTGCAAGTTTCCTGACTTCCATTGGATATCACAATATCAAAATAATCAAATAGGAGACTTTACATTAATTAGTCATTGTTTTAATGGTGCACTATAGCCCAGAATCAACAACAAAGACTGGCAATATTCTGACAATGGTTTTAGACAAGCTTGAAGTTTTGTATATATTGGAATATGCAAAAAGTTGTATTTTAGGTAGGTTTGAACATGCTCAAAGAAATGGAATGCAGTAACTTGAGCCATTACTAATGTTTTGGACATGCTCAATGAAACTAATTGCAGTAGTGTACTGATACGACTGTTTCAAGTTCATCTTAAGGTGGATGTAATCACAATTAGGGGATTGGTTGATATTATGAATTGTGTTGTGATCTAGGGCTTACGAGAAGAGATCAATCACACATAAGAAGACAAGAGATTTACGTGGTTCGGCTTTTGGCCTACGTCCACGGGAAAACAGGAGAATCACTATGCAATCAGAAGAGGTTATACATCCTAGAGACCCTGAGTCTCTATTTATAATATCAGCCCCAAACCCTATTACACCCAAACCCTACTTCTAATCACAGTACAACTTGGGCAATCTAGGAGCCCTGGTTAACCAAGACTTACTAATTTCTATTGAGCCATATTAATTAACAAATCTCCACCTTGGCAAACATTGAAGCTGATCCTCATGCACAAAACACGTCTCACCGTCTCCACCTGCCCCTGAGGGCACTCAGGTACTGATCACATTGATCAAGTCCAAGCAATGCTTGAACTTGACTGCTGGAATAGTCTTGGTCATCATGTCTGCTGGATTCTCCGCCGTAGCAATCTTAGCTATTGCAATAGCACCCTCGGCAATGACATCTCGAATGAAGTGTGCCCTAACATCAATGTGTTTGGTCTTTTCATGATACTTAGGATTGTGAGTCAGATCGATCGCACTCTGACTGTCACAGAAAACAGTTGTCAGCTTCTGTTCCAATCCCAGATCTCCAACCAAGCTTGTCAGCCAAATAGCTTCCTTCACTGCCTCTGTAGCTGCCATATATTCTGCTTCAGTGGTAGACAAGACAGCTTTGGATTGCAATGTTGCCTTCCAACTAATGGCACCGCTAGCAAAAGTGAAGACATAACCTGTCAATGACCTTCTTCTGTCTAAATCTCCAGCAAAATCTGAATCAACATATCCAACAGCACTTCCTGAAGTGTTGTTGCTTCTGTCATATACTATCCCAACATCAGTAGTACCTCTCCAGTAACGGAGTATCCATTTCACTGCCTGCCAATGGGCCTTCCCGGGGTTATCCATGTATCTGCTAACTACACTAACCGCATGAGAAATATCTGGCCTCGTGCAAACCATGGCATACATGATACTCCCAACTGCACTAGCATAAGGAACACGAGACATGTGCTCCACCTCTTCTTCAGTTTGTGGTGACAAAGCAGCGGAAAGTTTGAAATGAGTTGCCAATGGAGTGTTCACAAATTTCGAACTTTGCATACCAAAGCGCTCTAAAACCTTCTCAAGGTACCCCTTTTGTGACAAATACAATTTGCCCGCTTTCCGGTCCCTTCGAATCTCCATTCCAAGAATTTTCTTTGCAGCACCTAAATCCTTCATCTCAAATTCACCATTTAACTGAGCCTTTAATCTGTTGATCTCAGACATGTCCTTTGCAGCAATCAACATGTCATCAACATATAACAGCAAATAGACATACGAGCCATTTGAGTGCTTCTTGTGATAGACACAATTGTCATATGCACTTCTGCAATAACCGTTTCCAACCATAAAGGTGTCAAAACGCTTGTACCACTGCCTAGGAGACTGCTTCAGGCCATACAACAATTTCTTTAGTAAACATACGTGGTCTTCCTTTCCATGAATTTCAAACCCCTCTGGTTGATGCATATAAATCTGTTCATCTAACTCGCCATGTAAAAATGCAGTCTTAACATCAAGCTGCTCAAGCTCTAAATCCAATTTAGCAACCATAATAAGTAGCACCCGGATAGAACTATGCTTCACCACAGGAGAGAACACTTCATTGAAGTCAACACCCTCCCTCTGAGTATAGCCTTTTGCAACCAGTCGTGCTTTGAACCTAACATCTTCCACCCCTGGAGTTCCTTCCTTTTTCTTAAAGACCCATTTGCAACCAACAATTTTCTGGCCTTTCGGAGGTTTCACCAGCTCCCAAGTTTGATTCTTGTGAAGAGATTCAATCTCCTCACCCATGGCTACAGCCCATCTCACTGATTCTTTGCTAGTGACGGCATCCCGATATGTAACCGGCTCTGACTCAATACTCTCAGTTGTATTAAGAGCGTAGGCAACAATATCTTCATACCCGTATCTTTGAGGTTGCTTAATCTGTCTCCTTTCTCTGTCCCTAGTAAGCATGTAATCATTTGGAACTGCAGGTTCCTCGTTTGAGCTTTGCATCTCCTCTACATCCTGTCGAACTGGGACATCTGCTTGCACCTTATCCTGCAAGTTTTCTGAAACTTCATTCTCATGCTCCACCTGTTTACTGACACCGTCTTTACCCTCCACCTTTTTACTGACATCATTTGAATTTCCAGCATCATGGCACTCCTTCGATTTGAGCATAGCAGACTCATCAAAAGTCACATCTCTACTTATAATGCATTTGGGAGATTTCCCATCTAGGCACCACAGCCTATATCCTTTCACACCATTTGCATATCCTAGAAATATCCACTTTCTTGCCCTTGGTTCAAGCTTTCCATCATTCACATGAGCCTAGGCAGGACAACCAAATATCCGCAAGTTGGTGTAATCAGCAGGAGATCCAGACCATACCTCTACAGGAGTTTTACATTCTATTGCTGTTGATGGAGACCGCTTAATCAGATACAAGCTGTGTTAACAGCTTCCGCCCAGAACTTCCTAGGTAACCCTGCATTGGAGAGAATGCACCGGGTCTTTTCAAGAATAGTCCTATTCATCCGTTCTGCAACTCCGTTCTGTTGCGGTGTATTTCTGACTGTGCGATGTCTCACAATCCCTTCATTCTTGCAGAACTCATTAAAAGCACTATTACAGAATTCCAAGCCATTGTCAGTTCTCAAGCGCTTGATTTGTTTACCAGTCTGCTTCTCAATCATAGCCTTCCATTGCTTGAACTGTGCAAAAGCTTTATGTTTGTGCTTTAAGATATACACCCAGACCTTCCGAGAATAGTCATTAATAAAGATCAACATGTATAAACCACCACCAAGAGAAGGAATACGAGAAGGACCCCAAAGATCAGAGTGGATGTAATCCAAAGTACCTTTGGTCCGATGAACAGCTGTCCTGAACTTGACCCTACACTGCTTTCCGAAGACACAGTGCTCACAGAAGTCCAGCTTTCCAGTTTTCTGACCACACAGCAAACCCTGTTTAGTCAACTCATCCATACCCCTCTCACTCATATGCCCAAGTCGCATATGCCATAACTTGGTAGTATCTGAATCTGAATCTGAGGACGACACAACTGCAGCACCTGTAATTGTACTACCCTGAAGAAAGTAAAGGCCATTCTGCTTCTGTCCCTTCATCACTACAAGAGCACCCTTCGAAATTCTCATAACTCCACCTCCAACTTTGTAGGTACAACCATTGGAGTCAAGCATTCCCAAGGAAATCAGATTTTTCTTCAATTCTGGAATATGCCTAACATCTGAAAAAGTTCTCACAATACCGTCATACATCTTAATTTTGATTGCACCTATCCCAACAACCTTACAGGCTGCATTATTTTCCATAAGCACTTTACCACCATCAATAGATTGATAATTGGTAAACCAATCTCTGTAAGGACACATATGATAGGAACATCCTGAATCAAGAATCCACTCAGTAGCTGAGCTACCAACAGTAACCGAAAGAACTTCTGCGCCATCAGAATTATTCTCTGCAACTTCGGTTGCAACTCCGGTAAGTTCTTCAGAATCAGTTTTCTCCTTCCCTTTACGCTCTGGACAATCTTTTCTAAAGTGCCCTTCCTTGTGACATTTGAAGCACTTTAATTTTCTAGTTTTTTATTTTGACCTAGATCGGCCTCTTCTATTCTGCTCTTTCTTCTCTGTTCTGCCACGCACTACCAAACCCTCACCAGAACTGTTAGTGTTTTCAGTGACAACATTTTTCTTTAACTCCTTAGAGTTTAAGGCTGACTCAACATCTTCTTTAGAAAGAGTTTCTCTACCATACATCATGGTATCAACAAAGTTCTCATACGAGGGTGGCAAAGAGCATAGCAACATGATGGCTTGGTCCTCATCATCAATTTGAACATCAATATTTTCAAGATCCATAACAACTTTCATAAAAGAATCAAGGTGGGTTTGAACAGACGTACCTTCCTACATTTGTAAGGTGAACAATCGCTTTTTCAGGTACAAGCGATTCGTGAGAGACTTCGTGATGTACAAGTTCTCCAGCTTCTGCCATATGCCAGCAGCAGTTTTCTCCTGGGCAACCTTTCGCAGTACACTATCACTCAGAAACAACAGGATCTGACCGTACGCATTCTCCAACAACTCATCTTTTTCATCATCTGACAGTTTATCAGACAAAGCATTCTTCCCTTTCAAAGCTTTCTGCAACCCATTCTGAACCAGCAATGCGTGCATCTTCAAACGCCATAGACCGAAGTCATTGTTTCCGTCGAATTTTTTAATCTCAAATTTAGCAGCCATTCCGCAAATCTTTCACTACACCTGCGTAGATCTCCTCGAAATGAGTCCGCAGGTTCGAACGGATCTCAGATCGGACTCCGGATCATCAAGATATCGCGAAAACAATCTTCAACCGTCAATCCGGTCAAATCAGGCTTGACCGCACGGATCAGACGTGTCAGCCTGACGTCAGCGCTGACGTCAACGATTTTCTGCTACTGGGCTTTGCTGCACGCGGGTCGGGTTGACCTGGAATAGGCCCAACCTGGACTGGCTGGCTACTGGGCTTCTTCTGCAAACGGGTCGGGCTTGACCTGACCTGACCCGCGGTGGAACCGACCCAGAAAAAGATCCTTTTTCTTCCTTTTTTCTGTTCTGGTTCATGACCCAGAACCAGAAATAGAACAGCCCCTCCCCCCCCTCTGTCTTCTCCTTCCTCCACGGCAACTGGAATACGGCAGCACGGGGCTCCGGCGAAACGCAGCGGCAGCGGCGGCGGTGGCGTCAACTCCGGCGGTTTTTTCACGGCGAGTGGGGACCCAGCCGAAAAACAAGAAAAAACGCACAACTCGCAGACTGTTCTACGATTTCCTACTTCTTGCCGCGGCAAACAACAGTTCTCCGTTTCCGACAATGAAGCCCAATTAGAAAACAAACGAAGAACAAAATCGATGCGCCACTTCTCCGATGTACCCTCTCAAATCCGATTAGTCGGATTTATTCCGATCACGCCAAATAGCTCTGATACCAGTTTGTTGTGATCTAGGGCTTACGAGAAGAGATTAATCACACACAAGAAGACAAGAGATTTATGTGGTTCAGCTTTTGGCCTACGTCCACGGAAAACAGGAGAATCACTATGCAATCAGAAGAGGTTATACATCCTAGAGACCCTGAGTCTCTATTTATAATATCAGCCCCAAACCCTATTACACCCAAACCCTACTTCTAATCTCAGTACAACTTGGGCAATCTAGGAGCCCTGGTTAACCAAGACTTACTAATTTCTATTGAGCCATATTAATTAACAAATTGAATTAGTGACACTCCCACCATCATGTTTTCCTTACTGAATTATTTTACAGCGGTTTGGTTGAGCATCCAACCAGCAGTTAGTCTCAGGATAGATCGGAATGGAGAAACAAAATTCATATAGCCGACTACAACATAGTTGTAAAAGGCACTGATGGTGGTGGTGGTGGTGACCCAACCAGACAAGCTCTAGATCTCAATTGATAACTAGCAGCTGGTGTTCTAAGTAATTTTGTTGGTCTAATGTTGCAATTATTGGAGTAAATTATAATATGACTGCAACTATCATTAATTGGGAAAAGCAGCATAGTTTACAAAACAAGTTAGCATTTATGAATGATACCTGAATTCATCGGTATGGACTAGTTTTCGACTTCCCAAAGCAGACGATTTCTCATCCCAAGCCTCATACAACTCGCTATTATTGACAGGGACTTCCAAACTCCTATTCTTGAATGATGCAATCGTAACTTGAAGAAGCCTCTTCAATGGACTCCCGTTTGGTTTTTGCAACCTATAAATTGGCGTCCCAAATAGAAAACTTCCAATGGAGATAGTCATGAACACTGTAGATATTCCAAATCCAAGAGCCCAACCAACATTCTCTTCTATCCAAACAATAAAAGTACTTGAAAGGAGCGCCCCAACGTTGACGGAGAAGTAAAACCAATTGAAGAAAGACCCCTTCTTTTCCATCTCAATGGGGTTCCCATCCTCGAATTGATCTGCCCCCATGGGAAGCAGTGATGTCTTGAGTCCGCCGCTCCCAAATGCAACAAGGTATAACCCAGAGAAGAATACCAGCTTTTGAGCTTCATTTGCTGAAGGACATGAAAATTCTTCGCATGAGGGAGGCTTCAAGAATGTAATAGAAGCTGAGAGAGTGACAATTATCATTCCCTGTGCAAAGCAAAGTGAAGAAGAAGAAAATATTACTGTGAGCACTTTTCAAATCTAATGAAGGAAGGCTAAATTCAAATAAATTATGCAAGGAACACTTCTTTAAAGCTAATCGCTTTGCATCCTCATATCCTGTCACATAAATTTTCTTATTACATTTAGGCTCTTCCTAGGATTAGGTTTACCTGTCTAAAGTTTCAACTCCAAGTCAAAAAGAAACTATTAACAAATATCTCATAGGAAAACTAGCTAAACAAGATGAGAATGCCTATGTAATTGGATGTAGAGCTTGTTTCTTAGAGAGCATCAACAATGCATTCCTCGCATAATTTTTTTTTCTTATAACTTCAAGGGGGCCTTAATACATAGAAACTACTCACTATGCTTGTTCTAAAGAAGGAAAAAAAAAAAAGAGGGCTTACCAACAAATAGATCAAAGCAGATACAGTGATAGTTTTGTATCTTCCCCAGTATGAATCTGCTATGAGAGCTCCCAAGAAGGGTGTGAAATAGCCAGTTCCAATCCAAGTATTAATGCTAGCAGCAGCTGAAGCATTGCCTTCATGAAGGATTTTGCCAATAAACATAACTAGATTTGTAGAAATTCCATAATAAGCCATGCTATCAAAGCACTCAGCTCCTGCAAATTTTAACATTGTTAGAATCCATGTGGTTGCATTTGCGAATTTGGTCCAAGTCACAAGTGCGTTGAAGATATTTATGTGACCTTTTCTTTTCTTTTTTTCTTTTTTTATTTTTTTTTTCAAATCATGCTCTCACTAGGCTTCTATTTGGCAAGATGTCGTGAAAAGGAAGCATTCATGGTTCTTATAATCCCTTGGTTTCTGTAGAGAAATAAACCATTACGGAAGAAATACAACTCTTTCTCCTCTACAAATTTGAAAATTCTCTCTTGAATTCACTTTTTTTTTTTATGGTAGAACTCTTGAAATCACTTTATTATGTAATCGAGATTGTTAAACAGGAAAAGATGCCATTTTATGTTGCAGGGTTCTAAATTGTTTTGTCTATTTTGAATTCCAAGAGCAGCATTGAATCCTTGGAACTAGGGTTACCCTGTCTTGGATTACTTGTAACCGTAGGCTTATGCGTAAATCAAATTGCAGAATCCAAAACGACCCTGTTTGGATTCTAATGAACCAAAAGCAGGGAAATTGGTTTTTGCATAAATGATGATTCAAGCATTGGGATAACTCACATCACTTCTCGTTGGGTTAGGAGAAAGCAATATGCACCATGAGTAACAGTAGTTTTGTTCTTCGTCATAACCAATTATACTGTAATAGACAAACATAGTTAGGTAATTAGATCAACAATAGGGCTTAAGGAATCTTAGCTAGGGACCAAAATATTGTCCTC
Organism: Camphora micrantha; assembly: GCA_003546025.1. Lineage (NCBI taxonomy): Eukaryota > Viridiplantae > Streptophyta > Magnoliopsida > Laurales > Lauraceae > Camphora > Camphora micrantha. Next base: position 22,904,565 of record QPKB01000006.1, on the reverse strand, counting down.
TCATCTTGCAAACAGATCCAAAATTAATAGTTTCATGATAATTAAAAAAAAAAAAGTGTGTATATTTTCATCAAGAAAACATCATTACTAAAAAGCATTGTCCAATCCATCTCTTGGTAAAGCAAAAACATGAAATCAAGCTTACATTCTCAAGCTCAATTAAGTAAGCTTAAAATGTGCTTAAATCTTCAAATGATTCTAACCCATAATAATGGCAGAAGCTCGCCAGTTGCCTGATTGATGCCGCAATGCTGGTCTTCCCTGAATGTCCACTGACCCATCTTCTGTGTAGGGCCCCACCAGTCCAACCTGAAATAATTAAGTGATCAATGATCACTAAGCTTAAACATTAAACTGCAGAATCCACAGCCCAGATGTACGGCCTATTCAATTTGTTGGTGTCTGAGTCATTCAGAGACAAAATCAGATGGTTACCATTAGGTTCATCAGTCGACAGGACTTTTTTGGGTGGGCTACACTCAATCTAAAGCAGGGCTCAGGATTTGAAAGGTGTGGATGGGGTTGCATGTGGAAGAAAAAAAAAACATTTCTCTTTCTTTGCAGATGCAGATTCCTGAGATCTTTTCCATGGTAGAGAAGAACCCATGACAACCCATGACTGAACTGAATTGCATGTAAAAGTAAAAATATAGCAAAGGAGCTATGAAAATTTTTCAGATATTGGAAAGATGGAGAAGAAGGAGAGGATGGTGATATGTACTACGTACCTTGTCTAGCAACGGCCTTGTTTCTTCTCTTTCTATGGGAATTCCCTTCTCTAGAGCTTCTTCCATTGAACCTGCATTAAAAGCAATAATTGCATATTTGAAGCGGAGGAGTCAAGGATGACACAGCCAAGTCTCAACTATTTTTAAAATCATGTAGCAGCATAGATGATGGACATTTAGTGGCTGCTTGTTTAATGTAATTGAATGCTGAGGATTGTGTTTTTTTTAAGTGGTTAAAGGTGAAGCACCAAAAATAAATATCTAACAAAGATCATCAAATAACATTGAATCAAGAGAAGATATAAACGAATACCCAGCCATCACCTTAGTAACTTAATATTAGGAAAGTCAAGGTTCCATCTACTTATATCTCTACGTTATATTTTTCACCCCCGCCTCTTTAATAATCTTTAGGTGGAGCTGATTTCTGCATAAATCTCTTTGCATTCAATGCAAACAAACAGACTCGACTCTATATGTTTTACTTTTTGACTTCGAAATCATTCCTTAAAAATCTTAGAATTTCAGTGGCAGCCAAATAACTGTATGTACCAGTCGAGAAACTCCAACTTCACGGTAGTAACAGGAAGAAGAAATAGTGTAGATCATCATACAATGTTTGCTGAGCCAGGGCCAGGGACCTACTTTCAGTGTAGGGTGGCCCAGCTTGCTGATCCAGTGCAGGGATGTGTTCTAATTCAAACTCACAGATTTTCCCTAACAATTCTTTTTTCTTTTTTGTGTAAAATGGTGGAATCATGTATGAAAAATTCTAAATTAGTTGAGACAAATGTTCTCTCTCCTCCTATGGAATTTCACTCCAATAAAGATTGGGCCTAGAATAGTTGTGCCTACTGTGAAATTTTGTTGAGGTCAACGTCCACCATTGTTTCTAAGCAGTCATAATTGTGATCAAGCCTGAGCCCTCACCATAAACCATTGTTGTGTCATTTCTCATCACCAATTGATTTTGGGATAAGTGATAGCTCAATAAGGTATAAGATCCTACAAGCGGTATCAGAGCTGGTAGGTCACCCTCGCTTCTAAGAGATCATAATTGTCGCCCTCGCCATAAACCATTATTGTGCCGTTTCCCATCACCTATATATTGGTTTTGGGATAAATGGACTTTTTTTTGTCAAATTGATAACTTACCAAAAAAAATATTTTTCTTATAAAAGTATATGTTAAAAACGTTCAAGCATTTATAGTTATTGGAGTTGAATTTTACGGGGACCCATACAAGAGAAGGATCATTTGAGCAATTCAGATTTTCATAAATCTCAGTTTATGGACTCTAACGAATGACCAATCTCAGAGGATTTAGGACTCAAAATTAAAACAAAGTATTTCGGATAATCAAAGTGTTCAATTCAACGTCCACCCTCGCTCCTGAGCAGTCATAAATGTGGTCGAGCTCTCGCCCTCACCATAAAACTATTGTTGTGCCATTTCCTATCACTAATTGGTTTTGGGATAAATAGTACCTCAATGGGGTGTAAGATCCTATATAGAGGAACCCTCTCAGGTTATCATACTCAATCGGACGATGCCATGTGTCCACCTACTAAAGCATACATGGCATACCCAATTCTCAAAAGTCGACAGTCAACAACCAACCAGGTGCTGCTCACTGCTCTTGCATGCATGTACCTTCGTGCTAACAAGCACACACCAAACAGATGGGTTGACAAATGAATCGAGACAAGTAGAGGTAAGGTAAGAGGAGTCTTGACTTTTATAAACACCAAAATAGAGCTGCACTTGTCAAAAACAGGCACCTACTCTGTTTTCTATTGCAATGTTCAAGTAAAAGCTGAAAGAGTAGTCCATTTAAGGTGTCGATATTTCAGCAGACAATCATATCTGTTAGGTACAAGAGAGAAATTTAATGACATAACCACAGCCCAAGATTCTACCCAAAAAAATAAAAAAAAAAAAAAAAATCAAGGGATTAGGATTTAGGAGGATATGATTTCACTCATTTATATCAAATGCCACTTGCAGCATAAGTTTTGAGTCTATTTTGGCCTGGCTCTTTATGTATAATGATTGACCCAATTTTTTTTAACTTCGATCATAGGCATATAATCTGTTAAATTTGCCATGCATAATATGTATGATAGTTTTTTTTAACAAATGTTAAGTAAAACATACATTCATGCTACCAAGTCTAATCAGTTAGATAGCTGCATCGGAAAATACAGAAAGCTGCATGGAATCATCTCTCCACATAAAAGTACTTCTAATCTGACCATCAAGGTATTTTTTTTTTATATAAAAATGTAAAAGAAGAAGAAAAAACAGAGATCATATGTGGCTGGTGAATTTTGGTAGGATGAATATACAATGAATGACATGATTTAGTCGCTGCCCAAATTCAATTTCAAAGGTCCAATTAGTCATCTCTGGACAAATGATCAAGATTCTAGGCAAACTAAATTATAAAAATTAAGTAGAGAGAGAGAGAGAGAGAGAGAAAGAGAGGATAGATACTGAGCATTTTGGCCATTAATGAATGTATAACGAATCTGCACTCGTAGTTATCCAACAAGTTGGAATTTATATTTACATAAACCAGAAGCAGCTTATTTAAGTGATGTCATGCATCGACTACTGAATAGGAGAGTAGGTGGCTATTGGACAATGAGTGGCTTGTCATGCAGGATCCACTTGAACCTGCTGATGATCAATCCAGCCTTTTCACAATCATTATTAAGGGCCATCTACATAGTCGTTTGTTTGCAAAGAGTATATAGAAATTCATGTCATCGCTGATTAAAAATGAAGATCCAATGTAAATATACAAGAATGACTATCAAATTGCATCCCTTTCAATCAAAAGAAAACCAAGAAATGATAGAAAATAAATACCCACCCGTCACCCAAGTGATTGAAATCCTACGAAAGTGAAGGACCTATATCTACATTTCTATCATATATCAATTACTTCTCACCTCATGCCATTCATACTTCACATCTTTAATAATCCTTCTATGGAATTCATTCAATCATGAATTCTTATGTATCCAATGCCGTTGCATTCTGATGCAAACAAATTGTTTATAGGCTTATAGCTAGATTGGTCACAATGAAAAAAAAAAAAAAAGACATTATTTATGGGCTAAGAATTATTTATTTGAAGCCATTAAATGAAGTGAGAGAATGATAGATGGTTGCCACGTGCCCTTGTCACATGAAGGCCCTTTCCTTTTTTCCCCTTCCATGATTGACATGCATCCCGCAGGCCTGACCTATATTTGCAAACCATCATGATTTTGGCTGCAACTGGAATAGATTTCGATGGTATTTGAAAGTTGAAACCCAAACTTCTCCAACTTGATTTTATTTAAGGTAAAACGCGGACCAGTTAGAATAAAAATGTATGATAATGAAATACTATCCGATCTACTCTTCTCAAACCATGAATCTGACCTGAATATTTAATTTTTAGACACGAATCGCACAGTGAAACGACGGAAAGCTCATCAAATACAAAGGTTTCAATGGAATATTAAGGAAAGCTACAGTGGTCTGATTGGGTCAGTCCCAAACAAAACCAGCATTTATTAGCTTCAGCTATTTCCCAGAACAACATTAGATTATAATTTAAATACTTGAAGTTCCAAGTCTGAAACCCATACAGTTGATCAAACACATGTTGTACGCTTTTGGTCCGTTTTGAGTGCATGAATCACTCCTTGAAATTATAGAGGGAACTTGGAATTTGTTGGGGTAGTAGGAAATCACTCGTTCCTAACTTGAGTTGACTGTCTTGATTTTTGAATGTCCTTGGAAGATTGAGCTGTTGTGAAATGTGATGTATGATGCGGAACAACTGAATTGCAGTGAATGCTGGACTATGGACGGCCAGATATGTTTAGCAGCATTCTCCATCATCGCTATCATCATCAAAACTATATCCCATACATCTAAGGTTATTATCGTTGGTGATTAAGAGTTGCAGGAGAGTAGGAGAGCCAGAGGAAGACATATTGGATCTAAGACGCTTCCAAAGAGGTATCCATTATCCAAACTCCAAACAGTAGCACTTGGGATGTAGAAAACCTGATCTACATGGGAATTCCAGGCATTTTGAGTTACCAGGTGACCAGAGTTTCAGGAATCCAAAAGGGGAAGCTTCTGATATACTGAAGATTTATGTTGTTCCCTGACCACCGTACACCTTGAAAAGCTAATAAAAAAAAGAGAGAAGCCTCAGCTTGCATGACATTTAGGAGAGAGGAATTAGATACATCCAAAACCATAACTTTTGCGGACTCATTTCACAATTGTATATGTACATGTGCTTGTTCACAGATGGTGCGTGTATGTCAGGTGAGGAGATAGAAATTTAAATGCAACAATCATTAAAACGCTTTCCTGAAAAATGTTTCAAGACTCATCCAAACGAAATATTTCTTTGGTTTAAAAATAAATTTGATTTCAGATATACTTCCATCATCATCTAAACAGAAATTTCTTCACCAGAAATCAAAGAAATCCAAAAATTATAGAAACCAAGAGATGATAGAAATTCATGATTAGAGAAATCCAAGCATCGAAAACGTGCACTCGGTGTTTTTTTTTTTCTGAGACAGAAAACTGGAACCAACCTTTTTTTCCTCTCTTCATGGCATCTACACACCAGCACATGAACCACATTCAATATTAAAGTGGCTCCCTAGTACGGCCCACTCAGGTGGATTTATATAGGCAATTCGAATCGAACAATGACTCGTATTGTAATATGCATATAAAGAAAGAAATGGCATAAAAAAAAATACAACCTATCAAGGAGACAAGAGTTACTTCTCTCGGCAGTTTGGGTTAGTAACAAGAGATTGCCCAATCAAGAAGTGTTTGCACACTTTTAGTCAAAAGGATATGCGACTCTTCTCTATTTCTCTAATCATCACAGTTACACAGGGCCATGTTCTTTCAAAGATTCAAAATATGTTACGTCTAACAAAAATCTTATTGCATTCCTTCCGTCTTTCAGCATCTGATTATCCTAGCCACAGAAGTTGAGCTTCTTCATTACCTTTGCATAAGCAGCAGGAACAATCTCTGGCTTTCGAAGCCTCCGTTTTGCTTTCTTGGACTGCAATGATGAATAGGATTCAGTTGGATCCAAATGCAACTTAACACTTTACAAGTTCGCAAATTATAAAGAATGTGATGAATGAGACACTAACCCAAATAGAAAAGGCTCAGTTGTTCAGAATCTTTAAAATAAACAAAAAAAAATGAAGACTGATTGCAAGATACGCCTTGTAGAAGGTTCGGTAAGGGAGAAGGGTACCATCATTGATGGTCGACTATTAAAAAAACATTTCATGCTTTGAGAACCAAAGAGTTTAGTAGAACTCCCAAACCTGATCCCATCCCGACAGGATAATGCTTCGATTATGATTATGATGATGATGATGATAAGTTGTCACGAAGTCACAGATATGCCCAAACAACTGCATTGCATCTCCTGCAATACCCATTTCTTTAACTCTTAAAAGATAATGGGCAAACATTACTTCGTCACTGTAAATATACTAGAATATAGTAAATTATAGTAGCCTAGTAGGATAATTCACTAGGATCATCTGCATTGCAGCTCCCACAATACCCATTTCCTTAACTCTTAAAAGATAACAGGCAAACATTACTTGGTCACTGTACCATGATAGATATACTAGAATACAGTTAATTATAGTAGTCTAGTATGATAATTCATTAGGATCATCTGCAGTTGCAGCTCCCACAATACCCATTTCCTTAACTCTTAAAAGATAACACGCAAACATTACTTGGTCACTGTACCATGATAGATATACTAGAATATAGTTAATTATAGTAGCCTAGTAGGATAATTCATTAGGGATCATATGACGCACGCATGCACCCAGATCCTATGAGCAAGGTGCGCACGGAAAGCGGTGTGGAGCCCACCTGTTGGCCCACCTCGGCATGGGACCTAGGGGTATTTGAAGATCTGGTGCCCTCCTCTGTACAAAAAATCAGCCCCAACCAATCATCCTTGCCCTATCATCTGTGGCCCACAAGTCCAATCCATCTACATGGGCGTACGGTCTATCCAACAATCCAATCCATTCGCATGGGTGCAAGCCCAGGGGGCATGTGAACTAATACAGTGGGTTTTTTTTTGGGTCCACTTGGATGGATCATCAGGTGGGCCCCATTATGGGTGCACACTAAGCACAAGGTGTGCATAGGATCATTTTATATAAATATACTAGCCCAATGACCCGTGCTCAGCACGGTATCTCCCTACACTGCAAAATAAATAATCACATATTAAAAAAAATTACCTCTTTCTATAGGACAAGTTGGATAAAATAGAAATAGAGAAATTAGAGCAAAAAGGGTATAGTTGCATAGGAACAACTGAAACACCCGAAACACGAGTGGTTTGATGGAAAAATGAGAGGGTAGTTGCATGAGTAGTTACATAACCGTCAATCAAAATTATAACCAACGGTCAAAATTGAAGCCAAAACCTCCTAGCTTAATATATTAAAATGGTGTGTGTTTAGACTATAATAAAATTGGAGGAGTTGATATACAGGTTGTTTAACTATTAGGATTGATATTATCTAGTTAGATCATGGCAGGATTGGAGAAGTATTATTTTTTATACTTGGCAGATTGTAATCTTTATATGGGTTATCTTAATGAAACAAATAGGATCAATTTTGTGGAAGTTTCTGTTGCTTAACTAACATGGTATCCGAGCCAGTCTATTGGGCACATCAGCTCTATTGGGATGACTTGCCTATATCTTCTGACTTCTTAACACTGCCATGAAAGTTCCAATGCTATGATCATCTTCATATGCTACTGCAGAACTCATAGATGACAACTATACGCTTGTCACTGCTGTCATGGAGTAGTCTCGGTTGCATCCCACCAACCTGCCAGTGGATGTGAATCTGTTCATTACTGACTGAACTAGCACTTGCATTGTCGTTGCAACTTTCTTGCCTTTCAAATCTCTTTGTTGCTATGCCTCGCTGCTGTTCTAAGCACCTATCATGTATTTGATTCGTCATATTGTGACATCCACTGTCTATTGTAGCCCTTCACCTAAAATGTCAGTTGCAACTTCATGTTAGACCTGATTGTCATCTTGATAGTTGATCATACAGCTTGCAAAATCTGATCATTCATCATTGGATCATATCTTCTCTTCATGAATTTGATTGTTTGTCTTTGGCTTCTCCTAATGTATTCTTTTTGCTTCCTAACTTGATCTTGCATTTTTGGATCAGATCACTGTACCTATAGGTTTGATCATCTGTCTTTGAATTAGATTTTTTAATCTGATCATGTTTCTTCAAATTAGATCAGGGATGATACTTGATCTTCAACTTGCATTTTCATCTCTAACCTTGTTCAGCCATGGATCGTCATCTCATGGCTTTCACATGTGGATCTATCGTATTTGTGTTTGGATTGGATTTTGGAATCCGATCATCTATATTCAATCATGTCTTTAGTTCGAATAATTTGTTTGTCCAATTCGTATTGGGTTTGATAATTTGAATCTAGATCAGATCTAGTATTTGATCATCTACTTGTTCCGCCATGGAACCTTAATCTCATGGCCTCTCCATTTGGATCTAGTGTATTTTGTATTTGGATAAGATCTTTAACTCTTTATCATATGGTTTTGAATCAAATTTCCAAATTCAATCAATTGTCTTCTGATCTTATCACCATGTGCATTTGTCTACATGTCATTTGCACCATCGGTCCCGTGCCAGCTTCTCATCATGCAAGCGATGATTCTGATCAGCAGCCGTAAGATCTACATCTGATAATGTGTCTGGGTTAGATTGCATCTTCATTAACACCAGAATTTCCTGCTTTATGCACACCAACAATGATGCAGTGCAGACCAGGCCCCAAGAAAGTAACTGGGCCTACACGTTGACCCAGAGGTCAACCCGGTCTATTGGGTTCAGCCCATAGGCCCAATTGATCAGGTTGACCTCTGGGTCAATCTATAGGCCCAGTTACTTTCTTGGGCCTGGTCCATACTGCATCAAACAATCTTCACCTTCATCTATCATGCCGTGCTGCCAGCCATTTATCATGCAATTGTTAGCATGCATCACAATAGCTCGCAGTTGAACTGTCAGCTTCATCCATTCGAGTGTGGGGGGAGAAGAAGAGTTAATTGGAGAAGTTTATGTATTGACTGTGTATCTATTAGGATTGATATTATCTAGTTAGATTACGATAAGATTGGAGAAGTTCAAATACTGCTCATTTATCATTGCAATTTGTACTCTATTTAAAATAAAGGATTTTTATTGTGTTGGCTAATTCATGGGTTGGACAAAACTCTGGGTCCATTGAGTTGTATTTTTTGTTTTATTTTAGAATGGACTGTGGTTGTCTCGCCGAAAGAGCTAAAGCGAAGAAAGAGAAGAAAAAGAAGAAGTCTGGGTGAACCCACGAGGATCCAATCGATCGGATGGCTGACATGCCTCGGTAATTTACGAGGTCCGATCGATCGGATCCTCTATCCAATCGATCAAATGGTGGGAAGTCTCCAGAATTGCTACACGGAATTGTTTCCTTTTGAGACTTTGTTTCCCATTGTGAGTCCTATTTGTGTGTTACTAAGGCACGAATTTAGGGCTATATATAGGGTGTTGCTCTCAACCCTAAACAAGATAAGAAGTTCCTCTCTCTTATTCTGAGGTGAGATAATCCTAAGAGAGATTCATTGTTTTCTAGAGCCATTAAGAGATTATTCTAAACGGCTGCTCTAGAAGGTTTGAAGCTTCTACTTCTTTGTAGAAGATTGGTTCATCTTGGTCCTCAAGGTGATTGAAGGAGGATCGAGCACCGGGAGCGGTGCATGGCGGGGAAGTCGTGGCAACAGGAGAAGTTGTGTAAGAACAACTACAATCCTTAGGTCGACGTACTAACTGAGATAAAAGAGCTGTGAGTATATCTTGTAACCGTTCAATAGTAATTGGTTTTTCTGATCGTGGTTTTTCTCCCTGGTGATGCAGTACCGAAGGCCATAGGCCCACATGATGGACCCAGCCATCAAACCCAGTCCATTGGGTTCGACCCACAAGCCCAATTGGCTGAGAAGCTACTGTGGCATAATACTTTTATCTTAAGTTTATTTAATTAGAATTGTTTCTTGGATTCGATGGGAATGGGCAGAGGTGGGGTTCGGTTTGGTTGGGGGGAGGTTTTTTTTTTTGACAGTGGGTGGTGGATTTCGACAGTGATGGATGGGTGGGGTTCGGTTTGGTTGGGGGGAGGTTTTTTTTTTTTGACAAGTGGGTGGTGGATTTCGACAGTGATGGATGGATAAGAAGATGATGATGAACGAAGGTGACTAGAGAAAATCCGGGACGGACTGACGTCTCCCCGACAACCGATCTTCGGTTTTAATACCAATTAACGCAGCCAAGATCCACGATCGAATAATAGATCATTCTCCCGAAGGATTAATTGAATCCAAAGATGGATTCCAGCCACTAAGGCAACCTCACAAGAGGAGAAAACACCATAATTGAAGAGAAAACTCTCATAACTCAAAAGAATAATTGATATAAAAAGTCTATATGGACCGACTGGGAAGCCCGAATTTCGGACCGATCCCACGTGGAATTCCACGTGGCGCTGAGGTGAACCGCACAATATATTCAACTTTCATATGAACGGGAAGAATAAAAAAATAAAAAGAGAAATAGGTCTCTGCCCACAGAAGTGCCCAAACGGTCTCTGGTTCTTGTCCCTCCCAAACGGTCTCTGCCTACCTCCCTAGATCTCATCTCTCTCTCGCTCGGAGACAAACGAAGGGAAATCGGTCTCTGGTTCTTCTCCCTTCCAAACGGTCTCTGCCCACCTCCCTGGATCTCATCTCTCACTCGCTCGGAGACAAACGAAGGGAAATCGGTCTCCAATTCTTCTCCCTCCCAAACGGTCTTTGCCCACCTCCCTGGATCTCATCTCTCTCTCGCTCGGAGACAAACGAAGGAAATCGGTATCTGGTTCTTCTCCCTCCCAAACGGTCTTTGCCCACCTCCCTAGATCTCATCTCTCTCGCTTGGAGACAAACACGCATCTCTCTTTCGGCTGAAATTCACATTTGTACACATTTGTTTTTAGATTTCATGACATATATCCGGTATCAAACCTGAGTGTGGTGTACTGGTGTTTCAATTTTTCAATGGAAGGGTTGCTGTTACAATGGGTCTAGAATTTATTTTTTTCAGTTTCTATAGGCTTTGGAAGGTTCTTGAAATTCATGCTTCTAGATTGCAGTGTTTGAAAAATTTTTTTATTTTGTGTCATGAAGAGATTCCAACAACTGGGCCAAATCTACTGTTCTTAGAAGGACACAATAATGGATAACTCAATAGTTGCAGTGACTGCACAATCCTAGATATTTAATCTCTGGACAAATAAATGAAAATTAACAATGCTTCACCTCCATGCAATGAGAAGTCCTGCAGATTTTCTTAACCGAGTTGCAAAAGTGCACGGTTTGAAACGGAGGAAAACGTGATTCTAATTAAGTGAAAATTAGCAGGTTTTAGGTTCATAATATGGTCTTGGAAATCCCCAAATCTCAGAAAAAAAACCCTCAGGAAGTGGGCTAAAAAGTATCCTAAACAGGGGTACTCAGCTTCGTTCCTGCAGATTTTCTTAACCGAGTTGTAAAAGTGCGCGGTTTGAAACGCAGGCAAACGTGATTTTAATTAAATGAAAATTAGCAGACTTTAGGTTCATAATATGCTCTTGGAAATCCCCAAATCTCAGCAAAAAAAAAAAAAAAACCATAGGGAGGTGGGCTAAAAAGTGTGCTAAACAGGGGTACTCAGCTTGGGTCCATCATGTGGGCCCAGGGCCTTCCGTACTGCATCACCTGGATAGGGTTTCCACGTTAAATTTGTGTCTGCCTTCTTGTGGTGTGTGATTTTATTTTATTTTTATAACAATAAATTTTATTTCCACAAAAAACAACAGAGTACACAAATAAAGAATCCAACGAAACTTAGCCGAAACACAAACTGAAAAGGAAAACAAAGAAAACACTAGACATCAAACACAATAGAAGAGCGTAACACTCCTTCTTTAGCAAGAACATCTGCCTTGACATTTGCCTCCCTATGAATATGATGAAACGAGGCTCCAAGCTGTTTTGCAATATCCTGCACTTCCTCTACCCAATCTTGTGGTGTGTGATTGGTAGATAGTTTTGCTAGTTCTATCTTATTTAGTTTGTAACATCCGATGTGCATTGGTTGTGAGAACTAGTAGTTATTCATGGAAACGCACTTTCAAAACCCTCAAAATGAAGTAAATAGGATCGATTTTGTAAGTCTCTGTTGCTTAACAGTTAACATACTATATACCAAAACCATTTTCAAGATGGATTGAAACTCAATAGTGCCAATCCAGATTGCTCCAAATTGTCTATTGTTCATGTACCCAACATTTCAGTAGTGAGCAAAAAAATACAAATAGTTGATGATCAAGTTTAACTGTGTTCAGCCCTTTACCCAAAAAAAAAAAAACCGTGTTCAACACAAAGGATATACTGGTTTATATTGTCCAAGAAGCACAATTTTAGGGCTAGGCTATATTGACAACATTACATGCATTAAAATGATTCAGCTATGGATTTAATCAACGTGATAAAATAAGAAAAGAAGTCATTTTTTAGAAAAAGAAAAAAGATAAAACAATGGTAATGAAAGGGAAATTAAAATATGAAAACACATACAAGAAAGGTAAACCTGAAAAAATAATAAATAATAATAATTCAATATCTAGACTTTTATATGTTTATGTAATAAAGAATAAAAATAACGAGAAATCCTATTGAATTAGAAGAAAAAACAAAACAAAAAAAAAAAAAAAAAAAAGGTATACAGTCTAATAAATATAAATTACCATGCATACTCAAACAATCAATCCATACATTCCTACTGGCGTTTACTCTAACTTTCCATTCTTGAACATACTAAATCCACTGATTCTTTCCATCATTTACATCTGTCCTCTGATATCAAACCAAAAGCCAAGTGAAGCGCTGATAGCTTACTTCTACTGCTATAAAAGTGACGAAGTGCACATTCAGCAAAATAGTAGTAGTTCACTCAAATAGAAAATATTTGAATAAGCTAGAAGCAAAGGAGCTAACTAATCCATTGTTCTCGAATCACTGATTGAAACTCTAGTTGATTCACCTTCCAGATGTTTAAAACTCTATCATCATTTCCATCAGCTGTGACGATTACAAATTTCTTCACCTAGACAAGAATCTTAGCCCCAATTCCTCCCAACTTTCACTTTCAGCTTAAGACGGTTGTCACAATGATAGTCACTGGGTCACTCTGGCCAATTCACTGGGCTTTCTAACCAACAACTTCAATGCAGTGTTGAAGAGAGTGCCTTCCTCTAGGCAACAAGTCTAAAAAGCGCCCATCCCAGATGTGGGCACTTGCTATAAGCACCACACGCCTTAATGAAGAATAACAAAGGTGTTATGTTTGAAAGTTGAAGCTAAAGACCTGAAAGACAACCAATGTGCATAGGCAACTAACGGTACAAGTTATACAGGTTCAATTATTCTATAATTCTCTGCCATTCTAGGTTATGCAAACTTCATTATTGCATAAGATGACAAGTCCCAATCAACGAATTCATATCTACAGTTAACTGCATTACATATTTCACAAACAGCTATTGCTGCGATTGGCTCCGTGCCATCAGAAAAGAAAAAAAATAGAAACTTTATATTAATTTCTTGAAATCCTGGTGAAAAGGATTAACGGCCAACATTGAAAAAAAATCAACAGACCTTCAAAATTTCAACGACCCAAACACAGTATAAATAATCATAACCTAAGTGAATAAAGCAATATGTATATAAACAAACCAATTCTCATACTTATAGAACCAAAAAAACTAAATCCAATCACCTTCAAATGAGCGTTATGACGCTTTCCTTCCCTCCACCGCCGGATCTTTCCATCATTCATAGTCCTAAATCTGAACTTATAAGAACTGGAGGAAGAAAAAACATATAAAGAACAAAAACCCAATATCAACACATCAAGAAACTTGCTGGAACCTCCAGTTTTATCTAAAAAAAGAACACGCATTTCTTGCTGCGTATATTACAGAATGCCGAAAGATGGTATTTTTAAGCTAAAGAGAGGAAACCCAAAGCAACCAGAGAGGAGAAATAAAGACCTACGAGTAGGCTTTGATCTTGGTTTTCTTCAGCTTCGACGTAACCGGCGTCATGGGCGACCTCTTCTTCTCTTTCTTCTTCGATGCAAAACCCCGACTTTGATTCATCTGTATCTCCTCATCAACAAGGATAAGAAAAAAAAAAAAAAAACGAAACCATCACCTAATCTTGAAGTTCAAAAAAAAAAAACCAAATGCAATGAATAGAGAAATGAATTACCATGAAAGGAGAGAAGGGAGACCGAAACCCTAACCCTAAATCCAGGGTTTGATGGTGTGTGATTGGAAGGAATTTGAGAATGGGTGTGGAGATGGAATCATTTAATGGTTTCGAAAGGTGAGTGGAGAAGCTGTGGGAAGTGAGCGTTGAGCGAGAGAATGTGTTTTCGATTGCAGAAATGGCAGCGGAAAGACGAGATTTGCCGCACCATCTCTGCATCATCTCTTGTTTTGCTGAGCGAGGGAGGATCGACAGGAGTGATGTGAGGGTTATTTATATGGTTTGAGTTCGGATCTTTGTTTTGCACTGATGGGCGCCCGTGGCTTGGAGGATAGGAACTAGTCCGTGCTCAGGGTCCGGCCCTGGAGTGGAGTGAAAGAAATTTTTTTTATTTTTTTTAGATTTTTTACTTCTTCGTTGATTGGTAGAATATTTTAATTAATAAGGTATGTTTATGCAAACTTGGGCCTATAATTAGTAAGGATGATGAGATTGATGAAGATATCGAATATGGGACAAAAAGCGGGAAGATTGAAGTGAAGACTTACTTCCAGAGTGCTATGTTACTAATAAAAATGCCAGTGAAATTTGAGGGAAAATTTTTATAGGACATCAATTAGACCAGCCATGACTTATAGAGTAGTATGTTGGTCAATCAAGAAGATTGAAGTGGAGACTTACTTCCAGAGTGCTATGTTGCTTCTTGATTGACCAACATATGTACAAAATTGATGTAGAAGAGATGAGAATGTTTAGGTGGATGTGTGGTAAAATTATGAATATTAAAATTAGAAATAAGTGGCTTCGGGAGCAATTAAAGGTATGATAAAATTAGAGAAACTCTTTTGAGATTATCTGGATATGTTCAACGTATGCGGGCAATGGTGGTTATAAGGAAAGGTTTGGCTATAAAGTTTGATTACCCACCAAAAGAAATGGGTAGGCCAAAGAAGACGTTTATGAAGGTAGTTAAAATAGATATGAGAAGTATAGCTTAAGGATTTAACTCAAGATAGATCGGAATAGAAAAACAGACTTCGTGTAGCTGACCCCAACGTAGTTGGAATAAGGCTTTGATGATAAGGTACGCTTATGCAATGAAAGGATTTCAAGATAGAAAATAAATTATTTTGATTTTTCATGCAGCCTATAATGTTGCACAAAGACATGCGAGCCTGTTTGTTTGGATATAATGCATAGGAATAAAAAAAATAGGATTTCATAATGGTATTACACCACTCATCCATCTATAAAAATATATATGGCAATTCACAGTGACACAAGCCACATTGAAGGATTATTTAAAAGGCAAAGGACGAACAAAAGTACTATAATTGCCATATAATTTTTCAAAGATTTGAGTTATTAGTATACTATTTGATTTATTAGGGTAATAGTTGGGTATTCATTTTTTATATTAACTAGATTCAATCTTCATTAAAGCGGAGGTTATAAGTCTTCATTTCTAACTACTTACAGAAATACAAAAGTACTATAATTCCTTAATTCAATTATATGAAACAAACAAGCAATAAGTTAAAAATCTTCATTAAAATTCATAGCTCTTATCCAACTCGAGTCCCCTCTTTCCCTGCCATTCTCCAAATGGCATATGCAAATAGCACCATCATCAACTATCATCACTAGGGTCCGTGCCCATGGTTGCTTAATGGCTAACAGGAAAAATCTATCATTTTCATAAAAAAAACCCAACATAAACCTCATGCCGGTTGCTTGTTACTGTAAGTTACTTACATTGGGATACGAAACTTATTAAAAATAAAACAGGGATATATTATTAAATAGCAATTATTAAATAAAGAAATTGAATGGCCTATTTTTAAATGCTAAAATACCCTAGGGCACACTTGTATACCATCCAAAGAGGGGAATCTTCACCGATTTTCCTAATTACAATCAAGGAAAACCCAACTTTGGTTAAATTTTGGAGGCAAGAAAGATGAATTGCCCCCCACCCACCCACCCACCCCACAAATGGAGCTATGCTTTCCTTTGCAACTGCAAAAAGGTGGCGCTAAAATATTTTTGATAGTCTTTCTTTTATAAAGGGCCGATTTTTTTCCTTCATTTTTCTTAATGAAAACTACAATCAATATTTAAACATCCATCCTGAAATTCCCCAAAACAGCCAAGGGGTCAAATATAAGTTGTTGAATCTTCATCATGGATCTTAAGATATTTGTCAAAAAAAGAAACAAAAAGTTCATACCAATAGATGATCATGTGTTGACTTCTATATGCCCTCATTTCATCCTCTTCAAAAGGCCAAATACCGTCAGCGGTTAAAACTTTGCAACTTAATTTATCATGTAGTATGAAAAAAAAAAAAGCCTAAACCTTTGATCCACACCCGTGCAAAAAGGCCATCCATGCGTTTCAAAATTTTTTCCCTTGGCACCTAAATTATCTTCTTACATGGTCATCATCTCCAAAAGGCCGAAAACGGCTTGGAGGTCAAATTCTAATTATCAAAATATAATAAATTTTAAGATATTTGTAAAAAAAAGCCAGACCTAACAGTTATTGTTTTTTATTTTTTTTTTTCGTATGCCTCATTTGCACAATCTGAACCGCTCATCATATTTAGAAGATAAAAAAACCAGATAGGAGATAAAAAATTTAGAACCTGATTGATACATCAAGAATTGTGAGAAAACTGTTAAAAAAAAAAAAATTTACACTATTGATGGTAGGATTCCTTGGTGTTAGCCAAATCTGCGGTGATTGGGAGAAGTTGACCAGTAGGTCCAGCCCCACAGAGAAGTCGCAAAATCTAAAACGAACTTCTCTACTTTCTCCTCGAGCAAAAACAAGAGGCTATTGGAAAGGATCGAGACTCGACTGAATCGAAAAAGGAAGAAGGAGGAGAAGAAGAAGAAGATCGAAAAAGAACAAAATGAATGCCTTCAGATTGGCTGGGGACATGACCCATCTCCTCAGCATCATCATCCTCCTCCTCAAGATCCGCAACATGAAATCCTGTGCAGGTTTTCCACCATTTTCCACCATTCTCCATTCCTCATCATCATCTTCATCTTTTGATTTGACCATATACACCATGATTTCAGCTGGATAGAGATTTTTTTTCTTTCTTAATATACGGTGGTGATTTTGCACGGAAACTAGTCTGGGAATCAGTAATCACAAATTGGGTGTTTGAATGTATTCTTTTTTTACTATCCATACGTTCTTTACACTAGAACAAGAAAAAACAAGAATGAAAGGAATTTGGGTTTTCATCTGATTCATGTTTTGTCATGGGCGGTTTGATCCATGGCAATGATTGATTAGGAAAGATATGAAATTTGGTTATTAGGATTTTTAGGTATGTGGTTTATATCATATGTACAAGGGGGCATTTGCATATTAATGCCTAGTTGGCTAAATGTGGTAAGGCTAGCCCACTTCCCTGGTGAATTGGCGCCATCTACCCAAGATTGAGACTGATTTCTGTTGTTGGGTTTCAACAAGAAATCCCTTTTATGAAAGGGTTGGGAATTGATCGACTTTAGCGCCTGCAAATCAAGGGTTAGGATGATCTGATGGGACCTTTCTTTCCCCTCTTGCATGATTGGCTTGCACCCAGGTGGGCTCCACAAAGGGTTGGCAAGTATTCGATTGTCAGGTTGGATTGCATTAAAAAACTAATTTAAGGATATGGATTTGCTCTCAGAAAATTGTGATGGTCTCTTCTTAGAGAAATTATGTGGGATGAATTGCACTTGTTATCAAAATAGTGAGGTTTTAGTTAGTCGGGTTGGTTATACATTCGTCATTCTTGGGCATATGTTGAAATTAGGGGTGTAAAAGAAACCCTGAAAACCGGCTAACCGAACTGAACCGCAGTTAATAACCATGTTTCACGTTTCGGTTACGGTTATTAAAATTGGAAATCTGCACTTCACGATCCAGTTACGGTTTTCGGTATTGATTCACGGTTATTAACTGAACCGAACGACAAAATACGGTTCGGTTAACCGGCACACAGTTAACCGTACCATTATACTAATAAAAAATAAAGAAAGGGCCTAAATGAAATATGTATATAATTCTTAAGTAGAGTATATACTTGACAAAACAATTTTTAACGGTTTTTCCGGATACGGTTCGGTTATAGTTTTTAACGGTTTTTTCCGAATACTGTTCGGTTATGGTTTTTAACGGTTTTTCCGGATACAGTTACAGTTACCGTCTTAAAAAACTGAAAAAACGTAATTCACGGTTCGATTAACGGTTCTCCCAAAGTGAACGGTTAACCGAACCGTTACACCCCTAGTTGAAATTATCTCCTTAACTTTTTTGAAATTTTTCTCCTTTAACTTTGGCACGTAACATTTCATTGTTTTTTATTGAATCAGGCATATCGCTTAAAACACAGGAACTATATGTCATGGTATTTGCACTCGTTATCTTGACTTAATCACCAATTACGTCTCCTTCTACAACACAGTAATGAAGCTTGTTTTCTTGGGTACTTCAATTAGCATTGTGTGGTATATGAGGTATCACAAGGTCGTCAAGCAGACATATAACAAGGATGAAGACACTTTTCGACATCTTTTTCTTGTCCTTCCTTGCTTTGTACTGGCTCTCATGATTCACCGTTCTTTCACTGTAACTGAGGTAACCGATCTTCTCTCTGTGAAGTGGAATGTGGGAACTGAAATTGAAATTGTTTGATTTCAATATTGTCAAGCAATATGCTTAAATCACTATTTTGGGATCCACTTAATTTATATTCACATGCATATTATTCTCATGAGAATTGAGTAGCCTTGTATCACTTCATCATCACCATCATAGCTTTATTAGGATTACTTTAAGCCCCATTCTTATCCACATCCAACAAACTCATGAGGTGTGGTTCATAAAATTGCATTAATGGAGTCCTGAACGTAAATATGTAAGATGAAAGTCATTTATGATATTTTTGTTTGACATTGACGATGATATAATTTTGCAAATTAGCTGTTGGATGTTCAATCGCAGGGATCAAATGAAATTAAAGATCAAAACATGTGCACTGTTTTGAGATGTACCTATATTCCTGCTGCTGTTACCTCAACCTTTCAGATGGTTTTAGGTTGACATCTTCAAGTATGTCAGGAAGAAAGTCTTCATAATTTTGGATATTAGAATAAGTAATGCATGTACTATATTTCCTTAACTTTCTTGACTACACACTGTAGAAGCAATTGATTCTGCTTCATTTTATTTCATTTTCCTTTCTTAATAGAAGCATGTCACGTAAAGCAATGACAAAGTCTATTTATTTGACTTTTGCCTACTTCACATTGTTCAATCATAAAAATTCCTACCCCTTCCCTTCTCTTTCATATAGATACCTGAATTTGATGGGTGAAAACCCAGCAACTTACAGACAATCTGGCTATATTGGCCACGCAAAACCAGCCCTTGGAGATGTTTGCCAGCCCTTCAAACGCATGTGAAAATTGTTCCAGATAGTAATAGGTTTTCATGGATATGGGTTGAGTGTTTCCTATCCTTTACAACTTAATTATTCTATTGCAAAATCAACCTGGAGGTGATTCCAAATCCTAAACTTCCAGTAAATAATAGGTGGAAAGAATTAAATAAGTTTGCGCACGTAGTTTTTATCCAAAACCCAACCTTGGACTCCAAACACAAAGCCAATGAAAGGGATGATGGCACCACCCTCATAACCTGATTTGACCTTTAGGGTCTGTTTGTGCAGACGCTGTTTCAGCATAAATGGAGTACTGACAAGGCACCGGATTTTCCGGCACCTTCTACTCCTTGTTTGGTGCAGCAACTAAAAGCCAGGATTTTCCGCTACTTTCCTCTGTATTTCGTTGCTAGAGGGCACTCCATTTTCTCATCTAACCTTGTCAGAACTCGGAATCGCAGAGCCGTGGAAGAGGAAACCCACGGCTCTGCACAAACAGATCCTCCAGGTTTCCTCTTCCACGGCCCTGCACAAACAGATCCTTAATACCCCAATGGAAAACCATCAAAAGCAGTCCAAGCTTGATCGTTGATTCTAAACACATCAATCACATTCACATGGCCAAAGCAGTGTATAAAATGAATCAAGCAGCAAGAAAGCATGTGAAAAGATCCATTCTAAAAACATATATATTATATACACACACCCAAAGATCTCACATTAGGCTTCATGTTTAGCTCTGTTCTCTTTTCTTTTTAACAGAAAATTGCATGTATTATGGTGAGGATTTCATCCCAGACAAGTTTCTGTATTTTCTTTTTAACAAAAGAAGCCTTACCTCAAATCTGGACCATTGAACTATAAGATATCATTATTTGGAAATTTTAAGCAATATGCATGGCAGAAGATTGCTAGTTTAATCTTAGTGTTTAAATAAATAACTTAAGCACTAACACTAAGCAGTCTTTTTCTTCCCTTTGTTGCAATTTATGTTTTAAAAGCCTGCCTGGACCTGCCAGTCTAATGGAAATCGACTGGATCTGGTGCCTTCCCCTGTCGGGTTAGATTAAAACCAGGGTATTGGTATAAAAAAAAGCCAATAAAAACTGGTTAAACCTGGTAAAAACTGTTGAACACCGGCGTTTGAACTGATCGGAGCCGCCATTAATTATTTTAAAATATATTTATTATCTTTACATCCCGGTTTAGCCAGGTTAAACCAAACAGTTAACTGTGTTGGACCAAACCGTCTACTCCACTGGTTTGCCCTCCAGTTCAGTTTTTAAACATCAGGATAATCATATTGCTTGAGTACATAAATAATAGTCTCTTAAAAAATTATTAGTCATCTAATGGCATAAAATTACTTAATAAAATAGGAAGGTTGTTTCTGTGATAGGACTTCCCATGCGGCTGATGGCCCCTTTATTAAAATCATGTAGATCATGTTCCCACACATTGGTTGGGTGGTAAAGCTACCTCTTCCCCATGGTTGTTATGATCTGTCCAATGCCCTCTTGCAATGTGCTATGAACTCTTTATCTCAGTTGTTTCCTTTGTTACTTTTTCCCCTCATGATACTGATTTATTATTGTGTTTGCTTTCTCTATTTTATTTGTACCGGAAACTTGATCTGATTCGACAGGTTTTGTGGTCATTTTCATTATATCTTGAAGCAGTGGCAATTTTACCCCAGTTGGTATTGCTACAAAGGTCCAGAAACATTGACAACTTGACTGGAAACTATGTCTTCCTGCTTGGGTATGTTCTTTCTATTGTTGTTTGTTTATCTGCATTGTACCTTTTATGATTGTTGATGGATATTTCTGTTTACTACCTCATTTATGGTGGGATGTTATGCTTTAAGCTGCTACAGGGTGATATGATGAGAACAGATTACGTCTTTGTTATCTAATCTCTAGTATCCCATTGAGTGCGGCTTTAGGCCTTTATAACTTTTTTTATGTGATCAATTGTGGGGAAAAGCAATGCGTTTCATGATATTAATCTTCTATGGGTGTGTTAGTCTCCTTAGTCTCACAGCTTCCAATTACTTTCATCAAGGAAAAGTGGTAGGAAGTAAAAGCCGCCTGTGCGGGGTTGTTGACTTGTTGTATGGTTTTGCAACTTCTGTTTCTACTTTTCCTCTGTTGTTTTTTCACTGAAAAGGAAACTGTATTGACAGAAAGGGGAAAGATGAGAGTTTAGAAATATACAACTGGACAAGTCAACCCACAAAACTCAAGCTACTATTGCTACCAACCTACCACTAGCTCCAGACTACCTGTACATACCAAAAACTTAAAACAGAGAACAAAAAGCAAAACAAAATTTTTAATCACAAAATTTAGAACGTAACAGGGAATTCTCAAAAATGGCTGATGAGGTTCTGGAAGCACTCAAAACATCCCCTCCATTTGATTCCTGCTGTCCACTAGCTAGATCTTCAACGCTTCTGCTTTCAAGGATTTCTTGTGAATACAAATAATGGATGTCTGAATATAAAGAAGTTGCATATTGGTTGTTCCAGACTGATAAAAGGAAGTTTTGAATAGGAATTTATAGTTTTCCATCTACCTTTCATTTGTATATCTTGTACTAATGGAATTTAGTCATTCATTCTCTGCCTGCTAATGCATCAATATCAATTATGTTGTAACATCCTGCTTGCTCCCATTTGAAGTGCTTATCGGGCATTGTATTTGGTCAACTGGGTCTATCGTTTCTTCACGGAGAAGCATCAAGTGCGATGGATACGTAAGTTCATTTTACTTGTTAACCGTATGAGTATTCCTCATTGATTTAAGTATGTTCATGAATATAACAAGCTCGGATATTTTTAATTTTGATGCAGCTTGGATATCAGGCCTGGTTCAGACAGCTCTATATGCAGATTTCTTTTATTACTACATAAAGAGGTAAAGTGTGTACTCTCTGCCTTTCAAACCTCTTCTATTAACCTGCTGAAGACTTCAGTCGTGTTTATAATGTTCATTTTATTTGTGATCAGCTGGAAAAACCATGAGAAATTCAGGCTTCCCGAGTAGGAGTTCCACCGGCAATTACTACTAACATGGCAAGTTTTGGCAGCTCGCTAATTAAGATTGTCAGATCAATATAAGGTTATTTACCTAAATTTATACATGTAGCAATGGGACTAAGCTCAGTAGCTCTTAAGCTGTTTCTTGTTTATCCTCATCTCGACTCTTTACAAGCGTAGTGAATTGTGTGGATGTGCTTTTTTTGTTGCGCATAAGAAAATCATAGGTCCTGAAAGATGCTGCTTGTTTTGCTGGGTACAAAATTGCTGAGTACAGAAGCATGGCTTGTGGTATTTGTGTTGATGTATCTTATTTTGTCTGACTTGAGCTTCATGAAATAGCAAAACAAGGACTGGACTCTCTCTCTCTCTAGCAACAGGGTTCTTGAAGCCCATGACAGGTTCCTTACATACTCTTTGTAGGGATGTAAATGGGTTGGGTCCCTATGAATAATTATGTTGTTTTTCTCTATTTTTGGGTATGAACTTCCCCCCAAATGTTTCAATTCTCAACCTTATAAATGTGAATACATTTCTATACATAGATGAGGTTGGCCCTATGAGCTTAACCTCATCCTATCATAAGAGAGAATTTTTGAACTTTTCTTTTTGTTTCAATTGAAAAGTGAAAGCAGCTTTCTTGAAAGACTATATATTTATTTGGCGATGCCTTTTCAGTCTCTAAAAATCTACACTTTATGAAGATTTCAACACTTTGGATTAAAATAATTACAATGCATTTATATTTCCAAGAAAGTGGAGCCCAATGTATGAAGCACCTGCACTTTTTATATATATAATTTTTTGGTTGGAACTTTTTTTTTATATCTTATTCATGTGCTTTTTTGCGAGGTTAATCCAATGGTGAAGCCAACTCATATTAGAGTATACTGGTTTAGCAGTGATACTTTTATTGCTGAACCCATGTGTGATACTAAGGGCCCGTTTGGCATCGTTTTCATATTATTTCTAATTTTATACTTGGATGAGGTTGTGTCGATTATCGAGATTATATTCTTGCAGAACTTGTTTGGCAATATTATATTAAATTATTTTATTGAGAATATGTTGTATGGAACTTGTTAGGTAACAAAAAGTTTTGCTCCAAGGAGCGAATATAGGATTTGTGAGACCCACCTTTTATTGTTTATGACACTATTATTATCATACATAGGAGCCACCAGTGGAAGTTACAATGCAATACCCACTTTTAAAAATTAGAACATAGAGCCTTTATTCATAGGATTTACAATATGGGCCCACCTTTATAGGAATTATAATGTGGGCTACCTTTTTGTAAATGTAAATATGGGACCCACATTTGCTACCTATACCATGGTACTACCTTTAGAAATTAAAATATGGGGCCCGCATTCATAGGATTTACAATGTGGGTTACCTTTTGTGATCATATTAATGTGACCCATATTTATGAATTACAAAGTGGAGCCATATTTTTTTTATGATTGGGGACACATGATCCACCTTTAGAAATTATAATGCGGTGCCCACCTTTAGAAATTAAAACATGGGGCAACACATTCATAGGATTTGCAAGTGGGCCCACCTTTATAGGAATTATAACATGAGGTCATTTTTTTTTTTTTTGTTTAATTGTGAACACGAGACTCACATTTAAAAAATTATAATGTAATACCCATCTTTAGAAATCCGAACATGGGACCACATTCATAGGATTCACAATGTGGCCCACATTCATAGGATTTACAATGTGGCTCTATCTTTTGTGATTGTAACTATATGACCCACATTTAAGAATGATAAAGTAAGGCCACATTCTCTGTGATTGGGACACGGGAGCTACTTTTAGAAATTATAACGTGATGCCCACCTTTGTAAATTAGAAGATAGGGCCTACATTCCTAGGATTTATAATACAGTCCCACCATTATAGAATTATAATATGAGCCTACTTTTTGTGATTGTGACCATGTGACCTACCTTTTAGGAATTATAAAGTGGGGGTAAATATGGAGCATGCCTTTAGAATAAGTAAGGACTTGAAATCTTTAAATGACATTTTTTAAAAGGAAAGAAATAAGTAAGCAAGTTGTTTCTTAAAAAAAAAATAAAGTTTTTCTGGATTAAAAAATAAAGTTTTTTCTTTCCGACTTTCTTATGCCCTTAAGATTTTGAGATTCCTTCCCATGTAATCAAAATTGGGAACGATGATATACACATACTAAACATTATGTTTTGAAATTGAGGGGGATATGTATTTAGGCAATTCATATTTCAGTAGCACTTCTCTCTTCCTAAAAAAAACATATAGCATTAATCTCACTTTGATTTGTTAGGCCAAGACCCAAGAGAGAAGGTCTCCCTGTTTAGGCTTCCAAAAATCATTTTTATCCAGGCTTGAGCCAACTTTGACGCATAGGCACATATCTGGGCCAAGCCAATGTCACGCCGAGTCTGTCCATTAGTCAATTGGTCCAGGCCGATCAGAGATTCTTGTCACTCATTAGGGTTTTCCAACAATTGTTTGCACAAATTAACTCTAAAATACATCCACTCTTTATTTGGGCCGAGGCACACCGGGCTTCGGGCTTTCCATCACTTTATCCAGGCCGGCCCAAATACTAAACAGCACCAAATTATATATATTAATCCAGCCTTGGCCCAAAAGCACCCCTAACTCTTGGTCCCTATTTTAACCCAAAAAAAAAAACCCTCTTGGTCGCTTAACCGTTTCAAAATCTATCCATCTCCATTCAAACATAATTTGAATCACTTATTTCCCAATGTGAAGGGGTAGTACCATAAAGACTTTCAAAGATATTTCCCATAATTTCACCGATGAAGAGAGGAAATCCTCCCAATTTATACATAGAAATAACCAAAGAAAATGATTCAAATTCAAATACAATCTTATCTCTAATAACCAAACGAACTAGCCTAATCCTAACATCAAATTCAAATGCAATCTTATGTCTATCTAAAATAAGAAAAAAATGATAAATATCTTGCAAAATCGAGCATCATGGTGATCGCTGTCTGTCCTTCCTCTCCTGACGAATTTTGAATTATCGAAGAAAAATGCTCCGTCGTTGCTGCTGAAATTATGCATGAGCAAATGACACTTTTTAAGAAAAGGGATTTCCGGGATTTTAGGTTGAAAAAGACATTTTTGATAGTGGAGCGAGAGAAAAAGAATTGTCTACGAATAGTGAAAAAATGAATGGAAAAGGCCTCTCATTCTCATTTCAACCCTTTAAGGGGAGGCTCTATTGGGTTGACAGAAAAAGGAATAGCGAAAATAAGGAATGGAGAAGGCCTCTCATTCTCATTCCAACCCTTTAGGGGGAGGCTCTATAGGGTTGACAGCTGTGGGTATCACCGTCCATCTGTTCGTGAATCCATCACCGTCTGTCCGTGAATCAATCTTTGTCACAACGCGCTCTTTTCTGAGTCTGTTGGTGTCGGTGGCCCACTGGATCGCGATTTCTTCCAATTTTTGAAATAAAAAAAAATTGACTTTGATCGCAAGGTCATCGCTGGGCCCACGCTATGATACATAACGATTTTTAGATAAATTCACTTTAAATTTAAATTTCATAAGAGGAACTCCTCTCAATTTATACACTTACATATTTCAAATTCAAACTAACTCTTATAAGTAAACCTAACAATTCTCTAACAACTCAATATTCTCAGACAGTAGTTATTCAAATCTCCCCTTAAAACCCTATACGGCTATAACCCAGATGTGCCAATAAAGGTGTCTCCAGCACCAACAACAAAAGACCGCTCAATATCATCCCCCTTCTATATTGGCATTTCATGTCTGGGTTTTCTTTCTTCTTGGCATTTCTGTTACTTTTGTGGTTGAATCTCTAAATCTCTCTCCCTCATCGTCCTGAGTTGTATTTTGGTGATTGGTTATTTATTTCATTGATTGCATTGCATATTTGCATGTAGTAGTGGAGGTGCTACTGAGTTGGTCTCTGTCCTGACCACCCATATATGCTCTTGTCCTTTCTTGGTAGAGACAGTTTAGCATAGATTCCATTCTCTACAGATTGCATTGCATATAGCATATGACCACCCATGCAGTAGTGCCATATTTGCCTTCGCACTAAAGAAGAAAAAAGAGAAGAAAGGATTTAAGGTGCCCCATCTGATTTAAAAACAGCCAAGGAAGAGGAATTTTCAATAACAATTATCACTGCCAATCCTTGGAAATGGGATCGACCCAAATTCAAAATCCACCATTTCCTCGTGAATCCTTCAACACTCAGAGAAAACATAGTTACAGCTGGTTCTCTCCAGAAACAGGAATCTACACTAGCAAGCACACATCTATACAACTTCCAAACAACCCATTTCTTGATGTTGTCTCCTTCATCTTATCCCACAAGCACCAAGGAGTCTCTGCTCTCATAGATTCTTCATCTGGGTGTACAATCTCCTACACCCAGTTGCCAGAACTAGTGAAATCCATAGCTTCTGGCCTTCATGAGATTGGCATTTCTCAAGGTCAGGTGGTCCTCCTCCTATTGCCAAATACCATTTACTTTCCTGTCATTTACTTGGGTGTTTTGTCCCTTGGTGCCATTGTCACTACCATGAGTCCCCTCAGCAGTTTTCATGAGATTAAAAAGCGGGTGAGTGATTGCAATGTAGTCCTTGCTTTTACCATTTCTGCCCACCTAGAAAAGATAGGAAAATTGGGTGTTCAAGCCATAGTTGTTCCAGAGACGGGGAACTTTGATTCATCTGAGTTTTTCGTGTTTTAGTAAGCTTATGTTAACCAATCCCAATTATATGCCAAGACCTGTTATTAATCAGAATGACACAGCAGCGATTCTTTATTCTTCGGGTACTTCTGGTGTTAGCAAAGGGTGGTTATAACACATGGAAATTTGATAGCAACGCGGTAGTACTCTTTGTCCAGTTAGGAGCTTCTCAGTATAATTATCCGGGTTGGGAGAATGTCTATTTGGCTGCCTTACCCATGTTCCATGTGTTTGGTCTATCGCTTTTGGCGACAGGTTGTTGTCATTGGGCTCCACGATTGTTGTAATGAGGGAATTTAATGTGGATGAGATGGTTAGAGCTATAGATAGATATAGAGTTACTCACTTTCCATTAGTTCCACCCATATTGATGGTGCTTACAAGAGCAAAGAGCGTTGGCAGCTATGATTTTGGATCTTTGAAGCAGGTGATAAGTGGAGCTGCTCCTTTGAGCAAGAACACTATCCAGGAGTTTCTTGAGAATTTTCCGTTTGTTGATTTCATTCAGGTAAAAGAAAATATATTTACATTCTTTGACTATGTTTCAATGTCCTTGCTAACAATGTAGCTAAGTTTTGGATGTTAAACTTCCATGGATCTCCAGTTCAGGAAATAAGTGAATATGTTTTTTTTAATCTCCAATCTTACTTTTCCCTTGAAAAGAAAATTGTTTTTCAATAACTGCTAAGAAGATGATGCGATATCTAATACCATTTCATATGTGCACCTGCTGATTGTTTGATACTTTGCCAAAACCCAGAGATGATGAGTGCTCTGTGATCATAGTGGTTCCCAGCTTTCCGGAATTATTTGAATAGACAGGATGTGTTATAATCTTAGTCTGTTTATCAAAATAGATTACTCTCTCATCCAAGTTTGTGTCTTGGAATTTCCAAGTTCATTAAGTGAATTCAATGAAAAGCTTCCACATTTTACCAAAAATATCTGTTACTAACCTGAATTCCTAGCTAAGGAGTTTTTGAACATTGCTTCTAATTCTTACTCTCCGTGCCTACATATAATAAAGTCAATTTAGCAGGTGTTTCTTTGTGAATAATATAGAAGGCCCATGTTTACCTTTCTAATCCACAGGGAATATGCATGCATATATCCATTTCAAAAGGATGACACTACATACCAATAGCCATAGGACTCCAATTAATAATACAATGTGGAGACTCACGATTTATAGTGTGGTCTAACCATTTTCTACCAATTGAAATATGCAGATTATTGAACCAATCTGGTCATCAAATTTCTTGTAGCTGCACTAGCATATATGCATCCATTAGGGGGCCCTTCGGATACAACAGAAAATGGAAGAAAGCCATATAGCGTAAAGTAAAAAAAAAAAAAAAAACAATTCACTTGTTTGGTACCAAAAATAGAGTAGAATCTTCGCAATAGGGTGTTTTAGTTGTATATTAAACACTGAAGAAAAGGGGGAAAAACTTAGCTCTTGGAGTCTTATTTATGCTTTCGGAATCTTATGTTTTGTAGGCTGTCTCCAAAACAACCCTTTCTTGCTTAAGAAAAAGCCCATCATTCTTCTTCAAAATTTCTCCAAATGCAAGTCTTTCCTCTGCCAATGATGGTCTAGAACAATTTAAGCACCAATAGATGGGCTTGGATATGCCTCCCCGGATGAGGATTCATGTAGGATGATGAATGGTTGAGGGTTGAAGACCATTCAACAAATATTGTGCAAATGGTCTAGTCTAATACTACTCAGAAAAGAAAAGGTCTAGTCTAATTTCCAGGAATCTTCCAAATACATATTTAGCCTTTTTTATTTTGTTGGTTATGAACCGTTTCTTTCTTTACTATCAATTTGCAGTTCCGAGATTTCTATCGCATGGTCTATCTGTGGTGGCCCCAATATATCAATGCTCTGAAACCCTGGTTCCCAATTGTACAAGACCCAAGGCCCAAGGCATGCATATATTGTGCATGATTCCATCTCTTGTCAGTGCTGGATGTAGTTGTGAGTTGTGACTACTCTCAACTCTAAAACATGCTTTCTTGTGAATTTCATGTGCAGGGCTATGGCATGACAGAGTCCACAGCAGTCGGTACATATGGCTTCAACACTAAAGAGATCAGGAAGTATACATCAGTGGGATTATTAGCCCCTAATATGGAAGCCAAAGTGGTAGACTATAAAACCGGCTACCTTATGCCACCTGGAGAAAAGGGGGAGCTATGGCTACGCGGACCTGGCATCATGAAAGGTAGAACCTACATTACACGGTTAAGAAGCCAATAATTTCTGCAAGCGCTAATCAAGATGGAAATATTCACCAATTGTGCGATGAAAATTTTACTAAATGCCTTGTGCAGTAATACCTTTCATGGTCTTTCAGTCTCTCTCATACCAGTTTGATATCACATTCTCTATTGCCTAGAAACTAATTTTTCGCAGCGTAAAGAACTCAAATAATTATGAAAACTACTTTGTCAACTCAAATTGGGTTTATAGTTCTAACACCATTTAGTGTTTACACCTCCTTTTATTTTCTTGATTGCTTCGTATCAGTATTTACACTGAAGCCTTGCAGGGTACTTGAATGATTTGGATGCCACATTGTCAGCAGTTGACAAAGATGGTTGGTTACACACAGGAGATGTTGTACACTTTGATCAAGATGGGTTCCTGTGTGTGTCAGAACGCTTGAAGGAGATGATCAAGTACAAAGGGTATCAGGTAAAACTATGTAAGGAACTAGTTGTTTAATCTCTACATTTGAAAAAATCTTCTTGGTTCTTTAATTCAGCAACCCGTTTCTCAAGTGTCCTTATAGATCAATGGATAGGAATAGGATTAGTATTCGGCTTTCTTTTACCTTAATTTGCTATGTAAAACTCATTGTAAGGGCTCACCAACATGGTTTTGTATTGAATTTGATATTAAGTGCAACCGTGTTAAAGCGCTTCTTCTCTTTTGTTTTCTGTGTGAAAGCTTGCTATTTAAAACTCATTGTAAGGGCTCACCAACATGGTTTTGTATTGAATTTGATATTAAGTGCAACCGTGTTAAAGCACTTCTTCTCTTTCGTTTTCTGTGTGAAAACTTAGTGCAAGACCCACCTTCATCCCTTGGTGCAAGGGCATGAGGGCCTTAAGATTTGATAAAATAAAAAGCACCACCTTTTTGTACCAGCAGCCCTATTTTTTAGTTCCAAAACTGCCCTTTTGTGCAATATTAACCAAAATTCTCAAAGACGGGGTTGGGTTTTTTATGGAGAATGAAAATGTGCGATATTGCATAAAATGGGCAGTTTTGGAATGAAAAATCACACTTTCAAGTACAAACACTGAATTCAGCAATATTTTTGGGTAAAAAAAAAAAAAACAAGAAGAAGAAGAAAAAAGAAGGTACATGGTCATTAAAAATTACAGTTGAAAAAAATCTCATTTCCTCCTCTTTTGGGTGGTGGGAGAGGTAGAAACCATGACATAAGGGAGACAAGAAGAAAACTAAGGGGAACATGAAATGTACTTGCTAGAGATACAGATAGCCAAACACCACATACTTTTTGTACTACACTGCCTGAAAAAATATGGTGCATTTCAATGGGAGGGAAAATAGCCAACGACAGCCTAAGCAAGACAAATGGGTAACATTACTTTATTTCACCCTTGTACTTTTTAATTGAAAATGCACCTTATTTCCGCATAATGTACCAGGTATATATATATATCAGGAAATACACGTGGTCCAATGAAGTCTTGGTTACTGTTAAACAGAGTAAAGCTATATAGTTTTAATAGCATATAAGGTGAAGGTGCTTTAATAATATCATGCTTCCCCACTATATAACCCAGGCATGTCTAGATCAATGTGATAACAAGATGATCCTTGTGCATACAAAAAAATTAAAAAGTTATATGAAGCTACTCTGACTTTCTATCTGACAAGATGATCCTTGTGCAGATTGCCCCAGCTGATTTAGAAAATGCACTAATTTCACATCCTGAGATTCTCGATGTTGCTGTAACAGCGTAAGTGAATGCTTTTTTTTTTATTTATTTTTTTCATTCATGGCATTCACTAATATGCACCATGGAAAGGAGAATTATGGCATGTCTACCCTCTTGCCTTTTTTTTTTTTTTTTTTATTTTCTTTTAAATAAATATATCTTTTATTATTTAGTGCGACTAGCAAAGAAGTGGGAGAGATACCTGTGGCATTCGTAGTCAAGAGGCCTGGAAGTGCACTTTCCTCAGCAGATGTAATCAACTATGTTTCTGAGCAGGTAATTGGCTTTCCGATTTTTATTTATGCTGCTAGATTATCCATTTGAAATTCTAATTGGCTGAAATGTGTAGGAGGATTTTGAACATTATGAAATTTAACTTGTAGCCAAGTGATCCATTATATACCACGAAGAAAGCAAAGTTATTCATAAACTGCATCACATAAATGTTTAGATATCCTTGTAAATTTCCTAATTTTGCTCACACTACTTAGTGCAAATTCATCAAATTCGCAAATGATAAAAAAACTCAAGTTTACCAGATTAAAATCTGAACAGAAGTCCTGAAGAACAAAAATTAGGAATGTTCCCCCAAGCAACAAATGGATGTCAATGGGTATAATGAACAGTACAGGAGATTGATCAATTGGTTAATTCCTAATTGAATATGAACTGAATCAAACTGCAAACCTTGTACCTTCAAGTGCTGGCCTGTAGCTCAATCAAAATTGCACAATGTGAATCACTGCATGACATGGCATGCTATTTTCCACTTAGAATATTCATAGTGGAAGAGCAGACTACAGTGGCTCTATGTAACATGAAACTGGTAGTTTTTTTCCTCCTACTTCATGCTTTGTTTCTTTTGTCTTCCTTAATATTGTAGGTTGCTCCTTACAAGAGGGTGAGGAAGGTGGTATTCACAAATTCCATCCCAAGGTCCACAGCAGGCAAGATCCTTAGAAGAGAACTAAGAAGTAAAATGGTTTCAAGAATGTGAACAAGTGCATGGTCTGGGTACGTTCTTATTCAAATTTTTTGTCGCTTGACTGTTAGTTAAGGGTTTTTTTTAAGGTTGTCAGAATAATGAGGATAATTTTTGTAATATAATAAGCAGTAACAGAGGTTCTTTTTCTTATGTATGCTGTTAGAAACTCAGGGGCGTTAATGGGAAGACCCAAAAAGGAAAATGAATTAACATTTGCGACATTTGTGAAAAACTAGGAACATATTATTAAGATTGTGACATCAAAAAATCCAGAGTCGTGATTACTGACAATATCATCAAGAGAGATAATCAAGACATTGCTATGCCTGGCCCGGCCAAGTCCATTTGTCAATGTTCAGCTTATTTTTATTGAGTTTGTTGGAGCAGATCTAAGGCCGGCCCAGCACATTACATGAGCTTAAAAGGCCAGTCCAAAGTAGACTGCACGGTACTCAGTTTGGTCTGCTCATGCAATATGAAATTTGAATTGGCCCAGCCCACCAAACCCATCCGGAATCTGATGCAAGTGAAAGGAAAAGATCTTGTTGTGACAGAAGTGGAGAGGTCAGGTCATGGTTGGATCCTCGGACTTGGTTACCCTGCACTCTTGCCTGTCAGTCTCATTACCTTGGACTCTATTTACCTGTAGTTAATGATAGCAAAGAACATAACTGTTATCACTTGCAGGTAATTCAATTTATCTAAATGCATACCTTGTGTAAACCAAGTTGGTGCAAATTTACCAAGGGCCATCCCTTGGGAAGCATCATTGCCAATAAAGCTGAGGAAACCCCCGTTTGGTGATTTTACTAATATAGTCAAGTGAAGTCAAGTCAAGTTAAACATCCCATCAAAAACACTTTTCCACAAAATTCCCTCCATCTTTTCCAAAAAAAGTTAAAAAGCAACTACATTTACTCATTAAAAGACAAAAAAACTCCATTTCCTGATACAAAAAGTCAAAAATATTCCATCTCAAACAACTAAGAATAAAATACCATCATAACTCACATATATTTTATTCATTCTTTTTTATTTCACTTCACTCCACTTTATTTTAAAAGTAAATTACCAAACGGGGCATTGACATTTAACTTTAAAATTGGGCTGTAGGTTCTAGACTTCCAGCAGCCATTTTGTAGGACAAGACCATCAACTCTGGACTGTGGATGCCCAGGTCCATCCACAAATTTGATAGGGTAATCTAAGTCATCCATCCATCAAGAACTTGCAAAATATTCGGTCCCTTTTACATTTTCCCAACAGACGAGGCCTGGGTTCATCTAAAGAGGATGGGACTTGCCAACTTGTCTACTAGCGATATCTAAGGCAAGGATGCCTAGATC